>CM059196.1:91479669-91501009 GCA_030323885.1 Branchipolynoe longqiensis | reverse complement strand
GTACCGTTACGGGAAAATCATAGTATCCATTGTATTGAAAGATCATTTTTATCCTGAATAAGTAGGTTAAAATTGCTGGTACCTCACGTGCTTCCTTCTCCCTAGCCCACGTCTACCCGAGGCTTCTACCTCGGGAAAACAACAGTTATCCATCATCTATACCCAGGTAAGATTCGTATAACATAACTATATATATATATATATAATATATATATATACATATATATAATATATATATATATAAATATATATATATATATATATATGGAGAGTAGAGATGAGAAGTAGCCATAGTGAGATCCCCCCCCCCCCCCCCTGTCCCCCATCTTCGTCGTGTCTGCCGGCCTGTACCTGCGGGTGTTGCCGGCCGCCAACACGGCCTGCGGCCGAGGGCTGGAGATGGGAACCGGTGGGAAATCAGCAAGTGCCTCTAATTAATACACGTTTTAGCAAACAAAACAGAACACAATCTACACTAATTGACAAAAAGCAGGAAACTCCGTTAGAAACGCATACAAAGCCGGGGACTGCTGGCAGGGGGCGCACTTAGGCCTTGTAAGGCCTTGTTGACGCTGGCTTTAGGCTTTGTTGACGCTGGCTTTAGGCTTTGTTGACATTGCTTTTTGTGACGTAGACTTTTAAAGTACGCGGGCATTTTGCGCCGCTTAGCTGCCCGTTCTGAGGCTTTAACGGCTGAAAAGAACGGGGTAGAGAGGGGGGATAGGGGGGAGGGTCACATTGTCACATTGTCGCCCCTTGAATTCCACCCCGCCTCCACCTGGTCCCCCGACCCCCAACCACCAACTATTGGGCTTCTGGTCCCCGGCCACCCGTCTCGTGGTTTCCCGCTGGCAATATTCTTTTCTATACACCCCCCCCCCCCCTCCCAGACACACACTTCTACCCCGCCATCTCCTGGGTCCGTATGCATGAAGAATTATTTATCGGCCCCGGTGGTAAGGACCGAGTTCGGGGTAGCTATCGCCAGTGGTGAGAAATGGGTCACGGGGTATGCACGGAGCCAAAGCGCGGAGGCGTTAGCTCCCCTAGCAGTTATTTATAAATTTGGGAAATCCCTCTGTGCCTGTTTACATTCGTCGATTCGACAATATGAATAACGCCGCCAATGCGGCGGCGACGTTAATAGCGGTTCGAATCTAGTGTTAATTTGAATAAATTTCACTTATTGTGTATGTAATTCTGTTAAATATGGTCACATTGAATAGATTTGGGCCTAAAACATTGCCACTGGCGTTATGCCAGTATGGATATCGACGTCGCTGCGGCGCCGGCGATTTGTTTAGTTTGCATTCATCGATTCGACAATATGAATAACGCTGCCGATGTAGCTGCTACGTTAATATGGCTTCGAATTTAGGGTTAATTTAATGAAATTTCACGATTTGAGTCCCATCCGGCAGGGTATCCTGGTCCCCCCACCACCCTGCAACTCACCGACCCGACCGCCTGCCTGCCACAGTGTCTGTCTCCTGGTCCCCACCACCACCCGTCATTTTCCCACCTGTCAGTGTCTCCTGGTCCCCCTTATATCGCCCGCCTGCCAGTGTCTCCTGGTATCCCCACCACCCCACAGCCAGCCCACCACTGTCTCCTGGTATCCCTCCTGCCTCCCCCGCCTCCACCACTCCGTAGCCCACTCGTCAGTGTCTCCTGGTCCTCTCGCCAAACTGCCGCCCCCCCCCCCCCCCCCAGTGTCTTCTGTATCCTGGTCCCCCACCACCCCGCAGCCTTCCCGCCAGTCTCCTCCCCCACCAGTCCGGAGCCCACTCACCAGAGTCTCCTGCCCCCCCCCACCCCACCCCCCACCCCCAAAGTGCCTCCTGTCTCCTGGTGCCCTAGCAGGCCCCAAAGTGGCGCCTTTGTTGTTGTATACTCCCCGAGCAGAAAAGCTTCCGTTTGCTTTTACACCTGAGGCGCTGAAACCCGCCTGCTGCTTCGTCAGTCCGTGTTTTGTCACCAGCTGAGCCCCCCCCCCCCCCCTCTCCGCGCCCCACCCCAACCCCACGCCCACCGGCTCCTGGCGTGCCGCTGTCGTTATAGAACAAGGAGCCGTCGTTAAGAGTCCAGGGGTGTGTACTAGTAATTAGCCGACCAATTAAATTGAAATTAAATCCATTTAAAGTCTTTTATTTATTTGTTAAAATCTCGCCGCCCTCGGAGATGATCTCCTCAACCGATTTTAGATTAGATGTTGCTAGTACATAAAACCCCAAATAAACATAATTCTACTAAACTGGCAACGGTTGGGATATAGAAATTATGTAGGTGAATTAGGAGCAAAACCTAGGCTGAGGTGGTCCACCCAAGCAAGGAGGAACATTCCTTTTTGAGATTGGCGCCATTTTGCACAGAAAAATAGAAACCCCCACGGCCTTAAAGTTGCATAGTCCGATGGTTTTGCGTTTTGGTCATTTTACTGAGATAAATATATTAAATTGATCATTATAATCGACCTTATTTCAGGTTAAAGTAACTTTGATTTTAACTGGATAAATTCTAAGATATTTGAAATTCAAACATGCAAACTTAGTTTTGGCAAGCACACCAAAACTCTGACACCATAGGCTTCAACAGTAACATCTTCTATCAAATTGTCTCAGTGTTCCCTTCTATGTGGCAATAAAATGCTTAATATGTGCATCAATATCTAAGTTAGAGACCTAGAGTCAAATCTATATAATTATTTTGGTTTTGAAAATTTGATGCTTCATCGGACTATGCAGCTTTAATATTGCCATAGCTTCGCACCAAATTCAGCAGAACTAACATCATACTTTATTTGTCAGAGGTGACATTGCGCATTACTGGGCGATACCACACTGCATAGCATAGTGTGATATATCCCCTTGTATAACATGGCGGTCATGACATATTCCCCTGTATTAAATTTGTTTGTTTGTTGTTTTACGTCCTAGCAACATCTAAGGTCATATCAGGACGGGTACCGACTTGTGACAGTGCGCACTCATTGCGACTTTATAGTGCTGCCCCACTGGGATACCAGGTTATCGCGTTTCCCTGTATTACACACACGACAGGGGTGTTCTCTGTATATCACAACAAGGGTGATATATGATTCAGTATAGGACAATTGATGCCATTCCTAATACAACACAGATGGCATGTCTCTCTGTAAAGCACATCACACCAGAGCATGATCTATCACTTAGTATAGTATGGCTGGTATGCTATATCTCCATATACAGCACGACGGGCATGATATATCACTCTGAATAGCATGAGAGGTGTGATCTATCTCTCTGTATAACACAGCAGTTGTCATATATCCCTCTGTATTAGTATGGCAGGCATGATATATCCGTCTGTATAGCACGAGGTATGTGATATATCTCTCTTCATAGCAAAATAGGTGTGATCTATCACTCTGTATTAGAATAACAGGTGTGATCTATCCCTCTGAATAGCACAACAGGCATGATGTACCCCTCTGTATTGGTATGTCAGGTTTGATATATCCTTATGTATAGCATGGTGGGCATGGTCTATCCCTTTCTATAGCACGGCTGCTGCGATATATCCCTCTATATAGCACAACATGCATGATCTATTGCTCTATATAGCACAGCAGGCATGATCTATCTATCTGTATTACTATTAGTATGGCAGGCGTGACATATCCCTCTGTATAGCACAACAGGGGTGGTCTCTCCCTCTGCATAGAACAACAGGCAAGATCTATCCTTCTGTGTAGAACAACAGGCAAGATCTATCCTTCTGTATAGAACAACAGGGGTGGTCTCTTCCTCTGTATAGAACAACAGGAAAGATCTGTCCTTCTGCATAGAACAGGCAAGATCTATCTCTCTGTAAAGAAAAACAGGCGTGATATATTGCTCTGTATGCATGATCTATCTATCTATCTGTATTAGAATGGCAGGCGTGACATATCCCTCTGTATAGCACAGCATGGCGGGGGGCACATTAATCGTGGTGTCCGGCACCAAGTCACCCCGGTAGCGGCTTTGTGGTCGTTCTCTGCGGGAGGGTCATTTCTCTTAAGTTAGTGACAGTGTGCCCTCAGGGATGGGGACACAATGGGTGGCTTCCCCCACCCCCACCCCTTCCACCCCCACCCCCACCCCCACCCCACGCTCTGGTCAATAAGTCAAGCCCGAGATAGATAGGTCTCAACGCCACAGGCGTCGCGAGGGAGAATTCACTAAAGTTAAATTGGAACTAATTATTTTTAAATATTTTAAATGATTACTAATACTATTGCCCTATATGCTATTTGCGTATTATGTATGTTCTATATGTATAGATATATCCATTATGTACAGGCATGTTTGATATATGTTAAATGTACCATTTAATCTGCACACATGTCTATTATATATCTATTATATATATCTTATATATATCTATTATATATATTTATTATATATATATCTATTATATATTTCTATTCTATATTTCTATTTTATATATCTATTAATTATTATATATACTGCAGAGAAATCATTCAAATTTTTTTTCTCTCCATGACATAAAACACTACTTTGTGTAGGTGTATTCATCACCTTCCATCATCATCATCATAATGCTGTCGGTAGCGATGCAACAAAGACTGCTTTCATTACTTGACTGCCGCTCTCCATTTAGCTCTCTGCTGTGAGAGTGATGTCCAGGAGTCGGTCCATTTCATGAAAGCTGCCTGCAAAAGTGTTGAAGTCCTGCTAGCTTTTGCAAGTTACCAGCGGCACTCTCTCGGGGTGCAAATAGAGGTTTCACACTGGCAAGAACATGTCGAGACAGGCGCAAAACTATTTGTCCCTGCAATGGCTGGTCGGGAGATGTTGGGAGTTCCATACATCAACTGCCCTTAATGCTGCCACAGTGACATGGTTTTCTGTTCAGGGTTTGCTCCCTTAGCCTTCGGTTCTGTCAAGAACCTGTACCACAAGGCAGTGGTCTACAACTCTGCAGGGCAGGGGCTTCAAAACTCCTGAGGTATTGCAATACCTGCATAAGGGTTGGCAACATTTCTTTTAGGTGGCCATTAAATATATGGATATGAGGATATATAGACTTATGTATAATTCCTACAGGGTGTGGTCAAATGCAAGCTCTTGTTGGTACAATTAAAACTCCAGTTTATGAATGTGCGATAGACATGGCGGACATTGCATTCTCTTCTCTCACATGTTGGGTGGAACAGACTGTATGACTGAATCAGTTGATCGTTTGGGTAGATCGTGGGATTCGAACCCACAGGGTCGAACCTTGGTTGTGTCAAAGTAATGACTTTAAAAATTGATACTTATTGCTTCCTAGCTAGGCGCTCAGCATTTTTAGGTTAGGACAAGGATTGGTTGGGTCAGCATCAGGATAATATGACTGAGTGGGATATCAGGTCATGGCACTGACAGTCTACGTCTCCCAGTGAGGCAGCATTATAAAGTTGCCAAGAGTGTGCACTGTCACAAGTCAGTACCCGGACAGATATGATCCTAGATGTTGTCAGGACATAAAACCCCAACAACCAACTAACCATAAGGGGTGGGAACATTGTCTTTAGGTGGCATTAAACATATGGATATGTGGAGATAATCGACTTGTAAGTTGTAGCTATAATAGTTTATTAATACATACACGGTGTTGTGAAAGGTAAGCTCTTGTTGGTACAATTAAAGCTCCCGTCTAAGCGGCTATCACACATCACCGGATTGAGCAACGGACAGAATTGTCAAGTCCGGTGGTGATAAGTATCAAAATGTATTAAAATGTGTCAAAGTGTTGCGACATCGGGTCTACGAACGGACATGAAACGGACTGCCAACGGACGAAATGAACTCAAACTGGACAAGAACCATAGACCCCAATCCGGCGGCATCCGTTCCTAGTTTTGTGCTTGTTAAAAACTTGAACGGACACAAACCGGACTTTGTTCGGTTTCTGTCCCTTTCCCCCAATCCGGCGATGTGTGACAGCTGCTTTATGGATGTGCGATTGGCATGGCAGACATTGCATTGGCTTAACCCGCATGTTGTTTGCGTTCACCTACCGTGTAGGTGGCGCTGGTGTGAGGGCCTTCAGCCCCCGGGGGCTGCTCCTGGGGGGTGCGGTAGCTGGGGGGGGGGGGGAGGTGCTTAAAAAAATCAAGCATCTGACTTGTGCCGTTAGGTATGAGCCGCTCTTTGTTTGTTGGTTGGTTGTTGGAGTTTTGCATCCTGGCAACATCTAAGGTCATATCAGGATGGGTACCTACTTGTGACAGTGTGCACTTATGGCGACTTTATAGTACTGTCCCTTTGGGAGACCAGGCAGCTAGCACCATGACCTGATATACCACTCAGTCACATTATCCTGACACTGTACCAACCAGTCATTGACCTATCCTAATAAGGCCGAATGCTTGGCTAGGAAGCAACAAGTATCAATAATATAAGTCATTGGTTTGACTCGACCAGGGTTAATCCCACGATCTCCCAAAACGGGAGACTTGGAACCTTAACTCATTCGGCCATCCCATCAGGTGTGGGCTGCGCCTTGTTGGTGAAGGCAGTGTTTGACTGTCCCATTCAGTAATACTCCGCCCCCAGGCACCATTCAGTCAAAGTGCGCCAAACTGACTGGTGCTTGTGAGCTGGACAGTTGATGACAACTGTGTGACCTGAGGTGTCGAGTGATGTTTGTTCGTTGGTTTTATATCCTGGCAACATCTAATGGCATTTAGGATGGGTACCGACTTGTGACAGTGCACAATCATGGTGACTTTATAGTGCTCCTCCACTGGAAGACTAGGCTACCACTAGTACCAGCACCATGATATGTTATCCCACTCACCCACATATTATCCTGATACGCAGCTAACCAGTCATTGCCCTATCAATAGTAATACTGAGTGGCAGCGTAGGTAACAACAGGTATCTACTTTGTATATCATTTGTTTGACTCAGACCTGGTCTCCCAGTGCTGCAGCACTATGAAGTTGCAATGAGTGCGCACTGTCACAAGCCGTTACCCATCCTTATATGACTTTACATGTTGCTAGGATGTAAAACTCCAACAACCATCATCATCATCATCATGCTCTCAGTCGCAGTGCGACAAAGACCGCTTTCATTACTTGACTGCCGCTCTCCATTTAGCTCTCTGTTGTGAGAGTGATGTCCATGAGTCGGTCTTAATGTCTCTCAGCTTCAGGTTTCTCTTGATGGTATCCTTGAACCGAAGACGAGGGCACCTTCTCTTTCTGTAACCAGAAGACAGTTGAGAATAGAGGATCTGCTTTGGTAGCCTGTCTGATGACATCCTCATGAGGTGTCCAGTCCACCGGAGATTCTTTTTGATCAGAAGATCTTCCATAGTGGGCAGCCCTGTCCGTTTGACTATCAACAACCAACCAACAAACAAACAACCACTGCCACACCACTCACACAACACACCACACACCACACTCCACACACCATTCTCCACACACCACTCTCCACACACCACACACCACTCACCACACACCACTCACATCACACACCACTCACATCACACACCACTCACATCACACACCACATACCACACACCACTCACCACACACCACTCACATCACACACCACTCACATCACACACCACTAACATCAAACACCACTCACATCACACACTACACACCACACACCTCACACCACACTCCACACTCACACCACACACTACTCACATCACACACCACACCTCACACCACACACCACTCACACCACACACCACACACCACACTCTACACTCCACACTCCACACACCACCCACCACACACCACTCACATCACAAACCACACACCATACTCCACACACCACTCACCTCACACACCACACACCACACTCCACCCACCACACACCACACTCCACACATCACACACCACACACCACTCACATCACAAACCACACACCATACTCCACACACCACTCACCTCACACACCACACACCACACTCCACCCACCACACACCACACTCCACACATCACACACCACACACCACTCACATCACACCATACACCCTCACACCCTCCATTACCTCTACACGTACCTACAAATCATACACACTGGCATACACCCTCACCTCACACCTACACCACTAATAATCACTCCACCCTCACCTCGTCACACCGTCACCCCCCCCCCCCCCCCACCAGCACCCTCTGATTGGCTGCTGACGCCCGTGTCTGGTGGTTAATTGCCCCGACCGGCTCATCTGGGACTCCCAGTCCGAGTGGGTTAATTTCCGCACACTGAGCCCTGAGGTCATCACGGGTCATGTGACCAGCGGCCGGCCCGCACCGTGACCAGGTCAGCATGTAGTGGGCGATAATCAAGCGTCTGAGTCGGTGTACTGGGCGTGCGTAATGTGCTGGTGGCCGTTGTACACGTCAGACACGCAGCGGGGAGGTGAGGGGTGTGGGTGGTGTGGGTGGTGTGGGTGGTGAGGGTGGTGTGGGTGGTGTGGGCGGGGGTTGAGACCCAGAACCTGGGCACTTCGTGTAAGCACCGACCCAAAAGTTAGCCATGAACATGTGAACCTTAGAACCCCAAAGACACCCGATTCGGTAGAGCGCAGGCCAAGCGTTCGGGAGATCATGAGTTTGGTTCCCGGTCGAGTCAAGCAAATGACTTATGAAATTGATACTTGTCGCTTCCTAGCCCAGCCTCTGCATTAATGGGATAGGGCAAGGACTGGTTAGCTCAGTGTCAGGATGATGTGACTGAGTGGGATATTGGGTCATGATTTCTCAGTGGGGCAGCACCATAAAGTTGTCATGACTGTGCACTGTCTCCTCTCCTGATATTGCCTTAGATGTTGCCAGGACATGGAACTAAAACTCCAACAAACAACCAATACTTTCAGCTAGTACTAGTAGAAGGAGGCTTGGAACAGAACTTGAAAACCCAAGAGGCACCTCAGTGCACCTCATAGATGTGCAGACAGCACCCCCCCCCCCCCCCCCCCCCCCCCCGGTCTCCCCCTTTTACCTCCACCAGTTTCAGAACTAAGGAATAAACAACAAATCAAACTTCATACTGGCGGATAGTGGTACATTCAGAATGCGGTGAGGCTGTGAGCATGCGCAGAGCGCCTACTGGCGGCAGGCAGGCTTCAAAAACCTATCAGTGGGCAAACCGGAAGTCCCGGTGAAGACTCTTCCGGTCGCGATAGCGCATGATATATATATCAGGCCTTTCCGGAATGATTAGGAGAATAGCATTGTTAGTGAAAGAGATCGAGGAGACATTGTTGAGTTGAGTTAAGGGGCTGTCACATTACGACTCATCGCGCCGACGTATGTGATTTTTGCCAGCTACGTCGGGATACGTTGTTATGTGTTACGCATGCTTTGGTATACGTCTATGTATGTCAACGTTCGTCGAGATACGGTGTCACGCATCAGGGGGTCAGCAAAGTTTTGCGCATGCACAAAACTTTTGACATTTGACAATGTGTGGATTTTACGTCGGCCGTATGTTATGTATACGTTTGGCATATGTCGATGTACATTAGACATACGTTAGGAAAACGTTGTTGCACTATGTTGACCTACATTAAAGGCAGTGGGAACGTATAGTCCGCGTACTGACAACGTATGGATAATGTAGTCTAATGTATGTCTAACATATGTTTAGCATTTCTCCAACGTGTCTTGATGTATGTAATGTATGACTCATAGTTCTGGCAATCAAATAATGTATATAACGTTCACCGGCGTTCTGCGAACGTATCATGAGCGTAATTCATGGGTTTTTCGCCCGAAAGCACATTACCCATACATTGGTCATATGTTGGCCATATGCTATGTATATGCTATGTATACGTCCAACTTTGCCCCCTGTGCCGAAAAGGTTTACGCTTCTCTATGTAAAAAAGTGATTTTACGCATTGGCCGCACGCTTGTGAGATGCGGCATAATGTGACAGGGCCTTAAAGTTTGATTTAACCACAAGCATGTAGTAAGGTCATTGGATAGCTTCCCCAAGGTGTGATCTTCCAACCGAGCAGCCAATGTTATATTACATTAAAGTGTGAATCATTGGTGGAGAGACATATATGACTTTATGAGTATTTGTGGGATAGTTGGGCAGGCTGAAGGTGATCACTGAAGGACGGAGAGCTGGTCAGTCTGTGGCTGATCGCAGTGTTTACGAAACATTCATGTTCACTCACGCACACTCCAACTGGGCGCGGTGGCCGAATCAGTAGCGCGGGCCTCGCGTGTAGGAGATCGGGAGTTCGGTTCCCGGTCGAGTCAAACCAATGACTTATCAAATTCATACTTGTCACTTCCTCTCCCAGCATTATTACAATATGGAAAGGACTGGTTAGCTCAGTGTCGGGATAATGTGACTCAGTCGGAAATCGGGTCATGGTGATGTCGGCCTGATTTCCCAGTGGAGCAGTACTATAAAGTTGCCATGAGTGTGCACTGTCACAAGCCGGTTCCCGTCCTGATATGATCTTATATGTTGCCAGGATGTAAAACTCCCAACAACCAACCAACAAATCATACACTCAACACACGCTCAACACATGCTCAACACACGCTCAACATACGCTCAATATACACTCAACATACGCTCAATATACGCTCAACACACGCTCAACACACGCTCAACACACACTCAACACACACTCAACACATGCTCAACACACGCTCAACACACGCTCAACACACGCTCAACACACGCTCAACACACGCTCAACACACACTCAACACACGCTTAACACACGCTCAACACACGCTCAACACACGCTCAACACACGCTCAACACACGCTCAACACACGCTCAACACACGCTCAACACACGCTCAACACACGCTCACACGTGTATGCGTTGTCGCCGCCTGCCCGCCCGTGTCGGTTCAGAGAGCAGGGTGTCGTGTGCAAACCGATCGGCTCCAGAGGTCATGACCTCGACGCGCCCCCAGCCAGCCAATCAGTGACCAGCGCCCAATAAGCGCACGGCACCCGACCTGTGATCTGTGCCTTTATATGGCGAGTCGGCGCCAGCCAGCCTCACTCCCCCTCATTCCACCTCACTCTGCCTCACTCCACCTCACTCTGCCTCACTCCACCTCACTCTGCCTCACTCCGCCTCATTCCACCTCATTCCGCCTCATTCCACCTCACTCCGCCTCATACCGCCTCGCTCCCCTCACTCCGCCTTATTCCGCCTCATTCCGCCTCACTCTGCCTCATTATGCCTCACTCCACCTCACTCTACCTCACTCTGTCTCATTTTGCCTCATTCTGCCTGACTCCACCTCATTCCACCTCACTCTGCCTCGCTCCACCTCATTCTGCCTCACTCTGCCTCACTCCGCCTCATTCCACCCAACTCTGCCTCATTCCACCCAACTCTGCCTCATTCCACCTAACTCTGCCCCACTCCACCTCATTCCGCCTCACTCCACCTCACTCTGCCTCATTTTGCCTCGCCCCGCCTCATTCCACTGCACTCCACCTCATTCCACCTCACTCTGCCTCACTCCACCTCATTCCACCTCACTATGCCTCACTCTGCCTCACTCTGCCTCATTCCACCTCATTCCGCCTCACTCGACTCACTCTGCCTCATTCCGCCTCACTCCGCGTCATTCCACCTCATTCCACCCAACCCCACCTCACTCTGCCTCATTCCGCCTCACACTGCCACACTCCACCTCACTCCGCCTCACTCTGCCTCACTCCGCCCCACTCTGCCCCAATCCGCCCCATTCCGCCCATTCCGCCCCATCTCGCCCTAGGACTTCCCCACCCCACTGTGCCCCACTCTGCAGGGCATAGAGTTGGGGGCGCTCATGCGGAACTGGCCGGTTTGTGGAACCCGTGTTTACGGTAGCTTTGCAGCGTTATCACTAATACCAGGGGCAGCTGGGCCTGCAGTGTGGGGAGGAAGGGGTGTGTGGGGGAGATAGGGGTGTGTGGGGGGGGGAGGGGTGTGGGGGGAGGCAGAGTGTGTGTGGGAGGTGTGGGTGTGTGGGGTAGGCAGGGGTGTGTTGGGGGGGGGGGCAGGGGTGTGTGTGGGGGAAGCAGAGGGCATATCATTTGGATGGGACTCAAACTCATGACCTCCTGCACAGGACGTTACCCAGTGCTCTTGCCTATATGGTGTATGCCAGATTGAATCCTCCTCAGCACCCATTTGCAGTCCACAATTGATACCTCCAAGACTGTCGTATGTGCTGTCCTGTCTGCGGGAAAGTGCATATAAAAGATCCCTTGCTGCTTATCGGTAGAGTAGCCTATATGGCGGCAGCAGGTTTCCTTCACAAATAAATATGTCAGAATGACCATATGGTTGATGTCCAATAGCCGAAGATAACAACCAATGTGCTCTAGAGGCTTGTTACATAAAACAACCTTTCTATATAGTGTGTGCAATCTGTGCAAAAGTGATGGTTAAACGAAAATGGACAGAATACTGCAAGTTAAACAATTCTCGCCATGAATATAGCCTTTGCTGCTGACATGGCGTAAAACAATTACCAATCAATCATCAATCAACCTATTCGGACATCCTGTCCAGTCAGTGGTGAAATGATCACCTTCTAAGCAAATCAATAGAAAAAGTGTATAATAGTGGCTCTTTAGTGTGTTCCAAGCAGTTAGTCAAATCTTCCAATATTCGGCTGGTCGAGTCAAGCGAATGACTTACAAAATTGATACTTGTCGCTACCTAGCCTGGCGCTCAACATTACAAGGAGTGGTTCATTCAAGACGTGCTCAATCTGACTGGAATGTGAGTGCAACATTGGCATGAGTCGGTACCCATCCTAATATGACCTTAGATGTTGCCAGGATCTAAAACCCAACAACCAACCTTGTTTTGGACACCGTTGATTGAAACTTGCGTCATGTTGCCACTATTACAAAGAAATAGGACTCAGGAGACCAGGCTACATGCCCAGTCCTGATATGATATGACCTTATATGTTGTCAGGACGTAACACTCCAACAAGCAAAGAGGCTACATGTAGCTGTGGAGGTCAGTGTACCACGTGACCATGGCAAGATAGGAATCTAGGTCGCCGCTTGTTTTCCACCAAGGGGAGTTTTGGTGTGCTTGCCAAAATTATCTGGCAACCTTTCATCTCAAATATCTCCAACTCCCAACGATAGCTATTTCTCATCTGGGTTTCTCCAAAGTAAAGTAGAGGTTATAATCGTCACACTAATATATTCATTCATCTAATATATATACTAACTCAAAATGAACGAACCATGTCACTTTGCCACTGGTTGCTGACAACATTAGTGATGTGTATAACTAGTCATTAGTTCTAAATTCATAGAGGAGTCAGCAGGTTTCACATGGATAGCTAGTTGGTGTAGTTATATATCCACAGACCAGTCAGCAGGGTTCATGTGTATAGCTGACTTAGTGTCGTTCTACATCCACAGAGCAGTCAGCAGGGTGCACGTGTATAGCTAGTTGGTGTAGTTATACATCCGCAGACCAGTCAGCAGGGTGCACATGTATAGCTAGTTGGTGTAGTTATACATCCGCAGACCAGTCAGCAGGGTGCACGTTTATAGCTAGTTGGTGTAGTTATACATACATAGACCAGTCAGCAGGGTGCACATGTATAGCTAGTTGGTGTAGTTATACATCCGCAGACCAGTCAGCAGGGTGCATGTGTATAGCTAGTTGGTGTAGTTCTACATCCACAGACCAGTCAGCAGGGTTCATGTGTATAGCTGACTTAGTGTCGTTCTACATCCACAGACCAGTCAGCAGGGTGCACGTGTATAGCTAGTTGGTGTAGTTATACATCCGCAGACCAGTCAGCAGGGTGCACGTGTATAGCTAGTTGGTGTAGTTATACATACATAGACCAGTCAGCAGGGTGCACGTGTATAGCTAGTTGGTGTAGTTATACATCCGCAGACCAGTCAGCAGGGTGCATGTGTATAGCTAGTTGGTGTAGTTCTACATCCACAGACCAGTCAGCAGGGTTCATGTGTATAGCTAGTTGGTGTAGTTCTACATCCCAGACCAGTTTGCAGGGTTTACGTGCATATCTGACTTAATGTAGTTCTACATCAACAGACCAGTTTGCAGGGTTTACGTGCATATCTGACTTAGTGTAGTTCTACATCCACAGACCAGTTTGCAGAGTTCACGTGTATAGATAGTTAGTGTAGTTCTACATCCACACACCAGTTTGCAGGGTTCATGTGTATAGCTAGTTAGTGTAGTTCTACATCCCAGACCAGTTTGCAGGGTTCACATGTATAGCTGACTTAGTGTAGTTCTACATCCACAGACCAGTTTGAAGAGTTCACGTGTATAGCTAGTTAGTGTAGTTCTACATCCACAGACCAGTTTGCAGGGTTCATTTGTATAGCTAGTTAGTGTAGTTCTACATCTACAGACCGGTTTGCAGTGTTCACTGGTATAGCAAGTTAGTGTAGTTCTACATCCACAGACCAGTTTGCAGAGTTCACGCGTATAGCTAGTTAGTGTAGTTCTACATCCACAGACCAGTCAGCAGGGTTCATGTGTATATCTAGTTGGTGTAGTTATACATCCACATACAAGTTTGCAGGTGCACGTGTATAGCTAGTTAGTGTAGTTCTACATCCCAGACCAGTTTGCAGAGTTTATGTGTATAGCTAGTTAGTGTAGTTCTACATCTACAGACTGGTTTGCAGGGTTCACGGGTATAGCTGAATTAGTGTAGTTCTACATCCACATACCAGTTTGCAGGGTTCACGTGTATAGCTAGTTAGTGTAGTTCTACATCCACAGACCAGTTTGCAGGGTTCATGTGTATAGCTAGTTGGTGTAGTTATACATCCACAGACCAGTTTGCAGGGTTCACGTGTATAGCTAGTTAGTATAGTTCTACATCCACAGACCAGTTTGCAGGGTTCACATGTATAGCTAGTTAGTGTAGTTCTACATCCACAGACCAGTTTGCAGAGTTCACGCGTATAGCTAGTTAGTGTAGTTCTACATCCACAGACCAGTCAGCAGGGTTCCCATGTATAGCTAGTTAGTGTAGTCCTACATCCACATACCAGTTTGCAGGGTTCACGTGTATAGCTAACTTAGCGTAGTTCTACATCCACAGACCAGTTTGCAGGGTTCACGTGTAGAGCTAACTTTGTGTAGTTCTAGATCCACAGACCAGTTTGCAGGGTTCACATGTATAGCTAGTTAGTGTAGTTCTACATCCACACACCAGTTTGCAGGGTTCACGTGTAGTTCTACATCCACAGACCAGTTTGCAGGGTGTACGTGGATAGCTAACTTAGTGTAGTTCTACACCCATAGCCCAGTCAACAGGGTTCAGCCAATTAGCGTACTTACAACCATAAACTGTTAATTACAAAGATTGTATCATCTTTGCTTAGCAATGAAAACAAATCAGTTTCAGTCCTGGCGATAGTCAAACAAAGCAGTGCTTATCTCCCTGGATGATAACAGGAGCTCCTGCCGCTATGACAGCCCCGCCCCTGGCGGCACAAGGCCACGCCCACCAGCTGGCCGTTGCCATGACTCCCCGCCCTCAGATGTCGTCCTATCGGTACTAGCTGATTGCCTTACCGGTCACTGTGACGTCAGCAGGCTACAGGGCGTGGTGGGCGAATCGATAGAGCGCAGGCCTCCCGTGCGGGGCATCGGGAGTTTGATTCTCCGGCAAGTCAAACCAATGACTTATCAAAATTGATACTTGTCATTTCCTAGTTTGGCGCTCGGCTACTAATAAGATAGTGCAATAACTGGTGAGCTCAGTGTCAGGATAATATTAATGAGTGGGATATTGGATCATGGTGCTGGCAGTCTGATTACCCAGTTGGGCAGCACTATAAAGTCACCATGAGTGTGCACTCTTGCAAGTCAGTACCAATGCTGATAGGACCTCAGATGTTGCCAGGATGTAAACTCCAATAACCAACCAACCAACGTTGAAGCTATCTCACCAGACAGGGTGGCTGAATGAGTTGAGCGTCGATCTCTGTTTTGGGAGATCGGGAGATCCGAACCCATGAGTTTATGTGTTTGAATCCTGGTCGAGACAAACCAATGACTTAAAAATTGATACTTGTCGCTTCCTAGCCTGGTGCTTGGCATTATTAGGATAGGGCTTGTTGGCTCAGTGTCAGGATAATGTGACTGAGTGGGATATCAGGTCATGGTGCTGGCGGCCTGGTTTCCCGGTGGGACAGCACTATAAAGTTGCCATGAGTGCGCACTGTCACAAGTCAATACCCGTTTCTGATATGACCTTAGATGTAGCTAGGACGTAAAACAACACACAAACATACAGGCCTGGCGGGTTCGGGAGGTGCTTCCCCATTACACGTGAACCTGCGTTCACGCTGCACCGGCTCATGATCCGGTCTTATCGCGCGCCACATCAAACAGGCCGCACCACTCACGCACTGCACGGCCGCTCGACGCATCGGGCATGGACAGCAGGGCGAGGCGCAGGCAGTGCCTAGCTAATGCGGCGGCCGGACCGGAAGTGTCAGGTTGTGCCCGGAAACTGTCGTTTTTCGGTGTCTGAGCATGCACAGTTTGGATGCTTAAATCGGACAGGGGTCAGAACCTGCCGTGGTTAGATTCATAGCCTTATATCAATTTCACCAAATGATGGATAATGGTAAATTTATAACATATATAATCTCGGCATATATGTATGTGATGTATAACGCATTGTGTGAAGGCGCTGAAGTGAATTATTTTGTTCTATATATTATTACACCGAATACTCTGCACTTCCTCCTCGCCATGCTCATGACTGGTGGTGCCACCTCCAGCGCTCCCCCGCAACTGCTACGGTGGGGAAACCTGTTCGGAGAAGTCTATGGTGTCAGAGTTTTGGCAAGCTAGCCAAAACTAATTTTCCATGTTCGCACTCAAAATATCTAAAAAGTTTACCATTTAAAATAAAAGTAACTTTGAACTAATGTAAAGTAGATACTAGTGATCGATCTAATATATTTATCTCAGAAAAAATACAGAAATTCAAAACTGTAGGTAGGCGACTTGGCATGCTGGGTCGCACCTTCAAAGTCCTTTCTGAGGGACCAGCGGAACTTGAGGGACACTTACTTCAGATAGTCAGTGAGATGATTACAGATAGTCAGTGAGATGATTACAGATAGTCAGTAGGATGATTACACCAAAATCCATTAATTAAAGCCCAGTCACACCACGGCGTGCGACCACTTTGCGACTACTTTGCGACCACTTTGCGACCACTCTGGACCAACGAACCCACCACCTTGCAACCAAAGCAATGGTCACCGTCCTAATTGCGACCAAAATGGTCGCAATGAGGTTGGTGACCACTGATGACTACTTTGCGACCATTTGTGACCTCTTTGCGACCATCCTTTTTTCCCAGTCGCAAAGTAGTCGCAAACTAGTCGTAGTAGTAGTGACTGGGTTATAATCAAACCACAACTAACTCTACACACTCATTTGATATGTTCATATTGATATGCTATCACAGTATTTAAACTAAATGTGCAACTGGAATAGATTATAGCGAGATTATAGGTTATAATCGTTTACATTCAAACGTTCATTCCCGAGCTGTGTTAATTAGCAACGTCATTAGCGGCCTGTCTATGACGTCAGTCACATGGTCATTTATTACATCATGGTCGGCCTGTATCTCTGACGTTATAACTCAGCTAATTGGTTAGTTGTTGGAGTTTTACGTCCTGGCAACATCTAAGGTCATATCAGGACAGGTACCGATTTGTGACAGTGTTCACTCATGACGACTTTATAGTGCTACCCTACTGGTAAATCAGGTCGCCGGCACTATGACCCGACATCCCACTCAGTCACATTATCCTGACACTGATCTAACTAGTCTTTGCCCTATCCTATTAATGCTGAGTGCCAGGCTAGGAAGCGACAAGTATCAATTTGATAATTCATTGGTTTGACTCGACCAGGAACCGAACTCCCGACCTGCCGCACGCGAGGCCCGCGCGCTACCGACTCGGCCACCGCGCCCGATGAGCTAATCAGCTTCATCATTAGAGGTTTGTATCTCTGGCGTCAGCTGTCAGTAATGTTTCAATTAATTATGTCATTAGATCTTAAACCGGTATCTATGACGTCACACCTGATAATATACTAATTACTACCTCCTGCTATCTATGACGTCACATTAGAGTCATTCTATTAATTGGGTAGTGATGTATAGATGCCGTCGCACTTGGGAATCACTGGTTAGGTCAGTATCGGGATAATGTGACTGAGTAGGGTATCGGGTCATGGCGCTAGCGGCCCCCATCTCCCAATGGGGCGGGGCGCATCGGACGCGGTGGCTGAATTGGTAGAGCGTAGGCTTCCCGTGCGGCAGGTCGGGAGTTTGATCCCAGGTTGAGTCAAGCCATTGACTTACAAAATGTATACGTATCACTACCTAGCGTGACGCTCAGCGTTACTAGGATAGGGCCAGGACTGATTAGCTCAGTGTCAGGATAATGTGACTGAGTGGGAAATTTGGTCACGGTGCCAGTGGCCTTGTCTCCTAGTGGGGCAGTACTATAAAGTTGGCATGAGGGCGCACTGTCAAAAGTCGGTAGGACGTAAAACCCAAACAAACATGTGAGATATGATGAAATGTGAACGGTCGGTGTCTGTGACGTCAGCAGGTACACGTGTACGCAGCGCCAGGACCAGGTAACAACCCACAATGCAGTGCGGGACGCTGCCCGCCCCTTCCGGTAGGTGGTGCTCACGGGTCACGTGACCTGTCTCACTAAACTATGCACAGGCAGGTGTTCGGCTCTGACCGTCCACGTGTGTGTGTTTACCGCAGAACCACATTACATCCCCCCCCCCCCCCTCTCCACCACCCCTTCCCACCTCTACACCACGCCACCTCCCTCTCTGCTCCACCCCACCCCTCCCCTCTCTCATCCCTTCATCCCCTCCCCAATCTCCTCCCACTCCCATTCCCCTCCCCTTCCCTCTCCCCCTCTCCTCTCCTCTCCCTACCCCTCTCATTGTCCTCCTCTTCCCCTCCTTCCCTCATCCCCCCTTCCCCTCCTCCCTCCTCCCTTCCCATCCCCTTCCTCTCCTCTCCTTTCCCCACTCTCTTCCCCCCTCCCCTCTTACCCCCCTCTTCCCCCAACCCCCCAAGCCCTCCTCCACTCCCAACCTCCTCACTCTGACCGGTGCCACCTGAGCATTAACCTGTCGCCTTTGTTACAAATGGAACTGACCAGGGTGACTAATACCAAACATCATGTGATATGACAATTTGTGTCACATATGTCGACATCTTAAGACACGCAATATGATCCCAGTTGTAGTAAATAAATAATCAGGAGTGGGGAGGGGAGGAAGGTTGAAGTTTGTGGAGTGTTCCAGTTTGTTTTACCCTCATTCCGGAAATAGATGTGTAGATCCGTGTCACTGGACACCAATAAGGATTAGCTCAGTGCACAGCTTCAGTCAGCCGAGGCCCTGGTGTAAAATTGTCCGATATAATACATGTCAACCGAGGTGAAGTTACTATAATAAATTACAAACTGTCTATATAATGATAAATGTTAAACTATAAAAACCCAAAGGCATATGAGGGATATGTGTGGAATTGGTGAACTATTATTCATTGAGTATAGAACTTGTATATTGAATAGTCCTTGAGAGGGAGTGTCACTTCCAAGCCTGGCTAGGAAAGTCTTGGGAAGAGTCACCTCACATGCCCCCTCCCCCCCCACATGGCATTGTTATGATCATTGACCACTGCATTGTATTCCTATTGGAGGATTGAGTCATGTGACCACTGCATTATGTTGATTGAGGGACACCCAACCACCCACACAAACAAAACAACTGGGGTAAGGTGTCTGCTAAGTATGGATAAGCAAGGGTTCGAATCCATCAGGACTCAAATACGTGTGTTCCGAGTTCCACTGGTCCTCGGAAAGAATGGAGGCTGTGACCCAGAATGCCGGGTCACAGCCGGCATGCTATGACCCAGAATGCCGGGTCACAGCTACAGGTTTCCCGGCAAAATGTATAATGACTTATAAATGTACATCATATATATATATAGCATACGTACAGTGTGCATATTGCTCCAAGATTATACGCACTTACTCATCACTTGGACTGTCAGTTTTATTTTCACCATTCTGGCAATGTTACAGTCATAACGGCATTGACTAACGCTTCTCACTTTGTGTCTTTCAGGTGAGTTTCCTCACAGCTCAGATTGAGAGCGCGTTACGCCATCTGGTGTCATATGATGTCTTGGCGGGTCACAACATGCAAGTATTTATTGTTGGTTGGGGCTTTATATCTTATTGACATTTGAGGTCATACGGGACAGCTACTAATTTGTATAAGTCTTTATTTGGACTCAGTCAGAGATCGATCTCCATGCATTTCACACATGAAGCAGACCCTTGAAACCAATATCCTATTTGGGCAGGCTGGTCTGTTGGGCAGGTTGACCTGTTGGGCAGGTTGACCTGTTGGGCAGGTTGACCTGTTGGGCAGGTTGACCTGTTGGGCAGGTTGACCTGTTGGGCAGGCTGGTCTGCAAATAGTTGAAATACTGTAAGGTTAAAGTTCACGTGAAGGAATTAACAACACCTGGCGTTTATTTTGCGCGCGTCTAGTCTGCCCTCCAGCCCCCCCCCCCTCCCACCCCCCACCCTCACCTTCTCCCATCGGACAGCATGGCGCAATGGTAAGGGCGCCCGTTTCCTGTACTTGGAGCTGGTTCAGTCCCTGGCCGAGTCAAACCGGCATTAATAGGATAGGGCAAGGACTCGGCTCAAGTGTCAGCAGAATGTGACTGAGTGGGATATCAAGTGATGGTGCTGGCGGTCTGATTTCCGAGTAGGGCAGCACTATAAGTTGCCAAGAATGCACACCGTCACAAGACGGTACCCATCCTAATATGACCTTAGATGTTGCCTGGACGTAAAACTCCAATAACGAGCCGACCAATGAACCGAGTCAAATCAAACACTTACAACATTGAGGTGTGTGATCTATTACCTGCGGATCGGCATTGCCTAGACATGGCAGGGACAGTTAATGTGACTCAGCGGGGTATTGAGTCACGTGATGGTGGTATAACTATAAGGCAGCACTGTAAAGTCGCCATCAGGCCTCATTGTCACGAGTCTGTGTCTGTTCTTATATGATTATGAACTCAGCTGCTGCTTGAATTTAAAACTTCAAATCCTTCATTCCCTACCGCCCTCTCCCTTACTCTCACCCCTCACCCCTTGTCACACCCACCCCTCACACACTCATCACCCCTCTCACACACACACTCCCTCACACACACTCACCCCGCACACTCACCCGCACACACTCAC
>CM059196.1:91463286-91479170 GCA_030323885.1 Branchipolynoe longqiensis | reverse complement strand
CCCAGGCCCACACAAGTCCTGAGGTTGTGTGGTTTGTATGATGTGAACCGCGGGCCACACAAGTACTGAGTTTGTGTGGTTTGTATGATGTGAACCCAGGCCCACACAAGTCCTGAGGTTGTGTGGGTTGTATGATGTGAACCGCGGGCCACACAAGTACTGAGTTTGTGTGGTTTGTATGATGTGAACCCCGGCCCACAGAAGTACTGAGTTTGTGTGGTTTGTATGATGTGAACCCCGGCCCACACAAGTACTGAGTTTGTGTGGTTTGTATGATGTGAACCCGGGCCCACACATGTCCTGCGTGTGTGTGGTTTGTATGATGTGAACCCCAGCCCACACAAGTACTGAGTTTGTGTGGTTTGTATGATGTGAACCCTGGGCCACACAAGTAATGAGTTTGTGTAGTTTGTATGATGTGAAGCCCAGCCCACACAAGTACTGAGTTTGTGTGGTTTGTATGATATGAACCGGGCCCATACAAGTCCTGAGTTTGTGTGGTTTGTATGATGTGAACCCCGGCCCACACACATCCTGCGTTTGTGTGGTTTGTATGATGTGAACCCCGGCCCACACAAGTACTGCATTTGTGTGGTTTGTATGATGTGAACCCCGGCCCACACAAGTACTGCGTTTGTGTGGTTTGTATGATGTGAACCCCAGCCCACACAAGTACTGAGTTTGTGTGGTTTGTATGATGTGAACCCCGGCCCACACAAGTACTGAGTTTGTGTGGTTTGTATGATGTGAACCCCGGCCCACACAAGTCCTGCGTTTGTGTGGTTTGTATGATGTGAACCCCGGCCCACACAAGTACTGCATTTGTGTGGTTTGTATGATGTGAACCCTGACCCACACAAGTACTGCGTTTGTGTGGTTTGTATGATGTGAACCCCGGCCCACACAAGTACTGAGTTTGTGTGGTTTGTATGATGTGAATCCCAGGCCCACACAAGTACTGAGTTTGTGTGGTTTGTATGATGTGAACCCCGGCCCACACAAGTCCTGCGTTTGTGTGGTTTGTATGATGTGAATCCCAGGCCCACACAAGTACTGCATTTGTGTGGTTTGTATGATGTGAACCGGCCCACACAAGTACTGCGTTTGTGTGGTTTGTATGATGTGAACCCCGGCCCACACAAGTACTGAGTTTGTGTGGTTTGTATGATGTGAATCCCTGGCCCACACAAGTACTGAGTTTGTGTGGTTTGTATGATGTGAACCCGGCCCACACACATCCTGCGTTTGTGTGGTTTGTATGATGTGAACCCTGAGCCACACAAGTACTGAGTTTGTGTGGTTTGTATGATGTGAACCCCGGCCCACACAAGTACTGCGTTTGTGTGGTTTGTATGATGTGAACCCCGGCCCACACACATCCTGCGTTTGTGTGGTTTGTATGATGTGAACCCCGGCCCACACACGTCCTGCGTTTGTGTGGTTTGTATGATGTGAACCCCGGCCCACACAAGTACTGCGTTTGTGTGGTTTGTATGATGTGAACCCCGGCCCACACAAGTACTGAGTTTGTGTGGTTTGTATGATGTGAACCCAGGCCCACACAAGTCTGCGTTTGTGTGGTTTGTATGATGTGAATCCCAGGCCCACACAAGTACTGAGTTTGTGTGGTTTGTATGATGTGAACCCCGGCCCACACACGTCCTGCGTTTGTGTGGTTTGTATGATGTGAACCCCGGCCCACACACGTCCTGAGTTTGTGTGGTTTGTATGATGTGAACCCGGCCCACACAAGTACTGAGTTTGTGTGGTTTGTATGATGTGAACCCCGGCCCACACAAGTACTGCGTTTGTGTGGTTTGTATGATGTGAACCCCGGCCCACACAAGTACTGAGTTTGTGTGGTTTGTATGATGTGAACCCCGGCCCACACACGTCCTGCGTTTGTGTGGTTTGTATGATGTGAATCCCAGGCCACACAAGTACTGAGTTTGTGTGGTTTGTATGATGTGAACCCCGGCCCACACACGTCCTGCGTTTGTGTGGTTTGTATGATGTGAACCCCGGCCCACACAAGTACTGAGTTTGTGTGGTTTGTATGATGTGAACCCCGGCCCACACAAGTACTGAGTTTGTGTGGTTTGTATGATGTGAACCCCGGCCCACACACATCCTGCGTTTGTGTGGTTTGTATGATGTGAACCCCGGCCCACCAAGTACTGGTTGTGTGGTTTGTATGATGTGAACCGGCCCACATACTGAGTTTGTGTGGTTTGTATGATGTGAACCCCGGCCCACACAAGTACTGCATTTGTGTGGTTTGTATGATGTGAATCCCTGGCCCACACAAGTACTGAGTTTGTGTGGTTTGTATGATGTGAACCCCGGCCCACACACGTCCTGCGTTTGTGTGGTTTGTATGATGTGAACCCCGGCCCACACAAGTACTGCATTTGTGTGGTTTGTATGATGTGAATCCCTGACCCACACAAGTACTGAGTTTGTGTGGTTTGTATGATGTGAACCCCGGCCCACACAAGTACTGAGTTTGTGTGGTTTGTATGATGTGAATCCCTGGCCCACACAAGTACTGCGTTTGTGTGGTTTGTATGATGTGAACCCCGGCCCACACAAGTACTGCGTTTGTGTGGTTTGTATGATGTGAATCCCAGGCCCACACAAGTACTGCGTTTGTGTGGTTTGTATGATGTGAACCCCGGCCCACACAAGTCCTGAGTTTGTGTGGTTTGTATGATGTGAACCCCAGCCCACACAAGTACTGAGTTTGTGTGGTTTGTATGATGTGAACCCCGGCCCACACAAGTCCTGCGTTTGTGTGGTTTGTATGATGTGAATCCCAGGCCCACACAAGTACTGAGTTTGTGTGGTTTGTATGATGTGAACCCCGGCCCACACAAGTACTGAGTTTGTGTGGTTTGTATGATGTGAACCCCGGCCCACACACATCCTGCGTTTGTGTGGTTTGTATGATGTGAATCCCAAGCCCACACAAGTACTGAGTTTGTGTGGTTTGTATGATGTGAACCCCGGCCCACACACATCCTGCGTTTGTGTGGTTTGTATGATGTGAACCCCGGCCCACACAAGTACTGCATTTGTGTGGTTTGTATGATGTGAATCCCAGGCCATACAAGTCCTGCGTTTGTGTGGTTTGTATGATGTGAACCCCGGCCCACACACGTCCTGCGTTTGTGTGGTTTGTATGATGTGAACCCAGGCCCACACAAGTACTGAGTTTGTGTGGTTTGTATGATGTGAACCCCGGCCCACACACGTCCTGAGTTTGTGTGGTTTGTATGATGTGAATCCCGGGCCACACAAGTCCTGATTTTTGTTTCTGTTTTGTTTACTTATCGCTACCTAGCCTAGCAATGGTTGGTTGTTGGAGTTTAACATCCTGGCAACATCTAAGGTCATATCAGGACACGTATCAACTTGTGACAACTTTATAGTGATGCCCAACTGGGAGATCAGGCCACCAGCACCATGACATGATATCCCACTCAGTCACATTATCCTGACTAAGCTAACCAGTTTTTGCCTGATCCTATTAATGTCGAGCGTCAGGCTAGGAAGTGACAAGTATCAATTTTATAAGTCATTGGTTTGACTCGACCGGGAACCGAGCACTTGATCTCCCACACAGATGGCCTGCGCTCTACCGATTTGGCCACCGCGCCCGGTGCCAAACAATGAACGTTACTGAAATATGGTATGCATCCGTACCCATATATTAGGCTTAAATATATTAAATGCTGTCATATTTAACAGAATTACATACGCAATAAGTGAAATTTGATCAATTTAACCCTAAATTCGAAGCATTATTAAGGCTACCGCCGCATTGGCGACGATGTTAATATTTATATTTTCGAATCGACGCACGTAAAGTAAACAGATCGCCGCCGCCGCATCAACATCGCTTTCCATACTGGCGGAGGTTGCTTGCATTCGTTCGTCGATTCGAAAATATAAATATTAATATCGCCGCCATTGCGGCAGCAGCATTAATATTGCTTCAAATTTAGGGTTAATTTAATGAAAATTCACTTATTGCGTATGTAATTCTGTTAAATATGATGCCATTGAATAGATTTGGGCCTAATCGATATCTAACACCAACCTTGATGCGCGACAAGGAAGAAAGCAAGGCGGGGGTGGAAAAGGAGGCGCTTTATTTAACACCTCAAACAGAAAATAAGCAACTATGTACAACAGGTCAAAACGGTAAAAGGAGGCAATAAACAGGGGCTCACGAGGAGCAGAGGTAATGTCAGAGTAAATGAGCTCGGGGGAGCTTGAAATGTCGGGTGAGGGGCGCCGAAGAGCCCTCCACCAAAAAAGGAGGAGAGGGCTCGAGGCGCGCCCGAGGGGGCGGGGCGGGGCACGGGGGCGTGCACCGCCTCTGAGGTCGAGGGGGTGCTGGTGAGGGGCACCCGCTATCGGTGGCTTGGGCGTCGGTGGTGGTCATTGCGACCAAACCACATATGTTTCTGGTTTAGCTTAACCCAGTTTAAGCTTGTGGTGTTAGGCCTATCACTGACTCGTGCATACCGACTTTTCGGCGCTAAATCAGAAATCCCGTCTAAACGGGTTTGGCTCGCTAACACTGCTTCATGCATATGCTGGGGGAAAGATCATATGGAAGATTTCCAACACGAACCCAGTCTCTGATGGCGGTATTAATAACTAATATATTGTGGGTAGAAAATGTCTGTAGAGGATTTCCATCACCAACCCGCCGTCAAGGCAGTGTTAAAGCTAATGTTGTGGGTAGCAGATCAGTGTGCAGTAGGCTCTGTAGAAAACGTTCTATAAGTTATAGAGGATTTCCACCATAAACACAGTCTCTGGTGGCAGTGGCAAGAACTAAGGTTGTGGTTTAGCAGTTTACTGTGCAATATGCTCTGTAGAAAATGTTTATTGAGATTTCCATCACCAACCTGCCCTCGAGACAGTGGCAAAAGTGTGGGTAGCAGGTCACTGCGCAATATGCTATGGTGTGGGTAGCATGTCACTGTATAGTAGGATATGTTGTGGGTAACATGTCATTGGGCAGTAGTATATGATGGTAATAGGTCACTGTGCATTAGGTTATGTTGTAGGTAGCAGGTCACTCTGGAGTATACAATGTTCTGGGTAGCAGGTCACTATGAAGTAGACTGTGTTGTGGGTAGCATGCCACTGTGCTAAGTTATCTTGTGGGTAGCATGGCTATGGGTAGTGTGATCTGTTGTGGGTAGTAGGTCACTGCACAATGAATATGTTGTGGGTAGCAGGTCACCGTGTAATAGGCTATGTTGTGGGTAGTACATCACAGGGTAACATGCCATGTTGTGGGCAGCAGGTCACCATGTAATAGGCTCTGTTGTGGGTAGTACGTCACAGGGCAACATGCCTTGTTGTGAGTAACAGGTCACTGTGTAATAGGCTCTGTTGTGGGTAGTATGTCACATGGCAACATGCCCTGTTGTGGGTAGCAGGTCACCGTGTAATAGGCTCTGTTGTGGGTAGTACGTCACATGGCAACATGCCCTGTTGTGGGTAGTACATCACAGGGTAACATGCCTTGTTGTGGGTAGCAGGTCACCGTGTAATAGGCTCTGTTGTGGGTAGTACGTCACAGGGCAACATGCCCTGTTGTGAGTAACAGGTCACTGTGTAATAGGCTCTGTTATGGGTAGTATGTCACATGGCAACATGCCCTGTTGTGGGTAGCAGGTCACTGTGTAATAGGCTCTGTTGTGGGTAGTATGTCACATGGCAACATGCCCTGTTGTGGGTAGTACATCACAGGGTAACATGCCTTGTTGTGGGTAGCAGGTCTCCGTGTAATAGGCTCTGTTGTGGGTAGTATGTCACCGGGCAACATGCATTGTTGTGGGTAGCAGGTCACTGTGTAATAGGCTCTGTTGTGGGTAGTACATCACAGGGTAACATGCCTTGTTGTGGGTAGCAGGCCACCGTGTAATAGGCTCTGTTGTGGGTAGTACGTCACAGTGCAACATGCCCTGTTGTGGGTAGCAGGTTACTGAGGGTGGCGATAAGTCCACGTGGCCTTCCGGTTCTTGCCCAGAAACTGGCAAAGTCTTTGTTTCTCTCTAATTGGTTGCAAATCCTTAATTGGCGATCAGAACGAGCGCGTCCCTTACCCCCTTTATGCAGTACCACGTGACCGCATGCATTAATTGATGCAAGGCACGCGTCTGATCAGCCAATCATAAAGCAATACGGAAATGATGGCCCGATCACACCCACACCCACACCCACACCCACACCGATACGCGTAGTTCTTTGACACTTTTGTTGTTGCTGGTGTCAGTTAGTTGAGTTACAGGCGTCAGATCCATCAGATTTGATTAAATAACTTGTGGATTGCACTGAGATCCTTGCGTTCTTTTGACACGCACACGCACAGGCACACGCACTCGTAGCACACATACATGCACATGCACTCATAGCACAGGCACACGCACTCGTAGCACACACACTTGTAGCACATGCACAGGCACACACCCAGGCACATGCACTCATAGCACACGCACTCATAGCACACACACAGGCACATGGGTTTGTAGCACACGCACAGGCACACACACTCGTAGCACATGCACAGTCACATGCACTCGTAGCACAACCACTCGTAGCACAATCACAGGCACACACACTTGTAGCACATGCACAGGCACACACACCTGTAGCACACACACAGGCACACAGACTCGTAGCACACACAGGCACACAGACTCGTAGCACACACAGGCACACACACTCGTAGCACATGCACAGGCACACACACTCGTAGCACACACACAGGCACATGCACTCATAGCACACACACAGGCACACACTCGTAGCACATGCACAGGCACATGCACTCGTAGCACAGGCACACACACTCGTAGCACACGCACAGGCAACGCACTCGTAGCACACGCACACGCACTGGTAGCACACGCACGAGCGCGCGTAGACAATGTTACTTACTGCGAGTGACCGGTCGGACTTATTTCTGTGCCCCTGCTCGGCGCGCTGTTAGAGTGTTAGTACACCGCCCCCTGAGGGGTGGCAGCCTCCCGTGGGTCTCGTTACGGTACATTAAATATTCACCAACCAGTTAACGTCTGTTGATAATGATTTACAAACGTGGACACGTGTAGACGGCAGGGGGCGCGATGACGGGGGGAGGGGGGGGGGGGGGGGGGGCAGAGGACAACAAAAAGGATCCCTTGTGTAGGACCCAGGCACTAGTCACGGCTCCCGGGTTCATGGTCAGCAGATGCACCGCCACAGGTCACGGAATCACAGAATCACAGAATCACGAAGACACAGCATCACATAACCACGGAATCACGGAATCACAAAGTGCCAGAATTACATAATCACGGAATCACAGAATCACAGAATCACGAAGTCACGGAATCAGTTACAGAATCACAGAATCACAGAATCACGAAGACACAGAATCACATAACCACGGAATCATGGAATCATGAAGTGCCAGAATTACATAATCACGGAATCACGGAATCACAGAATCACGAAGTCACGGAATCAGTTACAGAATCACAGAATCACAGAATCACGAAGACACAGAATCACATAACCACGGAATCATGGAATCACAAAGTGCCAGAATTACATAATCACGGAATCACGGAATCACAGAATCACGAAGTCACGGAATCAGTTACAGAATCACAGAATCACGAAGACACAGAATCACATAACCACGGAATCATGGAATCATGAAGTGCCAGAATTACATAATCACGGAATCACAGAATCACGAAGACACAGAATCACATAACCACGGAATCACGAAGTGCCAGAATCACAGAATCACGGAATCACGAAGTCACGGAATCAGTCACAGAATCGCAGACTCCGGTCGCAGTTCGAGTCCCTCCTTGGGGACCGTGTTATTTAAAGTTGCATAGTCCGATGCTTTTGAGTTTTTGTTATTTTCTGAGATAAATATTGTAGTGGTCTGCACTGACCTCTCAGGCAAATAACCACATAGACAGGTAGGCGTGGGTAGCGTGGTGATATCAGGGAGCCTAGTTGGTGTAATGGTTAGCACACTGGCCCGGAATGCAAAGAGATCTGGGTTCGAGTCCCGCTGTAGGCGCAATATTTCCCATTTTCATCACCCCCATGACAATATATTATACTAATCAT
This sequence comes from Branchipolynoe longqiensis, assembly GCA_030323885.1. Lineage (NCBI taxonomy): Eukaryota > Metazoa > Annelida > Polychaeta > Phyllodocida > Polynoidae > Branchipolynoe > Branchipolynoe longqiensis. The sequence goes on along the minus strand of CM059196.1, from coordinate 91,471,010 downwards.
TATAATGTACTTTACCTTAGTTTGAAGTAACTTTAATTTTAAATTGCTAAGTTTGGAGATATTTGATGTCAAAACATGGCAAAATAATTTTGGCAAGAATGCCAAAACTCTGACACCATAGACATCAGTAGTAAAGGTTTCTATTAATTGACTTATTATGCCCTTCTATACAGCAATACATGCTTACTAAGTGCACCGCTGTCTAAGTTGAATATGTAGAATCAAATCTGATTGATTGATTGATTGGTGGTTGCTTTACACCGTGTCGGCAGCATAGGCCATATTCACGGTGAGAAATGTTTGTTTTTTTGTTCAAACCATCGCTTTTACATGTAAAAGCAGACAATCAATTATGTGCCAATAGACACTCATTAAATTAGAAAGCTCAAAATCATATATTTGTGGTCAAGGGAAACAAATTCCCATAGAAAAAGAAAAGTTTTATTAATAATTGATAGAATCTATTTAGTAAACTATATGAGGTGGTACAGTCCAGCTGCCCTCAAAAAGGCTAAAATGTTTTCCTGTTTTACCTTAGTAAAAAGGTCATGCATACTGTCTGCAGTGTAGAACCGTTGGCGCAGGGCCAAAAAATCAACGCAACTTAGTAAAATGTGTTTGAGTGTCAGCGGGGACTGACACCCAATACATTCAGGGGGAGGTTCCCCCTTGAGCAGAAAAGCATGTGTAAGCCACGAGTGGCCAATACGGCAGCGGCTAAGGACCACTTGGTCCCGCCGACCTCCCGCATGAGTCTGTGGTGGCTTTCCCACAGATGGTTCAATTTCTTTAAGTTTATTAATGTTTTCATCCCACTCATGTTGCCATTTGGATTTTATGTGGGTGGCTATTAGTGGTTTCAGATCAGAGTGAGGGATCAGACACGGTTCAAGATCACAGTTCAGGGCCTTCTTCGCAGCCCGATCAGCTCGTTCGTTTCCTTGTATGTTTTCATCGGACTCTGCAACTTTAAAGTTTCATGGGCCGATGGTTTTGAGTTTGTGTTATTTTCTGAGATAAATGCATTAGGTTGATCGTTAAAATGTACCTTATTTTAGTTTGAAGTAACTTTTATTTTGAATAGCTAACTTTTGAGATATTCAAAGTGCAACTAAGCAAAATTAATTGTGGCATGCACACCTTAGCATTCTGCAGTAACATGTTCTATTCAGTTGCCTCATTATCGCCCCCCCCCCCCCCCCCCAGTGTGGTGACAAACATACATCGGTATCTAGGTTAGATATGTAGAATAAAGTCTCGATAATTGTTTTGGTTTTGAAATGTTGGTTTGATTGGACTATGCAGCTTTAATATTAGACGTGAGGACTTTGTCAGAGAACTGGGATTCTGGTCCAACGTCTCGGCATTCTCCAGGTGACAGATTCCCCTTTCACTTTCTACTGGTCAAAATGGCGCTGCTTTAAAAGCGAGCATATTTGAATAACCCCTTCATCGCCTTTGTATCCAGTTACGCCACCTCTGTTGTTATTGTTGGTTGTTGGTTTACGTCCTAGCAACATCTAAGGTCATATCAGGACGGGTACCGACTTGTGACAGTACACAATCATGGCGACTTTATAATGCTGCCCCACTGGGAAATCAAGCTGATGGCACCATGACCCAATATCCCACTCTGTCAAATTATCCTGACACTGAGCTAACCCGTCCTTGTTCTATGCTATTAATGCCGAGTGCCAGACTAGGAAGTGACAAGTATCAATTTTTAAGTTATTGGTTTGACTCGACCGGGAATCGAACTACCGACCTTCCGCACGCGAGGCCCGCGCTCTACCGATTAGCCCACCAATGCCCGGTTATGCCCCCTCTACCCCCCCCCCCCCCCATGCACAAACTTCTAGAACAAAGCTCGGCCAACACTACATCTCGGCCAATACACATGAATCAATAAGCTCATATGCTGCAGGATAATTATGTAACACATATTTACTCTATCTGTTTAATTTAATATCCAAATAAAACTCACCAACGATATGCCTAAAAGAAGTTGGATAGGCTGATGGTTTTAAATTTCTGTAATTTTCTGAGATAAATATGATCGTTATGATCTACCTTACTTTAGTTTTAAGTAATTTTATAAAGTCGCCATGAGTGTACTGTCACAAGTCGGTACTCGTCCTGATATGACCTTAGATGTTACCAGGGTATAAAACTCCAACACCCAACGACCTGTGCCTGTCTGACTCGCCTTGCCTTTTCATTGCCTTGCCTTGCCTTGCCTTGCCTTGCCTTGCCTTGCCTTGTGCCCATTGTCCACCCCTGTCATGTTGCCTTGCCTTGTGTGGCTGTTCTGTGCAGGGTGTGCCCATTGTCTGCCCCTGTCATGTTGCCTTGCCTTGTGTGCCTGTTCTGTGCAGGGTGTGCCCATTGTCTGCCCATGTCATGTTGCCTTGCCTTGTGTGGCTGTTCTGTGCAGGGTGTGCCCATTGTCTGCCATGTCATGTTGCCTTGCCTTGTGTGCCTGTTCTGTGCAAGGTGTGCCCATTGTCTGCCCCTGTCATGTTGCCTTGCCTTGTGTGCCTGTTCTGTGCAGGGTGTGCCCATTGTCTGCCCATGTCATGTCATGTTGCCTTGCCTTGTGTGCCTGTTCTGTGCAGGGTGTGCCCATTGTCTGCCCCTGTCATGTTGCCTTGCCTTGGGTGGCTGTTCTGTGCAGGGTGTGCCCATTGTCTGCCCCTGTCATGTTGCCTTGCCTTGGGTGGCTGTTCTGTGCAGGGTGTGCCCATTGTCTGCCCCTGTCATGTTGCCTTGCCTTGGGTGGCTGTTCTGTGCAGGGTGTGCCCATTGTCTGCCCCTGTCATGTTGCCTTGCCTTGGGTGGCTGTTCTGTGCAGGGTGTGCCCATTGTCTGCCCCTGTCATGTTGCCTTGCCTTGGGTGGCTGTTCTGTGCAGGGTGTGCCCATTGTCTGCCCCTGTCATGTTGCCTTGCCTTGGGTGGCTGTTCTGTGCAGGGTGTGCCCATTGTCTGCCCCTGTCATGTTGCCTTGCCTTGGGTGGCTGTTCTGTGCAGGGTGTGCCCATTGTCTGCCCCTGTCATGTTGCCTTGCCTTGGGTGGCTGTTCTGTGCAGGGTGTGCCCATTGTCTGCCCCTGTCATGTTGCCTTGCCTTGGGTGGCTGTTCTGTGCAGGGTGTGCCCATTGTCTGCCCCTGTCATGTTGCCTTGCCTTGGGTGGCTGTTCTGTGCAGGGTGTGCCCATTGTCTGCCCCTGTCATGTTGCCTTGCCTTGGGTGGCTGTTCTGTGCAGGGTGTGCCCATTGTCTTCCCCTGTCATGTCGCCTTCTGCATCCGTGCAGCGGCGTCTGTGTGGCCCAATTCTGCGCGTGTCCGACGTTCTTTGTGGAACGGTGCATTGTTGTTATTGTTGTAGCTGTAGAAGCGGTCATTTAGAGCCATTGTCATCAATCCGCTCGTACAGTCGGTCACTGGGTTTTCTTTGCGCCAACTCTAAGATTAGCTTTCTATTAGAACCTCCCACACCTCCCACACCTCCCACACCTCTCACACCTCTCACACCTCCCACCCCTCCAACATCCATCTCCCCAGCCTCCCCACCAACCATTCTGACTGACTGAAATGGACACGCACTACACTTCTACCCCAGTCACACTCCTGCTGCCCGGCGCCCTGCTCAAAGCAATGACTCATCAAATTAATACTTGTCACTTAGCACTCGACATTATTAGGAAAGGGCAAGGACTGGTTGGCTAAGTGTTAGGATAATGTGACTGAGTGGGATATCGGGTCATGGTGCTGACATCCTGATTTCCCAGTGTCGCAGCATTATAAAGTTGCCATAAGTGTGCACTGTCACAAGTCGGTACTCGTCCTGATATGACCTTAGATGTTGCCAGGACGTAAAACTGCATCAACCAACCAAACAAGGATGTTGCAGCTACTGCAGTAAAAACCTCATTCTGAAGAAAATGGTCTCACAGAGGTCGGCGACCATTGCTTTGGCCGTAATACCCCAGTCACACTACCGCTTTCGACCACTTTATGACCACCTTAGACCAAAGAACCCACACTCACCTGTGATTTCCTTGCTACCAAAACAATGGTTGCCGATGTCTGGGGGTCACTGGTGTGTGGGTTCTTTGGTCTAAGGTGGTCGCAAAGTGGTCGCAAAAGTAGTGTGACTGGGGTCTATTAGGGTGTCACAAGGATGTAGGCTATTTGGTTCAAAGTGGTCGCAAAGTGGTCGCAAAGTGGTCGCAAACTTTCCCCGTCTGAACACGGCTTTAAGCCGTGTTCACACGGGAAAAGTTTAAATCGATTTAGACAAGTCGATTTATATGAATCGATTTAGTGTTGTGTTCACACACGCAGTACTTTTAGCCGGAAATCGATATCTGCGCATGAGCAAGTCCAGTCTGACCAGCGCCAGTTTTCGGTTAGGCGACGTCACCACGAGAGAGTGGGTTTGACCTAGATATGTATGGACTGAATCGTATTGGTTTGGAACGGTCAAAACTTCTGCTGGGCAGTGAAACCCTAAAAATAAATTATGAAAAAGATATCTGTGCACAGCTAGCAGTTTCATAGGGCAAATTTACCGGAAAGTCAACACACTCAGGTCTCGACTGTCACGTCCTTAATCCGCTTCAAGTAAGTCGGTTGCGTTCACACGGTCGATATAAGTCGAATCATAAAATTTGGTTCATATAAACCACCTACTTAGGTGGTTTATAAAAATCCGAATTATATGAGTCGATTCAAGCTTAAACCGCCTCAGCCACACGTTCACACGCCAAATGTGACCGAACTATACAAGTCGATTTTTATGATTCAAATTAACTGCCCCGTGTGAACAAGGCTATAGTGTGACCGGGGCATTGGGTAGTGCAGGAGGTAATTGCGCACAAAGGTAGACTGCGATTGAAATGTACATTCATTTCCCCAAGGACCTGTGGAAATTGTACTGAAATGTACGGGTGTCAGTTGACCAAGAAGCTATGTTTGAAATGTACATGTATTTCCCAAAGTCCTCGTATTGTACAGAAATATACATGAAAGATTTAACCCTGGAATGTACGCCCTCACGCACGCACGGACACTCACGCACACGCACGCACGCACACGCGCACGCACGCACACGCACGCACATGCACACATACACACAGGTGGACAATGGATATTTTATAGGAGAATTTTAATTACTTTTCTGCCCTCGCCTCCTCCTTCCCTCCCTCATTTCAGGACATGTTGACATTTGTGAACACCCCCTCAGACTGCCAGGCGGGACCTCCTCGCCTGTGCCCGGTGTGTCCGAGTGTCGGTCTACTCCCAGGGGACGCGTACCTGTAGTCTGCTACCTGTGTGTGGTGCGCTGGTGCCGGGGTGGGTGCACAACTGGGTCAGGGCGGACCCAGGTATGTTACCGGTATGTTTCTTGTTCTGTAGCTACAGGACTCGGGCCCGCGGGGAGTCACTGTTCCCACGGGGGGCCGAGACGACAGGATCGGGGCCGTCGTACTAACGGGCCCACGAACGTTCATGTAGCGATTCACCCATGGGATTTCTGTAAAGGCCCTGTCACATTACGGCGTATGGCGGGAGCGTATTGAAAACCTACGTAGGTCCTGCGCGTGCCGGCCTATGATGACATTTGGTGACCTTTCGGGTGGTTTTGAGCGTATGTGGAACCTACGAGGAGCGTATGGCTGTGACATTTTTTGACAGTATGGGCCATACGCCCTCATAGGTCGGTTTTTTTTCATGCACAAAAAATTTGGACGGACGGATTTGAAAGCGTATGGCGGCGTATGCCTCATACGCTTCACATAGCGTCTGGCGGATCGGCGGCGTATGAGTAGCGTATGAGTAGGTATAGCGTATGAGTAGCGTATACGGGTATGACGCGTATACGTAACGCTTACGCGCATATCGAAAAAACCCTATGTGAGCTTTGGCTTTAAGTCCCAGTCACACCTTACCGGACTGGGGTACCGGACGAAAACCGGACACTGTCCGGTACTGTACGGCGAGGTCCGGTACATGTCTGGTACCCATCCGGCGGTGCCCGGTCGTGTCTGGTACAAGTTTTGAACATGCACAAAACTTCTACCGGACACCACCAGACTGACATGTCCGGTTGGTGTCCGGTTTGTCCAGTACCCATCTGTACGTGTCTGGTACCCATCTGTACGTGTCTGGTACCCATCCGTACGTGTCCGGTACCCATTCGTTGGTGTCCGGATTGCGAGAACGTTAATAAAATATATATATACTGTAGTAGTCGGCACTGAAGTAACCACATAGACAGGTAGGCGTGGTTAGTGTGTTGATATCAGGGATCCTAGGTGGTGTAATGGTTAGCACACTGGCCCGGAATGCAAAGAGATGTGGGTTTGAGTCCCGTTCTATGTGCAAAATTTCCCATTTTCATCACCCCTATGACAATACCAAGAAAATCCAAAAAATACAGTCTGGCATGTGTCAGGTTGATGGTCGGTCCGTCCGGTATTCATCTAGTACTCATCCGGTATTCGTCCGGTACATGTACGGTATATGTACGGTACTTATCCTGTTGTCCGGTGGGAATTGACCCAATTACGCTCCATTTCGATACATATCGATACATTTTGTGTACCGGACAGCACTGGACTAGAAAATTCTTTGTCCGGTACTCAGTCCGGTAAGGTCTGACAGGCGCTTTAAATATTAACATTTTGTTCACAATTCCGAATGTATGCAGTGTGTTTTTTTTCTTTGGGGGGGGGGGGGGGTTCGGAGGGAGGGGGCATATTAAGGGCAACTACGGAAAGTGTACAGTTAAAAATATCTGGTAGCATTAACTCAGGTGTTTAATTTATTCAGATTGCGATAATTATGCACCATCCATGCGATTATATTCAATGAAATAGTTAGTTTCCCCCTTTAAGATTTCCGCTTCCAACCAGTATGGCTGTAGTTGTACATTGTAGTTGTTTGGTTGGTTGATTCGAGTTTTGCGGCCTGGGAACATCTAAGGTCATATCATCAGGACGGGTATCGACTTGTGACAGTGTGCACTGGTGGTGACTTGATAGTGCTGCCTCACTGGGAGACCAGGCTCACAGCACCATGATCTGATATCCCACTCAGTCACATTATCCTGACACTGAGCCAAAACAGTCCTTGTCCCATTCTAATGATGCCGCACGCATGGCTAGGATGTGGCAAGTATCTATTTTTATGTCAGTTGTTTGACTCGATCTGGGTTAATCCCACGGTGTACCAAAACGGGAGATGGATGCTCCACTCATTCGGCCATCCCGTCTGGTGTGTAGTTGTGGAGCAGCAGTTGAAGCGTTGTCCGACCTGGAAACCCTGGTTCCTCCAGGGTGTTCAGGGTAACCAGGGGTCCGGGTCCATGCACGGAATGTCACATGAAGTGTTGACTTTGTGACTGAGAAGTTCTCACATGTGTAGTAACCAAAGTGAAAGACCCCAGCCCCCTCACCACCACAACAACCACCACCACCATGCACACAGGCACACATGCATATTCACACACTCACACACTCACTCACACACACACACACACACACACTCACACACACACACACACACACACTCACACATAAACTCACTTACGCACACATTCACAAACTCACTCACACACATTCACGCACGCACTCACACACACACAAACTCACTCACACCCACATTCACACACACACAAACTCACTCACACACAAACTCACTCATACACAAACTCACTTA
>CM059196.1:91437514-91462789 GCA_030323885.1 Branchipolynoe longqiensis | reverse complement strand
ACCATCACCCTACCAACCCACCACCATCACCCCACCAACCCACCACTGTCACCCCACCAACCCACCGCCGTCACCCTACCAACTGACCACCATCACCCTACCAACCCACCACCGTCGCCCTACCAACCCACCACCATCGCCCTACCAACCCACCACCAACCCACCGCTGTCACCCTACCAACCCACCACTGTCACCCTACCAACCCACCACCATCACCCTACCAACCCACCACCGTCATCCTACCAACCCACCACTGTCATGCTACCAACCAACCGCTGTCACCCTACCGACCCACCACTGTCATGCTACCAACCAACCGCTGTCACCCTATCAACCCACCACTGTCATGCTACCAACCCACCACCCATCATCCTACCAACCCACCACCATCACCCTACCAACCCACCACCATCACCCTACCAACCCACCGTAGTCACCCTACCAACCCACCACCATCATCGTACCAACCTGCCACCACACTACAAACCCTCCACCACCCTACCAACCCCTCCACCACCCTACCAACCCTCCACCACCCTACCAACCCATCCACCACCCTACCAACCCACCACCCATACACCCACAACCCCTTACACACTTACACTCCACACACACACACACACCCATACCGGCACACGCATACCCACGCGCACACACACTACACGCGCTCACACACACCACCTTGTCACACCAACTCACCCAAATACTGAAGCAGGCACCCACAACCTGTCACAACCACACAGAGATACACACACATATACCACATCAGGGCTTCTGGCAGAAAATAATGTAAGGGTACACATACTGTTGGGCGGGGGGGGGGGGGGGGGACGGGGGGGGGGGACCTGGAGGCTTTGTCTCTGGTTCTTCGAAGAACCCTTAAAAAAATTACCTCAGCAATTGGAGGGTACAGAGTGACACCCTCAGACAAGTTAAGGGAACAGAATTTTGTCCATTTTACCCTCTGACAAAAACCCATGCACATACACAAATAGGATCACCCTCCATTGCCGCCTCTCACATATACACCCACACATACCCACACATACACCCACACATATACCCACACAGACCCGGTGACTCCCGTCCCAGCCACCAGGGGGCACCTCCAGTCTCCCACCAGGCGTCAATAGAGGAGATCGCCATTCCGACTGCGCATGCGCTGAAAACGGCACCGAGAGCACAGCAAAGGTGTCCGGCTATTGAGTTTGCCGATACGCGTAGGGCAAAATTTTGATTTTACTCAAAATTAATAGGAATACAGAAAAATGTTGCACAAACATGGATGGATGCGTGCAATATAATAATATAATGAATATGCTTAAGACACAACTCTCCATAATGAAACATTTTGAACTAAGAAACATACAATTTCAGTCTGATGCCTGATGTTTACATCATCGTTGATTAGTAATTTTTGTTCTAAATATTAAAATTTCAAATGTGTCAACAAAATCTTGTTTCAAAGAAATATATAACCAAAGTCTGATTAACCCTACCCATTTCCTAGCCCAACAAATGTTATTAACCATAGGATATAAATAAAAACGTTAATAAAATAAGTAAACCTGTATCTGGCTAGGTCTCGAACACTAGTCTGAGTGCCCAGATTTGTCTAAATCTAAATGCAGATGGTTTAAGTCGCTGATCAGAATGCATCTCAGTGGTCAGGCCCTTGAACAAACACCATAGTGTGGATCCTGTGCCCTGCCTTGCTCCCCCCCCCCTCCCTCCTTGTATCCCCCCCCCCCCCATGTCACTCAATTACTCACCTCAACTATACTGTAATAGCAGCAGTTTTTGCAGCGACCCACCATCTTAGCCCATAACACTGAACTAACCCACTAACCCACTAACCCACTAACACAATAACACCCTTCACAATCTACTAATATGCCCTATCTAAGTACCTGCTAATCTACCTATTTACAATGTAATGTAAACGGCTGGAAGACCAGTGCCTCGGCGCTGTTTATTGTGATATATAAAGACATTATATCAATATTATTTAATGGAGGGCCTTAGCTTTCGTCCCGGAATGCTCAGTCGCCCGGCCCGCTGACAAATGCAGCGGCCTGGGTGACTCGGGTCTGCACTGAGGTAGGCAGGCCCGCGGCGAGCGGCTGCCGAGCAGACGCAAGCTCTACCATCACCCTCACTCTCGTCTGAAATTTTGACCATAATAAAACGGTAGGCTAATTTGTTTGGCCAGCCAAAGGTATCGATCTCAACCAACATACGTCTTACGTAATAATGTGATGAATAAACTGTTTTACCACCAAAAAGAAAAAGATGTGCTGATTAGATTGATGTAAATGCAACGCTAGATAAAAGATTAACATCTTAATATATTATATATATATCCTAATAAGGCGTTCGGCATTATTAGGATAGGGCAAGGACTGGTTGGCTCAGTATCAGGATAATGTGACTGAGTGGGATATCAGGTCATGGTGTTGGTGGTTTGGTCTCCCAGTGGGGCAGCAGTATAAAGTTGTCATGAGTGCGCACTGTCACAAGTCGGTACCCGTCCTGATATGACCTTTAGATGTTTCTAGGACGTAAAACAACAGCAACAAACAAAACTTTAGTTGGTATTCTGTATTTCAAACAAGATGTAAAAATATATGGATTTTGGTTCAGAATTATATATTGGCAGAGAGCATTATTATTCTTGGACGACGGAGTGGGGACAAGGTTATGTAAACTAAAAGCAAAAGTGTCCCACTCCTATTGTGGCATGATATAAGCTATATGAAATATATGTTCATACATGATGCCTGAGGTTAGTGAAGAGATGTTCTATATAAGAAACAGTTCAAGGTTGATGAAATGTTCCTCTATGTATTCATAAAGAATGCAATTGGAGAAAAAGGACATTTTTGGTACATATATATATATATATGTGTAACTGTTTGCAGCTACCTGTTCACCCTTGACCACTGGGCAGGCCCACCAGCCTAATCTGCATATACACCCAGGACACCACCTGCAGCTGGGTTGATTGACAGGGGGGTGTTGCCCATCCGGGCTGTGGGGGTGCCTGATTGGCTGGCTATGGGGGATGCTCAGTCACCTACACTACCTTGGCCCTCTGACCATATTAGCCTCACTTTGAGATTAATTAATGATTCAAGACTTTGCTTCAGACACACTGAAGAGAGATCACTCTACTCCTGTCTCTTGAGTGAGACACACCTACTCTAGAGCAGGACCCCAGACACTATGTCTGATGCTATCAAAATTCATATATTGAGTGTGTGCAACAGCCATAGGACTCAGGTTCAATGGGCTGTAGGCACTGATTCTTATACAGGCTAAAGTAGTAATGAGATTCTGTATGGACAGAAGGTAAGGAGTGTGGGTGATAGGTCACTGGTAGGTGGACAGGAGTTGGTGTCATTAAAGCACAACTTCTCCACTGTTCATCTGGGTGACTTGTCTTCATTTCATCCTTAGGAGTGGTTAATGAGTTGATAGTCTTGGTTTGAATAACAGCATCACAGGTGAAATGAAGGGGCAAGAGTTTTATGGTATTATCTGGTGTTCATGCAGCCGGGCATCCAGTAATATTATAAAGAGCTGAGATGAGCTTAAACTAGCATATTTCATAGCTGCAGCCATATGCTTCGTGGGGGGTTGTTTTTCTTCCACGCATCCCACAATGCACCGCGCGGCTGGAATCGCGATCTAGTCTATTAGAAGCTCCCGCCTCGTTCATTACCTCCCCCCCGACATACACACACTGTACATCGCATCTCACTCACCGCCCGTATAGGCGCACCGCCTCCGCCCCCGCCCCCGCCCCGCCCCCCCCCCCCACCCCCCTAACAGCGTCCGGGTACTCTGCCTTTGTGGCATTCCTGCACCGACTACATCCATCTAATCCAGCTGATCCAGCTGATCCATCTGATCCATGTGATCCATCCCCGACCCCCGAACCCTGAGCCGCCCAAACACCCTCAATGTACGGAACCCGTAACGCCTGGTTGGGTAAATGTCGTCTGCTTCCCGCGTCTGAAACAACCCAAACATTTAGCAAATTGGCGTCACCTCGCCTGAGCACTCGACATTATTAGGGTACTGGGCAAGGACTGGTGGGCTCGATTTGAACATAATGCGACTGAGTGGGATATCGGGATATATTTGTTTTTACTTAAATGTACTTTATTCATTGAATAATATCTTTTGTCAGCGCCAGAGCACTGGTCTTCCGGCCGTTCAGTACAATTCCTTGATATATATATAGTATTTAACGCCTACGTTTACATGAACAAGACAAGTCATGGTTTGGATGAGAAGTTCTCTGGCTGGCACCTATGAAAAGGCCCTTCCCCGTTTATTATAAAGTCAAAATTTGAACGACAAGTAGTGAGCAGCAGCACAAAACTAGTGTGTGCGCGCTGTAGCGCTTCCCTGGGCCGAATGTTCCCCAAGCATTTATACTTGTATAATCCGTTATACATCACACATATAATTCCTCCAGTGTGTGTGGCGCGAGGGGAGCCAGCCGAATACATTACTCCTACAGCTGGTGGGGGGGGGGGGGGGCACTCCCCCAAGGGACCTATGGAAGGAATATACATGTATTGAGAAGTATATGTTCCCCTAGAAATTATGGGATGTATAATTAATTATGCAGATATAAATAGGCGGCGTATCATTATTATTTATTATTCGTCTACTTTCCTTACATATATTATTGTCCAATCGTTGACCTGCCCGGTCTTTGCCCCGGATTGCCGGCTGCGAGCACCACCACTGGGCGTTTGCCTCACCGGGCAGTCAGTCTCCTACCTGATTTCGAACTTTTACCGGTATGCCTGTTTATTGTCCCATGCCCTAGACGCTCAATAAAAGTGTCTGACCCAACACTCGTCTCTATCCTTCCCTTCTTACATAGCCCTACTTTATACTTATATAATGCGTCATGCATCATATATATATATATATATATATATATAAGTGTAGTGGTCTGCACTGACCTCTCAGGCAAGTAACCACATAGACAGGTAGGCGTGGGGAGCGTGTTGATATCAGGGAGCCTAGGTGGTGTAATGGTTAGCACACTGGCCCGGAATGCAAAGAGATGTGGGTTCGAGTCCCGCTCTAGGCACGGTATTTCCCATTTTCATCACCCCCACGACACTGGTTGCCGTGATCAGGATCCTGTACAAGCTTTGCGCTGTATGGTTGTTGAACCTACCCTGTGTATGTATGTGTTAGTGCATTGCCTGTATGTATGTAATTGTAAGCATTACAAGACTTACAATTCCAGGGGGACGAGTGTAGTGGTCTGCACTGACCTCTCAGGCAAGTAACCACATAGACAGGTAGGCGTGGGGAGTGTGTTGATATCAGGGAGCCTAGGTGGTGTAATGGTTAGCACACTGGCCCGGAATGCAAAGAGATGTGGGTTCGAGTCCCGCTCTAGGCACGGTATTTCCCATTTTCATCACCCCCACGACACTGGTTGCCGTGATCAGGATCTTGTACAAGCTTTGCGCTGTATGGTTGTTGAACCTACCCTGTGTATGTATGTGTTAGTGCATTGCCTGTATGTATGTAATTGTAAGCATTACAAGACTTACAATTCCAGGGGGACGAGTGTAGTGGTCTGCCTGACCTCTCAGGCAAGTAACCACATAGACAGGTAGGCGTGGGGAGCGTGTTGATATCAGGGAGCCTAGGTGGTGTAATGGTTAGCACACTGGCCCGGAATGCAAAGAGATGCGGGTTCGAGTCCCGCTCTAGGCACGGTATTTCCCATTTTCATCACCCCCATGACATATATATATATATAGTGGCCGTGAAATGGTATCCCATTGGACATAATTATTATTAGTAAATATTACGTTCTCTTCATACATACTGCTAGGATGTAAAAGCCAACTCCTCCATCTACCCTTGATACAATGAATGATGAAAGAAGAGCCCTCCTTACTACCCAAACTCCACCCTCATTTTACTGCTGCCTGCAGCCTCCACCTGTCTGCGTCTGCTCACAGGTGTGCATCCAACCTGTCCACCCCTCACACACACACATATCACGTCCCATGCCACTACAGCCAACCTCAGGTCAGCCCCTCTGCCAGCACTCCCCTCTTTTCCCACACCCTGCACAGCCGCACCAATCACTTCCCCTACCGCCCCACCCCACCCAGCCCCACCCAGCCCCACCCCACACCACCACACGCCACCCCGCCCCACCCCACCCAGCAACACCCCACCCCACCCCACGCCACCCCGCCCCATCCAGCCCCACCCAGCCCCACCCCACCACACGCCACCCGGCCCCAACACACACCACCCCGCCCCACCCCACCCCGCCCCACCCCACCCCACCCAGCCCCACCCACCCCACCCCACCACACGCCACCCCGCCCCACCACACCCACGCCGACCCGATCCTCCACCACCCTGCCCCGTCCCTCCAGCACCCCGCCCCGTCCCTCAACCACCCGGCCCCGTCCCCCTACCACCCCGCCCCGTCCCACCATCACCTCGCCCCGTCCCTCCACCACCCAACCCGCCCCTCCACTTACCCGCCCTGTCCCCCTACCACCCCGCCCCGTCCTCCATCACCCCACCCGTCCCTCCATCACCCCCCCGTCACTCCACACCCAACCCCCGCCCCTTCACCCGGCCCGCCCCCTACCACCGTCCCATCCCTCCACACACCCTGCCCCATCCATCCATCACTCCCCCCCGTCCCCCACCACCCCGCCCGGTCCTCCACCACCGCACCATCATCCATCCTACTCCTCCCCGTCCCTCCACCACCCCGCCCCGTTCCGTCCACCACCCCGCCCGTCCATCCATCACTCCTCCGTCCCTCACCACCCTGCCCGTCCCTCACCACCCCGCCCCGTCCCTCCACAGCCCCGTCCCATCCTCCCCACCCGCCCCATCCATCCATCACTCCTCCCCGTCCCTCCACACCCCGCCCCATCCATCCACCACCCCGCCCCGTCCTCACCACCCACCCGTCCATCCACACCCCACCCCGTCCCTCCACCACCCGGCCCGTGCCTCCACCACCCGCCCCGTCCGTCCGTCAGCTCACCGCATCTCTCCACCACCACTACACACACCTCACCCGCCAGTCCCCCAACACCCCCCGTCCTTCCATCACCCCACCCGTCCGGCCCCCCTCCCGGCCGGCCCCGCCCCTCACCCCACCCCCTACTCCGCCTCGACTTACCTCCGTCCCCCCCCCCCGCGACCCACAGTCCTTCCCACTCGGCCCAATCCCTACTAAACCACGGACGCCACCTTACCAACCCCCTGCCACCATACAAACCCACCACCGTCACCCTGCCTACCAACCCACTACCGTCACCCTACCAACCCACCACTGTCACCCTACCAACCCACCACCGTCACCAACCTACCAACCCACTACCGTCACCCTACCAACCCACCACTGTCACCCTACCAACCCACCACCGTCACCCTACCTACCAACCCACTACCTTCACCCTACCAACCCACCACCGTCACCCTACCAACCCACCACTGTCAACCTACCAACCCACCACTGTCACCCTACCAACCCACCACTGTCACCCCAGCAACCCACCACTGTCACCCTACCATCCCACCACCATCACCCTACCAACCCACCACCGTTACCCTACTAACCCACCACCATCACCCTACCAACCCACCACCATCACCCTACCAACCCATCACTGCCACCCTACCAGCCCACCACCATTACCCTACTAACCCACCACCATCACCCTACCAACCCACCACCGTCACCCTACCACCCCACCACCATCATCCTACCTACCAAACCACCACTGTCACCCCACCAACCCACCACTGTCAACCTACCAACCCACCACTGTCACCCTACCAACCCACCACTGTCACCCTACCAACCCACCACTGTCACCCTACCAACCTACCACTCTCACCCTACCAACCCACCACTGTCACCCTACCAACCTACCACTGTCACCCTACCAACCCACCACTGCCACCCTACTAACCCACCACTGTCACCCTACCAACCTACCACTGTCACCCTACCAACCCACCACTGTCACCCTACCAACCTACCACTGTCACCCTACCAACCCACCACAGTCACCCTACCAACCCACCACTGCACCTACCAACCTACCACTGTCACCCTACCAACCCACCACTGTCACCCTACCAACCTACCACTGTCACCCTACCAACCCACCACTGCCACCCTACTAACCCACCACTGCCACCCTACCAACCCACCACCATCACCCTACCAACCAACCACCGCCACCCTACCAACCCACCACCATAACCCTACCAACCCACCACCATCACCCTACCAACCCACCACCGTCACCCTACCAACCCACCACCGTCACCCTACCAACCCACCACCATCACCCTACCAACCCACCACCATCACCCCACCAACCCACTGCTGTCACCCCACCAACCCACCACCGTCACCCTACCAACCCACCACCGTCACCCTACCAACCCACCACCATCACCCTACCTACCAACCCAATGCAGTCACCCTACCAATGCACCGCTGCCACCCTACTAACCCACCACCATCACCCTACCAACCCACCGCCGCCACCCTACTAACCTGCCACCACACTACAAACCCGCCACCACCCTACCAACCCCACTTCCACCCTACCAACCCCTCCACCACCCTCCCAACCCCCCACCTTCACCTTACCAACGCACCACCGTCACCTTACCAACCCACCACCATCACCCTACCAACCCACAACCGTCACCCTTCCTACCAACCCACCACTGTCACCCTACCAACCCACCACCGTCACCCTACCAACCCACTGCAGTCACCCTACCAACCCACCACCATCACCCTACCAAACCACCACCATCACCCTACCAACCCACCGCCGCCACCCTACTAACCTGCCACCACACTACAAACCCGCCACCACCCTACCAACCCCACTGCCACCCTACGAACCCCTCCACCACCCTACCAACCCTCCACCTTCACCTTACCAACCCACTGCCGTCACCCTACCAACCCACCACTGACACCCAACCAAACCATCGCCCCTACCCTACCAACCCACCACCACCCTACCAACCCACCACTGTCACCCTACCAACCCACCGCCGCCACCCTCCGCCCCATCCCTCACTCTCCCCGCCCCGCCCCGCCCCGCCCCGCCCCGCCCCGCCCCGCCCCGCCCCGCCCCGCCCCGCCCCGCCCCGCCCCGCCCCGCCCCGCCCCGCCCCGCCCCGCCCCGCCCGCATGTGTACACACACCCAGGGACTGCCCAGAAAGGTGATAGTTCAGGACCGCCGATTGTGGCTACCTCCAGGGTTCAGCCACTTCATTGTCCGGGGGCGGGGGCGGGGATGGGCGGAAGGGGCGGAGATGGGGCGGAGATGGGGCGGAGGATGGGAGGGAGGGGGGGGGGGGGGGGGTGGGGGGGGGGGGGGGCGGTGACCCGTCCCGCCCTCCCCTGCTTGATGAAGACGGATAGCGCCGGCCACTGACCACCACAGGCCACCGCTGCGCGCCTAGCGGCTAGAACAGACACTAACAATTCTCCCGCTCAAATGTCCATCAGATGTTCCCGCTAAAAAGGGAGAGAGAGGGTTCTGTTGCAACTTAACTTCCGGGGAGTAAAAGGTGCTTCAATTGTCTGAGTGCAATGTCAATCGCCAACACAGCCGAGCTGATTGTGGACAGACCCGTCATCGGCTGCCCAATATTATTGGAAATGTTGCCCTTATTGTTGCGAAAACTTAGCAACATGGCGGAGAGCAAACAAAAGACCTGTCTATCCGTAGTTAACCGCTAGGTGGTGCATTAATCATACAGGGCTTGCGTTATCGTTAGTTCTATCCGTGTTATTCTTTTTTTATTTGAGATGGGGGGAGGGGGTGGGGGGTTCTTGGTGGGTTTTGAGGTGTTTGTTTAGGCGAGACCTGTTTGTGACTTTACCTAACCATTGCCAGACCAGCTTTGATGAAAAGTCCTCTCTCAGAAAGCAATCAGTATTCAATGATCGTCATGATATGACCTTAGATTTTACCAGGATGTAAAACTCCAACAACCAACTAACACTATTCAATGAAGGATTTGTCTGATAATTCGGATTAGAATGAAGAGAGGCGGTTAAAGCTAACTAGAAATGGCTGTCTCGTGAAATCACCAGACGGGATGGCCAAATGAGTTAGAGCATATGTTGGCTGTTGGCAGACCTAGAAGTGTTGTGGGTTCGAACCTTGGTCGAGTCAAACCAATGACTTAAAAAGTTATACTTGTTACTTCCTAGCCAGGCACTCGGCATTAATAGGATAGGAT
Source organism: Branchipolynoe longqiensis (assembly GCA_030323885.1). NCBI lineage: Eukaryota > Metazoa > Annelida > Polychaeta > Phyllodocida > Polynoidae > Branchipolynoe > Branchipolynoe longqiensis. Next base: position 91,452,476 of record CM059196.1, on the reverse strand, counting down.
GAGGAGCAGTAGAATGAGGAAGACCAATCGTCCGCGATTGAAATTTCCCCTGCTTAAACAACAAATGTAGCCCCAAAAAAACTGAGCCAACCAGTCCTTTCCCTATCCTAATAATGTCGAGCGGTTGGCTATGAAGTGACACGTCTCAATTTGTAAGTCATTGGTTTGACTCGAACAGGCTCAGTGGGAATGAATACAGTCGATCGACTCTGTCTATAACGGACACCTATGGGACTGGAGCAAGATACCGTTATAGAGAGAGATCCGTTATAGGCAGAGACTGACTAACGGAGGTCACAGGCACATACACTGACACAGGCACACACAGGCACATGTACAGGCACATACACAGGCACAGGCACATACACTGGCACAGGCACAGACACATACAGATGTTAGAATAACTATATGGCATGTCGTTATTGACAGAGAATATTGATAAAATAGGTGATAAAACAGCTTGTTGTCCGCATAAGACAGTTGTCCATTAGACACAGAGACAATGCTATTAAATTAAAGGGGTGCTGTGATGGGACCAGCACTTTTTTCTGTTATTGACAGAGATTTGTTTTTGACAGAGGCCATTATTGACAGAGTAGACTGTAAATACATGGCAGTTCTCACGTCACGGCTAACTAGCAAAAATAGTCTGACCTATTTACAATCGCCCTGCCATTCCGCCTTCAACGCCTGTGGCTACCCACACACTGTGGCTACCCACACACTGCGGCAGTGTGTGGGTAGCCACAGTGGGTAGGTAGAGTGTGCCCGCCGTTCTGGCACAGGATTCGAACCCACGACCTCCCGCACGGGCAGGCGGTGCTCAACTTTGTGGACCTTAGAACCCAGTATATACATTCATAGATATCTGCCCACACTTGTATGAGTCAAACAAAGATAACTTGACCCCCTATTCGTCTTTAAATTGAAACGTGAGGCTCATGTATCCGGCCCTTTGGCCTAAGAAATAAAGGATCTGACTTCCAATCAGGGGATTGTAAGTTCAAGTCTTGTTGTTCTAAACTGACATTTTCCAACACCAAACCTCATCAATATTTTATGTCATCCACAAAACATGCTTTTGCACTGTGGACCATTCCTCAGACCTGTGCAACGATTAAAACACCATATGGCCTCCACTTGATTCGAAAGCAGGATTCGAACCCACAACCTCCCACACAGGGAGGAAGCTCTCAACCATGTGGACCACAGTGCCCGGTATATACATTTCTATAAACAAAATTATAATAATTCTATAATTTGTCAAGATTTTCCACAATTTCATTTTTAAATTTTATTTTTAAATTGTTTTAATTCAACAAACAAAAGAGTAACCCTGCATTCACACACCAACAAATTAAAGTCATACCCCAGTCACATGACGGCCAGCGTTCGCCTCCGGCCGCACTTACTACCAACATGTCCCCGACCTTCCAGCGTCCCACGCGCCACATTGAATCAAACATGGATGCATTGAACCAAGAATTGTAAATTTGATGATGATGTTCATTAGAGATGTATGGAGCCAGTCTTGTCTAGCCGATATTAAAATAGTTCTTACTGTTGCTGTTATTCTTGTAGAAGTTGCATACAGTTTTACGACAGAGAGAATGTTCTCAGTTAAGAGTGGGCACTACTATGTAGCATCGAGTTAATACTGTCAGGGATTTTGTAATAATTATACTATTAACAATCTTTTAAAGAAAAGTAATCCTGAACAAAGGATGCGAGTAATTTGCTGCCTTCACTCCTCCCTCACCCCCACCCCCAACCCCCAACCCCATGATTGCGGCAGCTATTTTTAGCCACAGACAGTGGCTCCCCCGGGAGGGTGGCACGGGAAGTAGTCTATCGTGTTACGCATAGAAGGCCATGCTATACAGCACCCATCAAGTATTCAACCCAGCACCACCGTCTAAACACAACACACTCATTCAGGAACCAGCAGCTATTGTGGTAGAGCACCCTATTCCATCCCGGGAGGTCATAGGTGAAATCCCAAATAAAAAAGTGTTTAATTAAATAAAAAGACTTACACAAGTGGGTTCTGGGTCGTGTCGGCATAAGGGAAAGAACTGATGACTTCAGTGCCACAATAATAACTACTGTGAAGCGATGCTGCATCATGGGTTTATCAGTGAGATATCACTATAAAGCCATCACTAATACCTGCTCTGGTCGCCACAGAGCTAGTAGTCATGATTCTTTGACTCAACTCTCCTCACTTCTACTTCCGTCAAACTACCTGTCTTTTATTCTCCCTGCCTTACCTCTCCCACTCACTAAGTGAGATTGTTTGGTTGCTTGGTGCCCTCTCTTTCACTGCTGCACTTTCTTCTTCACTAGAAACCTGTCTTTCCCTTCCCACCTATCCTTCCATTCAGCGCCCTGACTCAAGTCAGCGTGATGACTCTGTTAAAGTCTGTCTTTCACCAGCTTGATGTCCTCCACTTTCACCACCTTGATGTCCTCCATGAAAGTCACCACCGGACCGATTTATCGGTGCCGAAAACAATGGTGCAGTATTTGCAGCTGGTAACTGAAAAGGTTACAAATACCCGAGCATCATTATCTGCTCTAACATCGTTGCAGTCCTTGCAACCTATGGAAGGCCTGGGAGCAACCAGAAACATGCGAGTCAGTGAGTCAAGTGGCTGCATACAGGGTCGGACACAAGGAGAGTGACAGAGGATGTGGGGGTTTGTTTGTTTGTTTAGTGTTGGTTTACGTCCTAGCAGCCTAGCAACATCTAAGGGCATATCAGGATGGGTACAAACTTCTGACACTGCGCACTCATGGAGACCTTATAGTGCTGTCCTACTGGGAAATCAGGCTACCGGCACCATGACCCAATATCCCACTCAGTCACATTATCCTGGCACTGAGATAACCAGTCATTGACCTATCCTAATAATAATGAGCGCCAGGCTAGGAAGTGATAAGTATCAATTTAGTAAGCCAGGACCGGGAATCGAACTCCCAAGCTTCTGCACGGTAAGCGTGCGCTCTACCGAGTCAGCCATGGCGTCCGGTGAAAAGAAAAAATGTATGCAGAGATATTTAAAAATAGTAATGTGTAGGTTGTAACACAGTTTTCAGATTATTAGTTCGTTGTTGGAGTTTTACTTCCTGGCAACATCTAAGGTCATATCAGGATGGTTACTGATTTGTGACAGTGCGCATTCATGGTGACTTTATAGTGCTTCCCACCTGGGAGACCAGGCAACCAGCACCATGACCTGATGTCCCACTCAGTCATATTATCCTCACACTCAGCTGACCATTCCTTGCCCTATCCTAATGATGCCAAGCGCCAGGCTAGGAAGCGACAAGTATCAATTATTAAGTCATTGCTTTGACTTGACTGGGAAGCAAATTCCCGATCTCCCACATGTGAGGCCCGTGTTCTACCGATTCGGCCACGGCCCCCCGTTAGCGGGGTTTGGTGTTAAAGCCTGTTACCGTTTAGCTATCACCGACGTCGGGAACTGTGTCAAGTCATATGCAGGAGCGCGTAACACTTTCATTATAGCTAAACGTGAATATATTTATAGATTTGGGAAATCCCTCTGCGTCTGTACCCACAGCGTAGGGTAAACAAACCGCCGCCGCCGCCAGTATGGAAAGCGACGTCGATGCGGCGGTGGCGGCGATTTGTTTACTTTACCTTCGTCGATTCGAGAATATAACTATTAATATCGCCGCCAATGCGGCAGTAGCCTTAATAACGCTTCGAATTTAGGGTTAAATTGATAAAATTTCACTTATTGCGTATGTAATTCTGTTAAATATGACAGCATTGAATAGATTTGGGCCTTATAAACTTGCTAAACCTAATATTTTTTAGGGGTAAGGTAACACCTTTGGTGTTAGGCCTAACACTGACTCGTACATACCATTTTTCGCCGCTAAACCGGAATTCCCGCCAAACACCGTTTTTCCCTCGCAAACACTGACTCCTGCATACGGCCCCAGGTGGGTAGTTTTCAGATTATGCTGCAATAGATAGAAGGAGCTATTGTCTAGAATAGTGATCCACCGCCATTGTCAAGGACTGAACAGGACGCGGATATTTACACAGACGCGACCCACCTGCGCATGCAGACAACAGATTCACCAGTCACATAAAGCAGCATTATTCATCCACAGACTCCGACGCAGATGCCGATAACGAATTCTGATTGGTCACACAGAGTGGGTAACCGAGTCGCAGAGTTACCGACCGCGTTCTGTACTGATGTTTATAGCCCATAGCTGGGAGGGTCACTATTCTGCTTATGGGGTGCTGTCTGTGGCCCTCTGTAGGATCGACTCTTACCCACGTACTCCAAAATGTTGGTAGACCTTGGTTGGTAGTTGGAGTTTTACGTCCTGGAAACATCTAAGGTTATTTAACCGTCCTGATGTGGCCTTAGATGTTGCCAGGATGTAAAACTCCAACAACCAACCAATCTAAGGACACATAATGATATGGCTTGAAGACCAATGTATCAGGATTGACAAATGTATTATTCTGAAGAATAAAACTATTTACCAAAATGAAAGATAATAGAGAAAAGTCAGGTTGGAGCAACTACCAAAACCAGCCAGTACAAATCGATTCCATTAGAAATAACAACTAGATTTGGATTTAAATGCAAACATTTTCTTCGTTTGTGCTTTTGATGTTCATTTTTACAGTTGAATCAATGGCTTGCTAATTCTGTTCCTGGCATTCTCTATTGAGTTCATCATGGATAGACCACAAAAGTTGAGAACCGAAATAAATACATAGTAGTCCCAAACCACTCCCTTCCCTCTCCCTCTCTGAAATCACCCCCTGGCAAAAAGAGTAAAAGAAATAACAATACCAAAGTATACCCACCAGCCTATAACACCTGACTAAACCAATAAAACATATACTAACGACAAAGCTATAGTTGACCAAGACAATTTAAATGAATTGTGCAACCATTATTTGCATAATCCAAAATCCATGACTACCTGTATCAGCAAGTCATGCTTATTATATTAATGTCTCCTCACAGGTATGATCATCAAATCACTGATATATTCTAAAGCTAAATGGCTATTCTCCAATCTATATGTGCAAAATCAGATCCCTACTATATTTGTAATGCCTCATTTTAACCTACTATTGTCTATATTGTTCATATCATCTCATCATCTCATCCATAAATAGTTCATATGCACTATAATTGTTAAGGCCGGAAGACCAGTGCCTCAGTGCTGAAAAAAAAATGTTATTCAACTGGAATAAAAAATTATAAAGAAAAATAGGGGAAAAAAATTAGATGTTGTATTATTGTTTTACTCTGATATATCTTCGTTTCTGATTTTCACAATAGTTGTATGCACTATACTGTTTAGTATACATTTCTATGTTCGATTATATGTACTTAAACTATAAACATTTTTATAGCATTATGCTCTTTATTATATATTTCTATGTTCTATGATATGTCCTGTAGAAATATTGTTATACTTAACCACTGATTCATTTTGGCTCAGATGGCGTTTGTCGGTTTTTGCCTCCTAAACCGTTCAATTTTACCGAAGATTTCACATGGAATCATGTGTAATCCAGTCATACTCATACATCCTAGCAACATCTAAGGTCATATCAGGATGGATACCGACTTGTGACAGTGCACACTCAAAATGATGACTTTATAATGCTGCCCCACTGATACTAGGCCGCTGACACCATGACCCGATATCCCACTCAGTCACATTATCCTGACACTGAGCTAACCAGTCCTTGCCCTATTCTATTAATGCCGAGTCCCAGGCTATGAAGCGACAAGTGTTAATTTTTATAAGTCAATAGTTTGACTCGACCGGTAACTGAACTCCCGATCTCCCGCACGCGTGAAACGCGCTCTACCGATTCACCGCGCCAGGTCCGAGCAGCTGAGGTAGCGACAAATATGTTGTCATAGGCTGCCAGTGACTGTCAACCTCCATAATGGGACTGTCACACTACGACGTTTCTATCCAACGCGCGTCGACGTGTGTCAATTTTGGGCGAAACGTCGGGAGACGTCGAGAAGCGTTACGGGAGCGTTATGCGGGCGTCGGTACACGTCGGTACACCTTCATGGAGGTCGACGGTCGGCGGTCAACGTCGGCACACGTAATTGGTCGCTCAATGTTTTAAGCGTGTCAAAAAAGCATGACGACCGACAACGCACATCAACGCGCGTGCCAATAGTATGGCGACGTCAGAAGCAAGTCGACAGCGCTGGAAGATCATTATGCGAACGCTAGGCAGACGCCGCGTGCACGTGAGGGTCGCTCTCACACGTTGCGCCAAACGGTTGCTTTGTTGTTTTATGCCCTAGCTACATCTAAGGTCATAATGATGCCGTCACGCCAAACTTTTTCTTCTTTTTTTTTCCGCACGCGTCGACACACGTTGGCCGCGTGCTAGTAACACGCTACTGACACGCTGCGCCAACGTCCAATTTCCCAATATTTCCCCTAAAAGTTTAATGTTTCTCGACGCTTTAATTTTATTTTCAACACTGACGGGTCGCCAGTGAGAAACGTCGTAGTGCGACAGGGCCATTAGACACAGTGCAGACAGACAGTAGTGCAGTAGTCACAGTGTCCTCTCGAATGACGGTCAATAATTGCATTTCAACTACTGCTTAGAAGATTAAAGTTGCATAGTCCGATGGTTTTGAGTTTCTGTCATTTTCTGAGATAAATATATTAGGTTGATCGTTATAATCTGTTACTTTAGTTTGAAGTAACTTTTATTTTAAATGGCTAACATTTGAGATATTTGATGTGCAAACACGGTAACTTAATTTGAATAGTCTTCTGCAGTAACAGGTTCTATTAAATCAATTCAGGGTTCCCTTCTATGTGGTGACACATGTTTAATAAGTGCACCAGTATCTCAGTTGGATATGTAGAATAAAATCTAGATAATTGCTTTGGCTTTGATTTAGAAAATTTGATGTTTTCATCTGACTATGCAGCTTTAAGCACGCATTGTTTCTCCTACGATATAACGCATAGTGGTGCCTGGCCTTCAAAACGTAGTCGCTCTTTAACCTCAAAAGATCTAAACATAATTTAATTTAATTTAACTTAAAGACTGCCATGGGTGCGTCAATGTGTGTGCACTCGTAGTGGAGCGTGGCGTCAGCGAGTTGTCATCGGCTAAAGGCTACATTCCTTACCCCCGGTATGCGGCATGCGAATGCAAATGCGAATGTGGCAAAAAAAATCAAAAAGCATCTAAGTGAATAGGTGTGCTTCCATGCCTCCGAATGCGAATGCGAATTCTAATGCGAATGCGAATGTGGCAACTGAATCGGCCCATGTAGCCATCGGTGCGGCATGCAAATGCGAATGCTGCTGCGTTTGCCATAGAGAACAGTTGTGAGAAACCTGACACTATGTGTGGGTGTGGGTGTGGGTGTGGGTGAAAGGAATCAACCCGTTCGTATGCCACATGCCGCATTCGCATTCGCATGCCGCATACGACGTGTAAGGAATGCTAACTTTAAGCTAAGATTCCTTATAAGTTATATGTGGTATGAGGCATGTGAATGCGAATGCGAATGCGAATGCGGGATGCGGCATGCAAATGGGTTGATTCCACCCACATGGCATGTGGCATGCAGCGATTTGATTTGATCTTTATAGTAACAACTTTAAAAAGTCCATATTTGTATTATTCAAAAATACCGCATATAAGGAATCTTAACTTTACTCACAACTCACCGCCAAACTTTACTCACCCACACTCACTTACACATGCATATACACACATATATACACACATATACACACACACATAGTGACAGGCTTGTCACAACTGTTTTCTATGGCAAACCCACCAGTATTCTCATTCGCATGCCACACCGATCGGTCCATGGGTCGATCCATTTGCCGCATTCGCATTCACATTCGCATTCGCATTCGGACGTATGGAAGCACCACTATTCAGTTACATGCTTTTTGATTTTTTGCCACATTCGCATTCGCATGCTGCATACTGCGTATAAGGAATCTTAGCTTAAGCCAATGTATCGCCGAACAGTTAGTAGGACGGGGTTCGCCATTAGGACATGTCCAGTGATGCCATTCGGCCGCCCGCCTAAGAGATTCCCCGGGTGTGTGCGCGGACAGGCCGGCCGCTATATCACTGTTACCCGGCCATCACGCAGCCCTCAAACGCTGTAAGTCAGGCCCCAACCAGCCTTAAATCAAACGGCTGCCCGCCGCCAAATCCCACCGGTCAACATCATGGGGCGGGAGGGCTTCGTCTCTGAGGGTCAGGAAGCCCTCACGTAAACACCGCACCCTCCTCCCTCACATCGTACCACTGGCGTCCCCCCCCCCCCAACCCCCACCGCTGACCAGACATGATGGCCGAATGAGTTGAGCGTCCATCTCCCGCTTTGGTAGATCGTGGAATTTGAACCAATAACGAACAATAAACCAGCAATGAAACAAACGAAACAGAAATAGCACAATTAAAGATCCAGCACACTTTCTGGATGGACGCAATTCACCCTCTTCAACCAACCAGATGCGATGGCCGAATGTGTTGAGCATTTAGCTCCTGTTTTGGTAGATCGTTGGATTTGAACCCAGTTCGAGGCAAAACAATGACTTAAAAATGTATACTTGTCGCTTCCTAGCCAGGCACTTGGTATTATTAGGATAGGGCAAGGACTGGTTGGCTTGGTTCAGGATAATCTGACTGAGTGGAATATCGGGTCATGGTGTTGGTGGCCTAGTCTCCCAGTGGGGAACTGCTATAAAGCTACCATGAATGTGCACTGTCACAAGTCGGTACCTTTCCTGATATGAGCTTAGATGTTGCCATGACGTAAAACACCAACAACCAACCAATCCCCCAGCCCCCCACGCGTCCCCGCGTCCTCCTGAGTCCCCCCCCCCCACCCCCACCCCACCCCAAAAACGTTCCCTCCCCCGCCGTCCCCCTTCCGGCGCCCATCGCCACTGCACCAAACAGACCACGTGACTTGGTGCTTAATTATAGGCTGCTGCCCGGCTCCAATGTGGCCATTTCGAACGGCAGGCGCAAAGCGGCTAAACTGTGTTTGGTGCAAGCGGGTTGGTTGGTTGTTGGACCTTTACATCCTGGCAACATCTAAGGTCATATCAGGACAGGTACTGACTAGTGACAGTGTGCACTCCTGGTGACTTTATAGTGCTGCCCCACTGGAGGACCAGGCCACCAGCACCATGACCCAATATCCCACTCAGTCACATTATCCTGACACTGAGCCAACCAGTCCTTGCCCTATCCTGATAATGCTGAGCACCTGGCTACGAAGTGACAAGTATCAATTTTTAAGACATTGGGTTGACTCGACCAGGGTTTGAACCCAACCCATTGGTTGGAACCCCACAATCTACCAAAACGGGAGAGAAACGCTCAACACATTCGGCAATCATGTCTGGTTGGTGCAAGTGGGTGAATTGCATCCATCCAGGAGGTGTTCTGGATCTTTAGTTGCGCTATTTCTGTTTCGTTCCTTTCGTTGCTGGTTTATTGTTGTTGCAAGGATCACATTTCCAGTATTTATGACAAGGCGGCCAGGTCAGTCCTGAATCTCATCAGCAAATAGCATCCAATGGCCACCTTAAGTGGATCGACTGAGTGCTGCTGCGTCTTTTCTAGGTGCAATGTTCACGCCAGCGTAGTAGCATTCAGATACGCGTGCGTCATCTGTGGTATCACATTGCTTGCATACTTACTTCGAAGCATACTTACTTTGAAGCTTGACATTGAAGTTTTAAATGTGAGCTTGTAAATGTTAGTACACCGAGTGTAGGCTGCTTCAGGGGCGATATAAGCAACTGCTTTTTAATGGGACTGACTTACATTCACATGAGAGTCGAGCGACAATAGGGGGAGAATAGCGCGAGTGTAGTATGAGTGTATAGCGCGAGAGTGTGTGAGAGTGTTTGAAAATTATGTGACAGTGTGTGAGAATTAATCCACAGAGTGTGAGAGTTGTGTGAGAGTGTGAGAGTTGTGCAAGAGTGTGTGAGAGTTGACAGAGTTTGTGAGAGTTGAGACTGTGTGTGATAGTTGAGAGAGTATGTGAGAGTTTAGCGGGTGAGAGTTAAGAGACTGTGAGAGTTGAGAGAGTTGAGAGAGTGTGCGAGAGTTGAGAGGGTGTTTAGAGTTGAAATGATGTGAGAGTTGCGCCAGAGTGTGCGAGAGTTTTGCGAGTGTGTGAGAGTGTGAGGGTGTTTGAGATGTGAGAGTGTGTGAGAGCTGAGTGTGTGTGAGAGTTGTGTGAGAGTTGAGATGGTGTGTGAGAGTTGAGATGGTGTGTGAGAGTTGAAATAACGTGAGAGTTGTGCGATAGTGTGCAAGAGTTGTATGAGAGTGTATGAGAGTTGTGAGAGTTGATAGAATGTGTGAGAGTTGAGAGAGTGTGAGAGCTGCGAGTGTGAGAGTTCCGCGAGAGTGTGTGAGAGTTTTGCGAGTATGTGAGAGCTGCAGCTCATGATTTAGACTAACAAACTGCCAAAAAGGTACTTATAAAGTTATAGAACCTCAAGATGCAGTCTAGGCTGTTCATGTATTGGTTGGTCAGGGTTTTACGACCTACCAACATCTCAGGTCATATCATGATGATAGAGGATTTATAGTGTTGTTTCTCCAGGGTGCCATATTTCCAGTGTGATTCCATAATATCCCAACTGGTCTTGCTTAGGGGTGGTTTGTAACCAGGACTGCAGCAATAGAAAATAGCCCCGATAAATCGGTCCGTTTTTTGGATGAAGAGTAAACTTTAGAGGGGGTGCTTGTAGAAGCGGGGTGTTCTTTACAACAATAACAACAAGTCATTGTAGCGGCACCGGTTCTCTCCAGTCCGATTGTAGCAGTGCACTTGTGTCCAGTCGCCGATGGGTTAGAAGGAAGGGAGGGGGAAAGGTGGGATCTGCAGCAAGAAGGAAAGCAAAACAGTGAAAAAGGAAGAGGGCCCTACCACAACTCCTTTGATCAGGGGGAGGAGTAAGACCGGGAGAAAAAAAAGAAAGGGTAGTATAGAGGAAAGAGAAGTGCAGAGAATTGAGTCAAAGGGCCATGCCTCCTTGCCCTGTGGTGACCAGTCGGTGAGCCAGAGACACGGACGGAGTAAGAGATAGAAGGTGAAATGCTGGCCGGCTCCACCTGCAGGAATTCTTTTTACACATCTATCAAGGAGGAGACCGGCAGCTGAGAGGTGATAGAAGAGGTGTGCATGAGGTGGACTCCAGATGAGTCAGGTTCCCGGTCGAGTCAAACCAATGACTTATCAAATTGATATTTGTCGCTTCATAGCCTGGCGCTCAGCATTAATAGAATAGGGAAAGGACTGGGTAATTCAATGTCAGGATAATGTGACTGAGTGAGATATCGGGTCATGGTGCCGGCGGCCTGATTTCCCAGTGGGGCAGGACTATAAAGTCGCCATTAGTGTGCACTGTCACAAGTCGATAGCTGTACTGATATGACCTTAGATGTTGCCAAGACGTAAAACTCCGACAACCAACCAATTTAAGTTCTCCAAAGTCTCAGGCAATGGGACTTCCACGCGGCGAGTCCCTATGGCATTGGTTGGTTATTGATTTTATGTCCTGGCAACATCTAAGGTCATATCAGGATTGGTACCAACTTATGACAGTGCACACACATGGCAACTTTATAGTGCTGCCCCACTAGGAAATCAAGCTGCTGGCATAATGACCAGATATCCCACTCAGTCACATTATCCTGACACTGAGCCAACAGTCCTTGCCCTATCCTGTTAATGCCGAGAACCAGGCGAGGAAGCGACTAGTATCAATTTTGTAAGTCTTTGGTTTGACTCGACTGGGAATCGAAAGCCCGACCTTCCGCACTTGAAGTCTGCACTCTACCGATTCGGCCACGACGTCCGGTGGTCCCTATGATAGGAACTATACAGTGAAACTCAGGGTGGGCGGACTGACTGATAGTCACAAACTACACACAGATATCAATGGAAATATACTGCAGCTACACAACTCCGATCTCGATGTTTGAGTTTACCTGCAGAAGCCTATTGTAATATGTTGGGTACTCGGCCGTCAGAGCCCAAAAATACCACTTACGCTTCCTCAGGTGTGTTCTTACAACTGTCTGTCAGTTCCCACCTGATGCCCCTCTCAAACATACTCGTAAGGAAGAAAGGGAAGACAAGTCGCACAAGATTGACAGTGAAGAAGGTGTGCTTTATTGGCATCAACTCCTGTTCACCTACTAGCGATCTATCACACTCACTCCTTACCTACTGTCCACACAGATCTTCATCACTCTTGTTAGTGTGTAGAAGAATCAGCCCATTGAACCGGAGTCCCATGGTTGTTGCACACAGCTGAGTGCCTTTGGGAATAGCTGCTGCTGGTTTGTGTATAGAAAGTGGAGCCTCAGACAGAGTGTCTGGGTTCCTGGACAAGAGAAGAGATGTTTCCTGCTAGAGTGCCTAGCCAAGAGTCTCCCTCAAGAGTGAATGTCAAGAAGTGACTGAAGAATAATATATATCAGAGTGAGGTCTGTGTGTCAGGTGCAAGGGGTGCAGGTGACTGGGCCTCCCACAGCCAGTGAATCAGACACCCTCTACAGCCTGGGGGTGAAGCCCTAATAGGGGCAGCTGTCACTCAACCCCAGCTGCAGGTGGTGTCCATAATGTATGCAGGATGGCTGGGTGTGCTTGCCCATCAGCCCTGTGGTAACAGGTAGTTGCAGACAGTTACAATAAACATATATTAAAAATGTCCTTCCCCTCCACTTGCACTCTTACTGGTGCATAGAGGGAACATTTCACTAAACATTAACTGTCTCTTACATTTGAACATCGCGTCATAATTTCGGGCACTATGTGCTATCATATTTTCCACATAGTCTCTTATGTCACACAGCGAGTGGGGCACCCATTGCTTCTCTGTTACATAACCTTGGTCCCCACTCTGTCGCCCGAGAATAGTAATGCTCTCTGCCAATATATAAATCCGAACCGAAAATCCGAATATTTGTTCACTATGGTGTCAGAGTTTTGGCATGCTTGCCAAAATTAATTTGACATATCTACACTCCAAAAGTTAGCCATTTAAATTAAAATTTACATCAAACTAAAGTAAGATAGATTATAGCGATAAAACTAACATACTTATCTCAGATAATGATAAAAACTCAAAACCATTGGACAATGTAACTTTAAGCTTTGGTCTACTCTAATGTATGGGGCTGAGACATGGACAATCTCTAAGAAATTGTACTTACAGCGTCATCAAAGGCCGGTTGCTCTCATACCATGTCTATGTGGTGTGGGAGGTTAAAAATCCCTTGGGTCGGTAAAAGTGTAGGCTCGGGCTTTCTATCGACCAGCAGTGGAATGAGGAAGACCACTCATCTATGACTGAAATTTCCCCTGCTTAAACAACTAATGGACCAAAAAAAATTTTAAAAATGTCTAGCAGCATTTGAGATGTGGATTTATCGAAGGATGATGAAAATATCATGGGCAAAGATCACCAACAAAGAAGTTCTCAGAAAAAAAAAAATATATATAACGCTTGTTTGCCACTATACAGACAAAGAAACTTATTTATTTTGGCCACATCATTCGCCAGAGTTCAATATACCGTACATTGGTGGAAGGGAAGGTGAATGGCAGCAGAGGGAGACCAAGAACATCATGGTTTACAAATATTTCACAGTGGACAGGCTTGAATTATTCACAGTCTATCAGAACAGCACACCATCGGGACAAGTGGAGAACCATTGCATCCAACCCTCGACTAGAGGACGGAACTATTGATTGATGATTGGTGGTTCGGTGGCTGCTATAATTGGCAGAGTAGAAATAGGGTGGATGGTTGGTTGTTGGAGTATTAGGTCCTGGCAACATCTTAGGTAATATCAGGATGGTAGGAATAGGTAAACGTGTTTACCTGCCAAAGAAGTGTGTGGAAATAATTGCTGAGGAACTTGTGCATTTAACTATGTACGAGAACCAAATGGTTTCTAAAAAAGAAATTGTTCATTCAAATGCGTTGAGTAATTTGGAAACTAGTTGGACCCTGTGGAGAATTGGCAACTGGGAAGTTTCTAGCCATATAAACTCTCCTGCTTTACCTCTCAACCCATCCCCTCCCCTTAGTGGAACGAAATGTATGCGGGAATCTCAATCTCATTGATGTGATACCACGTGGAGTAATTAAATTGGCTGATCCAGAACGAGGCCATTGATTGTGGCGAGAAGGAGGCTGTCGATGTGGACGCCCCCTAACGGTAGAGATAACTGTGTGCTATCTCTATCTAACCTTCTAAAAAAAGGAAAGTTTGTTTTATTTAACAACGCCTAAAGAGCACATTGATTTTTATCATCGGCTATTGGACGTTAAACATATGGCCATTCTGACATATTTCTTTCGAGGAAACGAGCTGGCGACACATCGGCTACTCTTTCCAGTAAGCAGCAAGGGGTCCTTTATATGCACTTTCCTACAGACAGGACAGCACATGCCACAGCCTTTGATGAACCACTAATGGACCACTGGTTGGAATGGAAAATAGCCCAAACTGCAAATGGGTCCACTGAGCAGGATTGTTCCGATGACCCACACCTTCAGAGGTGGAGACTCTACCGCCTGAGCTATGTCCCGCTCCAAAAAATCTAACCTTCTGTGACCTGTTAAAGCTACATAGTCCGATGAAATCATCAAAATTTAAAATACAAAATAAGGATATAGATGTTATTCTATATATTTAAATTAGATACTTGTGGACTTATTAAGCATTTGTTTCTACACAGAAGGGAACACTCAGTGAATTTAATAGAACCTGTTAGTTACTGTTGAAACCTATGGTGTCAGAGTTTTGGCAAGCTTCCCAAATTTATTTAGGCATATTTGCCCTACAAATATCTCAAAAGGTTGTCACTTAAAATAA
>CM059196.1:91233426-91437014 GCA_030323885.1 Branchipolynoe longqiensis | reverse complement strand
CCTCGATCTGCATGCGCTGCATGGCTTCCAGCACCATTGACAGCTCGGAGCCCGAGGCGTGGTCCGAGGGCGCCGCGGGGGACGCCGGTGCGGAGGACGGGGACTCGTCCCGGGGCGGTGTCGCGGCTGGCCCCGGGGTCCGGGGGGCAGCCCGGGAGCTCTTGCGTCCACGACCCTTTCCTTGAGGCATGTTGTGTTGAGGCTGGGCAGCGGTCCGAGTGGAAAGTCCGAGGTGGAGAGTCCAAGCAAGAAATTGAAGCGGCAGGGAGACGGCAGGGAGGTGAGTGAGGAGGAGAGCCGGCGGGCGGCCTTATAAGGGGGAGGAGGCGGCGGCAGCGGGGGAGGTGCGAAAGCTGTCAGGCCGGGGGAGGGCGAGAGGTGGCGAGCAGCGGGAGTCGCGTGAGGTGTGAGCGCCGCGTGACAGTAGAGGGGCGGGGGGAGGAGGCGGCGGGTCGCGCGGTCGGCCGAGGTGTGGAGGCAGCGCGACACGCGGGGCGGGGGAGGGTCTCTTCCTTTCCTCGCATCAAACGTAATGCTTCGCATTACGACCAAGCACAGCACAAGCACTTCAGCAGTTCCAACAGTGCGCAATCATCAGCCCTTGATGTGTGGCCAGAAGGGGTTATAGGTGAGGAATGGGGGGGGGTCAGCTTGATGGGTGTGTCCGAGTAAACTGGCGACCACAATAGACTGACTCCATAGAGTGCGTCTATAGCTGTATTCACAAGGGCAAAATGTAAAGCGAGTTAAGACAAGGCGAATCATATGAAGCGATTTAGATGCGCGTTCACACGGGCAGTACTTGGGCCGGAAATCGATATCTGCGCATGAGCAAGTCCAGACTAACCAGCGCCATTTTGGGTTCATCGACGCCGGCACGAGAGAGTGTGGGTTCGACCTAGATATGTATTGACTGAATCGTATTGGTTTGGAACGGTCAAAACTTCTGCTGGGCAGTGAAACCCTAAAAATAAATGATGAAAAAAATATATGTGCACAGCTAGTGGTTTCTAAGACTAAATTATATAATATGTGCTTTTGATCGACCAGAAAGTCAACAAACCAAGGTCTCGACTGCGCATGCGTGTGACGTCATAAATCGCTTCATATGCGTTCACACGGGCAAGATAAAACGTTTCAACATAGATCGGTTCCTGTAGACCACCTCGCAAAGCGTTTTACAATAAACGATTTATATGAATCGATTCAGCCCTAAAACGTCTCAGCGTCGCGTTCACACAGCAAATGTGAGTCGAACTAGGCAAGTCGATTTATATGAATCGATTTAACTTCCCCATGTGAATACAGCTTATGGTTGCACTTGTCTCTTGTTGTTTGTGCATTAAGGTTTTTCTGCAACCAGTGGTCCACAACTGGTTCATCAAAGGCTGTGGTATGTGCTGTCCTGTCTGTGGAAAAGTGCATAAAAAAGACCCCTTGCTGCTTATCGGAAAGAGTAGCCTATGTGGCAGCGGTGGGTTTCCTCCAAAATAAAATGTCAGAATGACCATATGTTTGACGTTGAATATCCGATGATAAAAATCAATGTGCTCTAGAGGCGTAGTTAAATAAAACAAGCTTTCCTTTTTTACTAAAGTTGCCTAATCCAATAAATGTATCTACCTAGATGTTATCTTACATATCCATGCTCTACCGTTGTACTCGCACCATCTCCTGGTGGTTTACCGGACGTGATGGCCGAATCGGTACAGTGCAGGGTTCCTGTGCTGAAGGTTGGGAGTTCGATTCTTGGTCAAAAGTTTCTTGAGCGTTCAAAGCCCAGATCGGGTAACAACTGCTTAATGTACACGTGACCTTGTCACCCAGGCGGGTAATGGCGGGCAAAACACGCGAGATGGTCACGTGATCCGACGATACCATGCCTGCTCCAGACACAAGCACCAGCACGTGTTTCAACGTGTTCCTAATATCGCCCTCTCTTACTCCTGATATCACCCTCTCTCCAGTTCCTAATATCTCCATCGCTCCTGTTCCTAATATCGCCCTCTCTCCTCCAAATGTTACCCTCTTTCCTTCTCCTAATATCGCCATCTCTGCTGTTCCTAATATCGGTCTCTCTCCTACTCCTAATATCGCCATCTCTGCTGTTCCTAATATTGCCCTCCCCTACTCCTAATATCGCCCTCTCTGCTGCTGCTAAAATTGCCCTCTCTCCTACTCCTAATATCGCCCTCCCCCCTACTTGTAATTTTTGTTGTAGTGATGAATTTATTTACCATGCTCATAGCGTATAAGTGTGTTAACATTTGTTTTCACCGCTGGGCAGCACTAATCCAATTTGATTAAAATTGTCTGAATTTGATTTAGTAATAATTTAGGTTTTCTTGCTTCTTGTTTATGGCTTGTAATTGTTTGTTGATTGCTCCTAGTATCGCTCTCTCCTATTTATCTCAACCTAAAGAAAAGTGTTAGCAGAGAGGAAAGATCATCTCCTTCACCCACCAGACTCACCGACTGCAACTACAAACACATGTCCAACGTGCCACCCCACATTCCCAGCACAAATTGGACTCATCCGTCATTGATGAGGAGTTCTAAACAAATGATGAGGTGCTCTCATCATCGCCACCAAAGAAGTACCAAGAAGAAGAAGAGAATGAGGAATGTGAGACGCTAGTGCAATAGTGAACCATGTAGATGGCGATGTTGTATGAATGACCGCTTTGTGAGCTTAAAGGTTAAAGTACCCTGAACGGAGGGCATTAATGTCTGCAAAATACTGCAAACCAGACTCAAGACTTTGTCTTACATCGGTGAAGAGATAGATGGTAAGCGTCTCCAATCACACACTGTGTCTCTTGTTGCCCAATTGTCGCTGCCTATTTCATGACAAATGCCTTCAGCGATCACTTTGTGTTAGGTGAACCATGAGCATGCAGTATTAGCAATATGCTGCTTTATACTTCACTGGTGAGGTGAGTCGGTGCGGTGGGGGGGGGGGGGCATGTGCTTTGTCACTTTTCTATTGAAGCTCTTTATTGTCGCTTCTCTATTGAAGCTCTTTATTGTGTAGGGTGAATAGCTGGCTTACACTTCTTCTGAATGGTCTAAACAAATATGGCTTATATATGGCAGAATGAGTGTGTGCACACTGTGTGTTGTGTGTCTGCCACTGAGCATGCCCCCCCCCCCCACACACACACATAGTGCATGGTTGAGCAACAGAGGCCACCCTCCTCTGGGTGCAAACAAGGGTGGGAGGGGGGTTACCATGGTTATTAATTAAGATAGGGTGTGGTTGAGAAGCACACTGACATCAACACCAGCATCTCACCCCCCTACACACATTCCCCTCCTCACACCCATGCCTCACCCATTATCCTCCTCCCCTTACAAATCGCACATCTCACTGGGTGGGGGGTGGATGGGGGGGGGGGGTCCGGCATGCACCTCGCCGGCCCCCTGTGCAGGGCGTGACCCACCACTCGCTCATATACACTCGCTCAACGACCAGAGTAGTTAGGCCAAACAACAACTAAAATATTAACTGTAATAAAGCAACAAAGCAAGCGAACCATGGTGCAAACAAAACATGATGATGGTTTGTTATTTATGAAACACGCAGCAACAGTAAGCCTCGGACCATGACGACTGACGTCATGGTCCATTTGTCCTCTTCTATGAACATTTCTAGTTATTGATAACAAATTTAGAAATTGAATGAATACACAGGAAGACAGACGGCTGACCCTGAACTTCTTGACCCCTGAACTTGCTCATTAGTTATTAACATAAGTGGTACTAGTAGTTAGACATTTTACTGCAAGCATTATTCTGAAGTGCTGGTCAGGCAAGGTACACATAGTGAGCAACAACTCTTTAAGAAAAAAAGGAAATGTAATTCAAAAGTAATTTATTGAATAGTATTGTATGTGTCAGTAATAGAGCACCGATCTTGTGGCCACACTATAAATAAAGAAAGTCGTTACAGTAATGATACAGGAAATTAATCAATATGGATTATGACCACTACTGCACAGCGCCAAAAAGAAGTGCATGCGCTTAACCGTTATAAGCAGAATAAACAAGCAATCACCAAAACGCGCCCAAAAACAAACAATAAAGCGGTCAGCGGAAATAAATGCTTGGAGTTTAAATAAATAGATTTAGAACATTAAATAATTTAAAACAGAAGTATATAACATATGATTTATGTAGCTACATGTTAACTAGAATGTATACAATACTAGTCCCCCTGGAATGGTAAGTCTTTTAAAAGGTTTAAGTCAGAAGTTGTTTAATGCTTACGATTACATAGACACCTACTTTCAGACAGACTGCCACCTCGTGACACTGTACCACCTTACCACCTCATGACACTTTACCACCTTACCACCTTGTGACCCTGTATCACCTTACCACCGCATAACACTGTGCCACCTAACCACATCATGACACTGTATCACCATACCACCTCACCACATCGTGACACTGTATCACCATACCACCGCATGACACTGTACCACCTTACCACCTCGTGACACTTTACCACCTCACCACATCGTGACACTGTATCACCATACCACCGCATGACACTGTACGACCTTACCACCTCGTGCCACTTTACCACCTCACCACATCGTGACACTGTATCACCATACCACCGCATGACACTGTACCACCTTACCACCTCGTGACACTTTACCACCTCACCACATCGTGACACTGTATCACCATACCACCGCATGACACTGTACCACCTTACCACCTCGTGACACTTTACCACCTCACCACATCGTGACACTGTATCACCATACCACCTTGTGACACTGTAGCACGTTACCACCTCATGACACTTTACCACCTTACCACATCATGACACTGTATCACCATACCACCGCATGACACTGTACCACCTTACCACCTCGTGACACTTTACCACCTCACCACATCGTGACACTGTATCACCATACCACCTTGTGACACTGTAGCACGTTACCACCTCGTGACACTTTACCACCTTACCACATCATGACACTGTATCACCATACCATATTGTGACACTGTATCACGTTACCATCACATGACACTTTACCACCTTACCACCTCATGACACTGTATCACCTTACCACATCATGACAGTTTACCACATTACCACATCATGACACTGTATCACGTTACCACCACATGACACTTACCACCTTACCACCTCATGACACTTTGCCACCTTACCACCTCATGACACTGTATCACCATACCACATTGTGACACTGTATCACCTTACCACCGCATGACACTGTGCTACCTTACCACTTTGTGACACTGTATCACCTTAGCACCTCGTGACACTGTATCACCTTACCACCTCATGACACTGATCCACATTGCCACATCATGACACAGTTACATCTTACCACCACATGACACGTTACCACCTTACCACCTGGTGACACCGTACCACCTTACCACCACATGCCCCTATATCACCATACCACCACATGACACCATACCACCTTACCACCTTGTGACACTGTACCACATTGACATTGTACCACCTAATCACCACATGACATTGTACCACCTTACCACCATGTGACACAGTGCCACCTTGCCACCTCATGATACTGTACCACCTTACCACCTCGTGACACTTTACTACCTTACCTCCTCGTGATACTGTATTACCTTACCACCAGATGACACTTTACCACCTTACCACCTCATGACACTGTACCACCTTACCCCCACATGACACCTTACCACCTTACCACCACATGATACTGTACCACCTTACCACCTCGTGACACTTTACTACCTTACCTCCTCGTGATACTGTATTACCTTACCACCAGATGACACTTTACCACCTTACCACCTCATGACACTGTACCACCTTACCACAACATGACACCTTACCACCATACCACCTTGTGACACTGTACCACCTTACCACCTCGTGACACGTTACTACCTTACCTCCTCATGATACTGTATTACCTTACCACCAGATGACACTTTACCACCTTACCACCTCATGACAGTGTACCACCTCACCACAGCATGACACCTTACCACCTTACCACCTTGTGACACTGTACCACCTTACCACCTCGTGACACGTTACTACCTTACCTCCTCATGATACTGTATTACCTTACCACCAGATGACACCTCACCACCTTACCACCTCGTGACACTGTACCACATTGGCATTGTACCACCTAATCACCACATGACATTGTACCACCTTACCACCATGTGACACAGTGCCACCTTGCCACCTCATGACATTGTACCACCTAATCACCACGTGACATTGTACCACCTTACCACCACATGACACCTTACCACCTTACCAGCTCGTGACACTGTACCACCTTACCACCACATGACACTTTACTACCTTACCACCTTGTGATACTGGATTACCTTACCACCACATGACACTTTACCACCTTACCACCTCATGACACTGTACAAGCGTAACACTACATGACACTGTACCACCTTCCCACCACACCTTAACAGCACATGCCATTGTGCCACCTTACCACCTTGTGACACTGTACCACATTAACATTGTACCACCTAATCACCATGTGACATTGTACCACCTTACCACCATGTGACACAGTGCCACCTTACCACCATGTGACACAGTGTCACCTTGCCACCTCATGACATTGTACCACCTTCCCATCACATGACACTTGACTACCTTACCACCTCGTGACACTGTACCACCTTACCACCAGATGACACTTCACCACCTTACCACCTCGTGACACTGTACCACCTTACCACCACATGACACATTCCCACCTTACCACCTCGTGACACTGTACCATCTTCCCATCACATGACACTTGACTACCTTACCACCTCGTGATACTGTATTACCTTGCCACCAGATGACACTTCACCACCTTACCACCTCGTGACGTTGTACCACATTACCACCACATGACACATTACCACCTTACCACCTCATGACACTGTACGACCATAACACCACGTGCCATTGTACCACCTTAGCACCATTTGACACTGTACGACCTTAACACCATGTGCCACTGTACCACTTTATCACCATGTGACAGTGTACCACCTTACCACGTCGTGAGACCGTACCACCTTACCACCTTGTAACACTGTACCACATTGACATTTTACCACCTAATCACCACGTGACATTGTACCACCTTACCATCATGTTATAAAGTCCACGGCTCGAATCTGTGGTTGTCTAGGCAGGCTATAGTGAAATAAATACAGGCAAAAAGAGAAAGGAAGAGTATAAAGAGTTAAAGAAGAGAGAGAGCCAAGCCCTCAGGTTTATTATTTATATGGTACAAGGATCCAGTATAGTATATCACCTGACCACATTCTCCCAATGAGAATCAATCATCTACAGCTCTACCAATGAGAATCAAGCATTTCCGGTCCCCATGGTTACAGTGATCTGCCCACCTGCCCTGAGCTGAGTGTGTGGTGATCCATGACTAGCAGAGGGGGTAGTGGAGAGGGGGGAGGGGGGAGGGGGTAGTGGGTAGAGCTCCAAGTATCCCTTACACACTATCTGACTAACACCACACAATGACTATTTACCAATGAACCCACAGCAACTACATAAACATCTATGCACCTGGCCCTGTATACCTGTTTAACACATAGAACATTTGCATTCCCCCACCAATGCATCATTATCGGAATATTTTACAATGTGACACATTGCCACCTTATCACCTCATGACACTGTACCACCATACCACCAAGTGACACTGCACTACCTTATCACCACGTGACATACCAGATGGGTGGCCGAATGAATAGAGCGTCCATCTCCTGTTTTGGGATATCAGGAAATCCGAACCCATGAGTTTGTGGTTCGAATCCTGGTCGAGTGAAACCAATGACTTAAACATTGATACTTTTCGCTTCCTATCCAGGCGCTCGGCATTATTAGGATAGGGCAAGGACTGGTTAGCTCAGTGTCAGGATAATGTGACTGAGTGGGATATCACATCATGGTGCTGGCGGCCTGATTTCTGAGTGGGGCAACACTATAAACGCGCCATGAGTGCGCACTTTCACAAGTCGGTACCCGTCCTGATATTACCTTAGATGTTGCTAGGACATAAAACATAAACAAACAATCGACGTGACATTGTACCACCTTACCACCACATAACACTGTACCACCTTCCCACCCCGTGACATTGTACCACATTACCACCATGTGACACTGTAACACCTTACCGAACTCGCCATGAGTGCGCACTTTCACAAGTCGGTACCCGTCCTGATATGACCTTAGATGTTGCTAGGACCTAAACACAAACAAACAATCCACGACTTGTACCACCTTACCACCACATAAACTGTAACCTTCCCACCCCGTGACATTGTACCACATACCACCATGTGACACTGTAACACCTTACGGAACTCGCCATGAGTGCGCACTTTCACAAGTCGGTACCCGTCTGATATGCCTTAGATGTTGTAGGACCTAAACAACAAACAATCCGTTGTTTTTTGGTTGTTTTGTGTGTTTGTGTGTTTGTGTGTACACTAAAACGCGCCATGAGTGCGCACTTTCACAAGTCGGTACCCGTCCTGATATTACCTTAGATGTTGCTAGGACTAAACATAAACAAACAATCGACGTGACATTGTACCACCTTACCACCACATAACACTGTACCACCTTCCCACCCCATGACATTGTACCACATTACCACCATGTGACACTGTAACACCTTACCGAACTCGCCATGAGTGCGCACTTTCACAAGTCGGTATCCGTCCTGATATGACCTTAGATGTTGCTAGGACCTAAACACAAACAAACAATCCACATGACATTGTACCACCTTACCACCACATAACACCACATTACCACCACCACCCCGTGACATTGTACCACATTACCACCATGTGACACTGTAACACCTTACCACCAGGTGACACTGTACCACCTTACCACCACATGACATTGTACCACATTACCACCATGTGACACTGTAACACCTTACCACCAGGTCACACTGTACCACCTTACCACCATGTGACACTGTACCACCTTACCACCACATGACATTGTACCACCTTATCACCGCATGACCCTGAACCACATTACCACCTTGTGACACTACTACCTGACCACCTCCTTACACCGCGCCACCTTACCATATCGTGACACTGTACCACCTTACCACCACGTGACACTGTACAACATAACCACCATGTGGCACTGTACCATCTTACCACCTCAGCTTACCACCTCGTGCCACTGTACCACCTTACCACCTCGTGCCACTGTACCAGCTTAGCACCATGTGACACTGTACCGCCTTTCCACCTCGTTACACAGTACCACCTTAATGCCACGTGACACTGTACCAGATTGCCACCTTGTGACACTGTACCACCTTATCACCACGTGACTCTGTACAACATAACCACCATGTGACACTGTACCACCTTACCACCACATGACATTGTACCACCTTATCACCGCATGACCCTGAACCACATTACCACCTTGTGACACTACTACCTGACCACCTCCTTACACCGCGCCACCTTACCATATCGTGACACTGTACCACCTTACCACCACGTGACTCTGTACAACATAACCACCATGTGGCACTGTACCATCTTACCACCTCAGCTTACCACCTCGTGCCACTGTACCACCTTACCACCTCGTGCCACTGTACCAGCTTAGCACCATGTGACACTGTACCGCCTTTCCACCTCGTTACACAGTACCACCTTAATGCCATGTGACACTGTACCAGATTACCACCTTGTGACACTGTACCACCTTATCACCACGTGACTCTGTACAACATAACCACCATGTGACACTGTACCATCTTACCACCTCGTGACATTGTACCACCTTACCACCACATGACACTCTACCACCTTACCACCTGGTGACACTGTGACACCCTACCACCACATGGCACTGTACCCGATTACCACCTCGTGACACTGTGACACCTTACCACCACATGACACTGTACCAGCTTACCACATTGTGACACTGTAAAACCTTACCACCATGTGACACTGTACCCACTTACCACCTCGTGACACTGTACCACCTTACCACCACATGACCCTGTACCACCTTACCACCTCGTGACACTGTGACACCTTACCACCACATGGCACTGTACCAGCTTACCACCTCGTGACACTGTGACACATTACAACCCAGTGACACTGTACCACCTTACCACAACATGACTCTGTACCACCTTACCACCTGGTGACACTGTGACACCTTACCACCGCATGACACTGTACCAGCTTACCACATCGTGAAACTTTACCACACCACGTCTCTACAAAACATCATGTATTATTTCCTCTCACAAAGTTCGGAAACTGTTGTGCAAAATTTATGTCAGACAAGTGCTTCAAAGCTCTTCAAGCTGGCACTGTCACCACGAATAAAACAACATTGACCAACAAAAACACCAAACATCACGTGAAAAGGATCGTCACTCAGTGTTGTAATTGTGAATTCACTGAGCTGTCATTTTGTTAGTACAACCCCCCCCCCCCCCCGAGCTCGTTCAGTTCACTGGGCACTGGAGGAACGCTCATTCAGTCTTCTCCTGCCATGGAGGACAGACGGAATATGGCGTCTCAGTCGTATACAGGGAGCAGTCATATACACCTTGTATTATTGGTGTTGTTATCAGTAGCGCATTGTGAAGGTAGGCTGATCATTATGCACATATTCTATTTGATGTGTTTTTATTTGTTGTATAGTCTAACCCCAAGTAGTGTTGGTTAGTATAATTTATTATTCAGTTGTCTGATGTAGTTGATGTTAACATTAGTTGCTCGGCTGGAACATCACCCCTTTACTTGGGGAAGTCATACAGTCACCTTACGTGGTGGTAAGTGATGCATGTTCGGGCCACACAGTCACCTTACGTGGTGGTAAGTGATGCATGTTCGTGCCACACAGTCACCTTACATGGTGGTAAGTGATGCATGTTCGTGCCATACAGTCACCTTACGTGGTGGTAAGTGATGCATGTTTGTGCCACACAGTCACCTTACGTGGTGGTAAGTGATGCATGTTCGTGCCACACAGTCACCTTACGTGGTGGTAAGTGATGCATGTTCGTGCCATACAGTCACCTTACGTGGTGGTAAGTGATGCATGTTCGTGCCACACAGTCACCTTACGTGGTGGTAAGTGATGCATGTTCGTGCCATACAGTCACCTTACGTGGTGGTAAGTGATGCATGTTCGTGCCATACAGTCACCTTACGTGGTGGTAAGTGATGCATGTTCGTGCCATACAGTCACCTTGCGTGGTTGTAAGTGATGCATGTTCGTGGTTAAATCAACCTCAACTCAATCACAAGCCAATGTCATGTCACTTAATGATCATTAATATAACAATTGTGGTTAAGTCAAACTCAACTCAATCACAAGCCAATCATGTACTGTCACTTAGTGATCATTAATATAACAAGTGCGGTTAAATCAACCTCAACTCAATCACAAGCCAATGTACTGTGACTTAGTGATCATTAATATAACAATTGCGGTTAAATCAAACTCAACTCAATCACAAGCCAATGTACTGTCACTTAGTGATCATTAATCTAACATTTGTGGTTAAGTCAAACTCAACTCAATCACAAGCCAATGTACTGTCACTTAGTGATCATTAATCTAACATTTTGTGGTTAAGTCAAACTCAACTCAATCACAAGCCAATGCATGTACTGTCACTTAGTGATCATTAATCTAACATTTTGTGGTTAAGTCAAACTCAACTCAATCACAAGCCGATGTACTGTCACTTAGTGATCACTAATATAACATCTGCGGTTAAATCAAACTCAACTCAATCACAAGCCAATGTACTGTCACTTAGTGATCATTAATCTAACATTTGTGGTTAGATCAACCTCAACTCAATCACAAGCCGATGTCATGTCACTTAGTGATCAGTAATCTAACATGTGTGGTTAAGTCAAACTCAACTCAATCACAAGCCGATGTCATGTCACTTAGTGATCAGTAATCTAACATGTGTGGTTAAGTCAAACTCAACTCAATCACAAGCCGATGTCCTGTCAGGTAATGATCATTAACATAACATGTAATGTATCTACTTGAGCTCAAAGCACTAAGGCGAACACCATGTTTACACTCTCACCTTATTTGAGCTTATTGGTGATAAAAACAGGGGCATTTCTCTTTAAAGAAAAGATGTTCATGCAAAGCGAATGTGAAGTTCTAGTGTAGGTCGCTCTCATAGGTCGCTCTCAACAACCTGATTATACCTTATAAAGCCACTGAATCATCTAAATAGACGAGATCACCGTTCCGACTGCGCATGTGCTGAAAATGGCGCTGGCAGCAATGCAAAGGCATACGGCCATTGAGTTTGGCGCTACGCGTAGGGCAAAACTTCTATTTAATTCAAAATTAATTAAATAATACATAACAATTTGGCACAAACATGGATGGAGGAATGCAATATAATAATATAATGAATAAGTTTAAGACACGACTCTCCATATTTAAGCATTTTGAGCTAAGAAACATTTTTTTAATTTAATTTTTTTTATATTGAGGCTGTATTTATACTGTCCATAGCATGTAAGCCCGGGTAACCAGGCTTGTTTTCAATGCTGGCCAGCTGTAGTGTTGGTGTTGTTTTACCAAGCAGTAGCTGCTGATAAGTTATTTGATTGTCTGCATTTCAGTAGCAGATAGATCTGTTGGTACGTTTAGTAGCCTATATTAGTTTTTTTGGGCCCTCTTGGCATTGAATTTTTGTTCTATTCTTATTACTATGTTAGTTGTTTTCTTAAGGTTCTATAGCCGTGTTCACACGGGGAATTGTGAAACGATCTAGACAAAGCGATTTATATGAGGCGTTTTAAGAGGTGCGTTTACACGGACAGAGTTTGAAAGTGTTTTGGCGCCGGGAACCAGCAGCCTTAGGTCCGCTTGTAGCCGGCGAGCACTGCTATTTGTTTAGTTTACACTTGGTGATTCGACGCCGATGTAGCTGCTACGTTAATATCGCTTGGAATTTAAGGTTAATTTAATTAAATTTCATTATTTGAGTCTGTAATTCTGTTAAATATGATCGCATTCACTAGATTTCGGCGGGCACCAGCGATTAGTTACTGCTCCCCCTGTTGCCGGCACACACTACTATTTTATACTATCGCCGCCCGGGAACCAGCTGAATCGCTTCAAATAAACCACCTCGCTAGGTGGTATAGATGAACCGTTTCATATGAATCGATTCAGCCCTAAAACGCCTCAGAGTCGCGTTTACACGCCAAATGTGAGTCGATCTAGGCAAGGCGTTTTATATGAAGCGTTTTAAATCGCCCGTTTAAACAGGGCTTAGGTTAGTGATTTGGGGTTTTCTTGGGAAGAGTTTTCCGCTTTTTTCTACTTGATTCTATACTAGCCTATTTTATTTACATGTCCATAGGCCTGTATGTAATAGGTGGTTGAGTTATGTTTGTTTGAATTTGATTTGATTCATATTGTTGTTGGATATGTTATCTGGCTTTTATATTTCCGGTTATCCCGCCCTGGGCTGTCCAGTTGGTGGGCCGTGACATATCACCTGCCCCCTTGTGGTGCAGTTCAGTTGGGGTTTCCAGTTTTTATTTTGCACAGATATTTTTTGTATGTTTTTAGGTCAGGGATTTGTCTTTCTTTCACCGTTTGCGCATTCCATGCCTTGGCGGCCATTTCCAGTGTGCTCCTTTCATGGGCTTTGATCTGGCTTCTGGTCTGCCTTAGTAGTGGTGCCTTGCTTGCTCTGGTGTCCCTTAGTGGTTGGGTTAGACGCTTAATGTCTTGGCTATATCCATATGCTAATGTTTTTAGGTGGATTATCCTTCTGTTTTCTAGTAGCTTTACTTTAGTTCTTTTGTGTAGGTCATAAGTGGGGTGTAGTTTGTCTACTTTCAGGCAGATTTTCAGGGCCCTATTTTGTAGTATCTGCAATTTTTTAAGTATCTCTTTTTTAGCACCCATGTAGATTACATCCCCATAGTCAAAGTAGGGGAGTACCATGCCTTTGAAGATTTTTATTGACATATCTTGTGTCATATAGTTTCTTAGTTTAGCAAATAGCCATAGTTTGTGATTTACTTTTTGTATGATTTTTGTTACACACAGATTGTAGTTTAGCTGGCTATCTAGTTCTAGGCCTAGGTATTTGTAGTGATTTACACTTTCCAGTGTTTGGTTTCCTAGTGTGCATTGTAGGTTTCTTCCTGTGATTGCTGTATGTGAGAAGAGTACAGTTTTAGATTTATTTGCATTGATGGTTATTTTATTGGATTCACACCAGCCGTCCAGCTTTAGCAGGAGGTTGTTCAGTTTGGTTGCTACCTCCTCTACTGTGCTTCCTTCTGCATATACAACAGTGTCATCCGCATATAGCTGGAGACATTCTGTCTCCAGCCATTTTTCTAGGTCGTTTATGTATAGTATAAATAGTAGTGGTCCCAGGACTGATCCTTGGGTACACCACAGGTGACAGTTTGTTGGTCTGAGAGTGTACCATTTACTTTAGTTTTTTGCTGCCTGTTGTTTAGGTAGCATTTTATCCAGTTTATTGATTTGGATTTAATGCCCATGCTGTGGTCTACAGTGTCAGAGGCTTTGCTGAAGTCGATGAAGGCTGCTCCAACTAATTTCTTTTGGTTCAATGATGCCAGCACATCACTTGTTAGGTTTGCTATTGTTTTTGATGTGGAGTGTAGTTTTCTGAAACCTCCTTGCCTCTTGTTTAGTATATTGTTTTTTTCCAGGTGCTCATTTATGTGCCTGTGGAATATTTTTTCAATTAGCTTGCCTGGTGTTTGCAAGATTGATATTGGTCTGTAGTTACCCATGTTTTGTTTGTCACCACTTTTGTAGATGGGGGAAACATACAATTTCAGTCACTTTACCGGCTAAATGTGTCAAAATACACTTGTTTCAGAGAAATATATAACGAATATCTGATTAACCCTACTCATTTTCTAGTTCTACATATGTCATTAACCATAGGATATAAATAAAAACACAAATAAAATAAGTAAAACTGACTCTGTATATGGATGGTTCTAACACTAGTCTGAGCACCCAGATTTGTCTAAATCTAAATGAACATGGCATAAGATGTGCTGATTATATTGATGTAAATGCAATGCTGGATAAAAGATCAATATTGTAATTTATTATATATATATATTTTTAGTTGGTATTCTATGTTTCAAACGAAAGCTGAGATGAGCTGAAACTAGCACATTTCATAGCTGCACCCAGTGTATTAGCATGTGCCATGTGCTTCTCGCGGGTTTGTTTTTCTTCCACGCATCCCACAATGCACCGCGCCGCTGGAATGGCGATGTAGTATATTGTAACCGAAGTGAGACAGCTTTTGGCATCACACAGGTGGCCCCCCATTCGCGTGCTCTGTTCGGGGGTGGACATGCGACTCCTAATACATATGATATCGATAGTACAATAATACTATTATAATTAAACCTTGGATTATAATTCGTTATTTATATTACTATAATCCATTATAATACACATACCTGATCATATCATGTACCATGAAAGCCAGGGAATGGACTGCACTGTGAGTAGAAGACAGAAGTGCAGGGACAATTGATTGCTTGATTCATTGGTTAGTCGGCAACACAGGCCAAATTATCAGGGACAATAGAAACATAGAAACATCTAATTAAAAGGGAGCTCAATGCACTGCTAGACTACCTAAACAAATAAAATAAAATAAGAAATTAATAATGAATAATAAATTAAATAAATAAAAACACACTGATTATTCAATGAAAATCTTAGAAAGTATACATGCTAGGCATGATACACCCAGGAAGTAAACCTCAAGTTGAAATTTCTCCTGCTTAATGAACTAATGTACCAACATAAAAAAGAGACAGGGTTTGTTTCCATGTCTACCAGGTCGCTACCAGGAGGATTTTCCAGATACACTTCAGGGTAGTGTGAAGTGTGACCACGGAGAGACCATCCCCATCACCTGTGAGCACGGCTACCTGTCCGACTTGTCGGTGGAATACAATATAACATGTCCTCAATATCTGAGCAGGAGCAAAACATGTCACGGTAAGACCATTGCCTTCAATGTTTACGTCTTCTATTCATATTTGTACTGGGTGTTACTTGTAGAATTTGTCTGATAATACAAATACACCCCACCAGTTAAGCTAGTGACATCTATCGGCAGAATCTGGAACAACTCTATTTGGGTATATTCCCCGAGTGCCTATGATGTCACGCTATATCATCATCATCATCATCATCATTCTGTCGGTCGCGATGCGACAAAGACTGCTTTCATTACTTGACTGCTGCTCTCCATTTAGCGACGACGATGGGAAAAATTTGGTGTACGTTTGCCCGATCAGAGCTCGATTTTCACTGCAGAAGCCCGAGCACTCCTTCTCGCGTTGGAGTGTATCGAGGTATCCAACCACACTAACTATGTTATATACAGTGATTCGTTCTCTTGCCTCCTGGCTGTTGCTGGACTGAAAACGAATCACCCTATTCTAGCAACGGTCATTTATAAAATGAACCAACTGACAACCGATGGGTATGACATCCACCTGTGCTGGGTGCCTGGCCATGCTGGCATACAAGGAAACGAACGAGCTGATCGGGCTGCGAAGAAGGCCCTGAACTGTGATCTTGAACCGTGTCTGATCCCTCACTCTGATCTGAAACCACTAATAGCCACCCACATAAAATCCAAATGGCAACATGAGTGGGATGAAAACATTAATAAACTTAAAGAAATTGAACCATCTGTGGGAAAGCCACCACAGACTCATGCGGGAGGTCGGCGGGACCAAGTGGTCCTTAGCCGCTGCCGTATTGGCCACTCGTGGCTTACACATGCTTTTCTGCTCAAGGGGGAACCTCCCCCTGAATGTATTGGGTGTCAGTCCCCGCTGACACTCAAACACATTTTCTAAGTTGCGTTGATTTTTTTGCCCTGCGCCAACGGTTCTACACTGCAGACAGTATGCATGACCTTTTTACTAAGGTAAAACAGGAAAACATTTTAGCCTTTTTGAGGGCAGCTGGACTGTACCACCTTATATAGTTTACTAAATGGATTCTATTAATTATTAATGAAACTTTTCTTTTTCTATGGGAATTTGTTTCCCTTGACCACAGATATATGATTGTGAGCTTTCTAATTTAATTAGTGTCTATTGGCACATAATTGATTGTCTGCTTTTACATGTAAAAGCGATGGTTTGAACAAAAAACAAACATTTCTCGCCGTGAATATGGCCTATGCTGCCGACACGGCGTAAAGCAACCACCAATCAATCAATCAATCAACCATTTAGCGCTATATGCTATCTCCGTAAAGAATGCCTGGAAAAATAATGAAATGCCTGATTATATTCAGACATTCATATCGCAACAGGATTCAAGCTCTTATTCTTGTAATATATAAAAAAAAAAAAATTTAAATTGTATTTTTCTTCTGGAATTTTACCGCTGCTCACT
The DNA here is from genome assembly GCA_030323885.1 of Branchipolynoe longqiensis. Taxonomy (NCBI): domain Eukaryota; kingdom Metazoa; phylum Annelida; class Polychaeta; order Phyllodocida; family Polynoidae; genus Branchipolynoe; species Branchipolynoe longqiensis. The sequence goes on along the minus strand of CM059196.1, from coordinate 91,419,466 downwards.
TTACGTATTACACCCCTCCAGTTAAGCTAGTGACATCTATCGGCAGAATCTGGAACCACTCTATTCATGTACTTTTCAGCTTAACTGGTGGGTCAGCACATTTTCTTCCACGCATCCCACAATGCACCGCGCCGCTGGAATGGCGATGTAGTATATTGTAAATAATATCACGGTTTATACACTTACCATTGCGCCTGCATTAATACAGACCTAGATGCGCTCCAGGCAGCTCCACCAGTACCAACCACCACCCACTAGAATGTTCCTGGAATAATATTCGCATAAGATGCTTTATGCCCCACATCACCCAGAATAGACGGGTTCGTAATTCAGACTGCGCATGCGCTGAAATCGGCGTCGACAGCAAAACAAATGCGAACGGCCATGCACTGAGTTTGCCAATAGGCGCAGTGCAAGACTTCGATTTTATTCAAAATTAATAGAAATGCAGAATAATAAGGCATAAACATGGGTTCGCTCATGCAACATAATAATATAATGATATAATGAGTGTATTTAAGACACAACTATCCATAATTAAGCATTTTGAGCTAAGAAACATCCAATGAGAAATTACTCAAATAGTGACTGCCAATAGTGACTGACCCCCACTCACGGGGGGGGGGGGGCACATCTGTCTAGTGTATGTAGCTTTGTCAGTGTTTGTGTTTAAATGCAATCATTCTCAGTGCTGAGACATCGCACTGAAAGCCTCAGGAAGCACTGACAATGCAGAGGGACCACATGTGCAGCTGTAACTCACTGGTAAACCTGTCCCACATGACGCTGAGAGATCTGCAATACACCCCGCCGGTTAAGCTGGAAACGACCCCACTAGAGTGGTTCCAGATTCCGCCGATAGATGTCACTAGCTTAAATGGTGGGGTGTAATACACGTGAAGAGAGCGGTGGTGAAACCCAGAAGAAACATGCAATATAGTTGTCCTCTATATATATATATATATATATATATATATATATATATATATATATATTACAAGGATCTGAGCTTGATGCCTGCTGCGATATGAATAATACTGGTATCAACACCCTATCCTAGTAATACTGAGTGCCATACTATAAGTATCAACACCCTATCCTAGTAATACTGAGTGCCATAATATAAGCATCAACACCCTATCCTACTAATACTGAGTGCCACACTATAAGTATCACCACCCTATCCTAATAATACTGAGTGCCATACTATAAGTATCAACACCCTATCCTAGTAATACTGAGTGCCATAATATAAGCGTCAACACCCTATCCTAGTAATACTGAGTGCCATACTAGAGTATCAACACCCTATCCTAGTAATAATGAGTGCCATACTATAAGTATCAGCACCCTATCCTAGTAGTACTGAATGTCAGACAATAAGTATCAACACCCTATCCTAGTAATACTGAGTTCCAAACTATAAGTATCAACACCCTATCCTAGTAATGCTGAGGGCCAGACTAAGTATCAACACGTATAGCCTACATGTTTCCGTCATTGATTTGATCAGAGGAGGATTTAATGTGCATGACCTGCCATATATACATATATTTATATATATATTTATATATATATATATATATATATATATCTATAGGAAGCAGGCGTTCACCTCATTCAGCCATCCCATATGGATAGCATTGGTTGCTTTTGACGAAAATCAAAACAATGTGGTAAACAAAGAAATAAGATATCCCCGAAAGTGACTCCTGCTTCATGGAACACCGTGACTGTGGAAAAAGATGTCCTAATGTGCTTATATTGATTGCGAAGGATGGCATAGGGCCGACGGTAAAGCCTCTCTAAATCGTCTCACCATGGGACCGACTTTAACTGGTCCATTTAGGGAGGTAGCCGATTTAGGGAGGTATTTTTTATCATTAAAATGCTATTGCATGGGCGATCGATTATGACCCAAATATAGCGATCAGTATAGGGGAGTGGTCGATATGTGGAGTTGGTCGGTTAGGGAGGTTTTACTGTAGTCTTTTTAGGATAACAATAACTGTTCATTTGTGTTTGTGATTCTTTGTTTATTCTGCTCATAACGGTTAAGTGCATGCACTTGCTGTTCATTTTGTATTTAGCCTCCACAGTTTTTTTATTTAAATACTTTCAGATATGTTTCCCTTTACCAAGATCTGGCAGCATGCGAGAAAGGTGAAGTTATCTCCCTGTGAACAAAAGAAGTTAATGACAGTCGAGAATGTAGAACACTGCTTCGAAGCAGCCTGGCTTCTGGATGTCAACTACATCAGATTCAACAAAGATATCATGGAATGTGATCTTTCCAAATGCAACCTTGAAAGTGTAACCGCAGAGACAACAACTATGAACAGCAGTCATATATTTGTCTGGGGTAAGTGACCTTGTAGACAAGTGGTATGTGGATAACCCTCAGCAGTTATTTACCGTATTTCTCTGGGTAAGAGTTCAAGTCAATCGTGTTTGTCAAGGTAAGAAGGCAAGGCTAGTGTCATCATCATCATCATTCATGAAAGCTGCCTGCAAAAGTGGTGAAGTGCTGCTGGCTTTGCAAGTTACCAGCGGCACTCTCTCGGGGAGCAAATAGAGGTTTCACACCGGCAAGAACATGTCAAGACAGGCGCAAAACTATTTGTCCCTGCAGTGGCTGGTTGGGAGATGTTGGGATTTCCATACATCAACCGCCCTTGATGCTGCCACAGTGACATGGTTTTCTGTTCAGGGTTTGCTCCCATAGCCTTCGGTTCTGTCAAGAACCTGTACCACAAGGTAGTGGTTTACAACTCTGCAGGGCAGGGGTGTCAAACTCCCCAAGGTATTGCAATACCTGCATACCACACAGGCTAGTGTAGCTAGGAGTTATATGATTGTGTTGCTATAATGGACACTTTGATCAGCCCTGTCAATGTCCCTGTCACGTGACTTCAGCCTCAGAGTGAGCCTATAGTTGGTGAAACAAAGCAGACAAAGGTTAGTTTGTACAGAAAGCAACACCACGGCACTATTTCGTGTGAATCGATTATTTGTGTCCATGTTCAAACTGGCAAAACCAATAGGCTACTTACTAGACCAAAGAAATGTTCAGGGGTAATTGCTTGTTTGTAACGGTGATAAGGTGCTGGCTTGTTATTTCTATAGTTGTGTGGCTGATTTCAGTCATTTCCTGTCAAGAATGCATCCAGTTTCGGATTGACATTTTTAACAAATTAGCATGGTGATACTCTGCAACACACAGTGAATCTCATCTCGCTATCTTATTGTAGCTAGCTGTGCCTGCTCAATGGCTGAACTACATTGCGACTACTTAAATAATTAAATATGGCCAACAAACTATAACGATAGCCCAACTAGTTGTGTTATTGGTTTTCTTAACTGGTTCTCTCTGCCAACCAGACAATGTGGACGCGTGCACAAAATCTAGGACGTAAACAACAACACTGAACAGACCTGCATAGGTATATGGTCACTTCTCACAAAACTGCAACACACGTGTTTTAATACCACAGGTTCGTTAATAATGTGGTTAGAAGGCTGGAATCAGATTGTATGCATTCGTCTGTCCTAGGGCTTTCTGGGGATACCAGTTTTGTATCTGTAGGATGTGATCTCATTAAACGGTTGCCCATAAATGGTCATATTTCTATGGTTTTTGGACAATTTCTAGGCCAAAAGTAGGTTTAAATGTTTCCTTTTGAGATAACCCTGTATGTAGGGCATTCATAACCAATTTTCTTACAATTGACTATGTCTCTGCCATTATTAACCCTCAAATTTAAGAGTTCAAGTTGACTGGCTGGATAATAATCAGCATCTTTGTGTTGGGGAAGTTTTAGCACAACCGTCTGTCTGCAATGGTTTATAGGGGCATATTGGTATAACGTATCATTAAATAACACTAACTGCACACATAACTTCATTGACATGGTTGGTGCATTCCATATTGAGTGATAAAAATCAGATATTTTAATTAGCATCCATATAGTCATCCAAAACCTAATTTGGTGCAGATATCACCTTAACCGTCCGTCTTACACTCACATATGTGCTGTGGCGTGGATTGTAACGATTAGTGAAGGATTTTCCATATGGCTAACTATCATGAGGTACCCTTCATATTTGCCAAAAGTGTAGATGACTATTCCTATTTTTCTGGATTTGGTTGCGTTTGCAAATTTCCACTAACCGTCCGTCTACATAACCGTCCATCGCCATAAAAACCCTGCGCCTATCGCAGTGTCATTTGCCCTCTGGTGTCAACTACACATACCACACATATTTTTTTAAAGAGAAATTATGTGGTTTGAATTATTAATAATATTTTGATCATTACTCATTGGATCTTTAAGGGCCATGTTCAGAAGTCATTTAATGCTTAGAATCACACACATTTAGCCAATGCACTTCAGCATAAATGCACAAGATAGGTACAACAATCACACAGTATGTAGCTTGAATAAGATCCTGGTCATGGGACCAGTGTCATGGGCATGATGAAAATGGGAAATAATGCACCCAGAACACGATTTAAAACCCCACTTCTTGCCACTCTGGTGCTAGCATTCTAACCATTACACTACCTAGGCGCCCTGATGCAATCCCTCTATCCACCTGTCCATGTGGCCCCTTACCCCGGTGTAAAGATTTCATATTCCCCCCTGATTGAATTTCCCTGAGGGGAACTTGAAAACGTTTTCGAATTCATCCTATGGGAATTTGAAAACGTTTTCGTTTTCCCTCCCTCGTTTTAACTTTCCCTACCCCCATTTTGGGGGAATTTTCTTTATTTTTTTTATTTTTTAAATATTTTTCATGACAAATATAAAATATATACACAGAGAATAGCATAATGGAAATTATTACTAGTACAACAAAACATATTTCACCCCAAATGACACAAAAAGTCTCCAAGATGGCTGAGACAAAAATATTATGGGTCTGAATTTTAAAACGTTTTTTAAAAGTTTTTTAAACAATTTTAAATTCCCGGAGGGGGGAATTTCAAAATAGGGGGAGCAATCTGAAAACTGTTTTTAATTTCCCTTCCAGGAATCTGAAAACGTTTTCAATTTCACCGGAGGGAAATTAAAAACGTTTTCAGATTCCCGGGGGGAAGTTGGAAAGGGGGGAAATTGAAATCGTTACACCGGGAGGTCAGTGAGGAATACTACACTGTATATTTATTAAAGCTGCCAAGTCTGATGAAAATATCAAATTTCCAAACCCGAAACAATTATCTAAATTTGATTCTACATAATCTAACTTAGATAGTAGTGGTTACTTATTAAACATGTGTCGCCACACAGAAGGGAATACTGAGGCAATTGAATAGAACCTGTTACTGCAGAAGCCTATGATATAAGAATGTTGGCAAGTGTACCAAAATTAATTTTGCATGGCTGAACTTCAAATATCTCAAAAAGCTAAAGTAAGGTACATCATAATGATCAATCTAATGTAATGTATCTAAGAAAATGTCAGAAACTCAAAACCATCGGCCTGTGCCACTTTACTCGACTGCTGTGTTACGCTCTTCACCAGGTGACTTCAATGTGGCGATATCAAAGGAAGTGACAGCAAGTCATGTGCTTTCTGGAGAGGTGGCCTCTGTGACTGACAACGTCCACTTGACGGAAGCATTGCGATGCCTGCAGACTCTCGAACTGAACTTCCCGTGGGTGATGGTTGATCTGAGCCGCCAGTTTCAAGTCGCAAGGGTCGTCGTCATCAACTCAAAAGATGTGATTTGTGAGTTACATTTGTGCCATCTCTTCACTTAATGATGTATGATAATTTGTCCCTTGAGGTACCAACGGGGCGCCGCGGCCTAATCAGGTAGAGCGCGGGCCTCGCGTGCGGAAGGTCGGGAGTTTGGTCCCGGTGTGGCGGTTTCAGGCTGTTCCCGTGCTCAGACGTGTACCTCGCTTCTGCGCATGCGTCAGAATCTAATAAGCATGGCCATAATTGATTAACACTACCCGGGTGACTCGGGTCATCCGAGTCGTCAGAATTTCAAATAGAACACGGCGAGTGGAGTCGACAAATACATGTGCCGTGTGCAAAAAAAGAATAACTTAGATTAATGAAATGGAACTATAGCTAAACTAGGCCATCATAAAATACTTTAAATCCTAGTTTGCTGTAGTTTTATCGGTTATTACAAAAAAAAGAAAAAAATGTCCACCCGAGTGTGGAGAAGCGTATTCGATTATTCGACCCGAGTTTGTAGGATGTGCGCATGCGCCAATAAGTGGCTCGGGTGACCCGAGTTGATGCGAAATCCGCGCATGCGCAGAAGCAACGGGACACGGCTGAGCACGGGAACAGGCTGAAACCGCCACACCGGTTGAGTCAAACCAATGACTTTATGATTGATACTTGTCGCTTCCTAGCCCTGTGCTGGGCCTTAATCGGATTGGTGAAGTACTGGTTAGCTCAGTGCCCGGATAATGTGACTGAGTGGGATATTGAGTCAAGGTGCTGGTGGCCTGATTTCCCAGTGGGGCAGCACTATAAAGTTGCCATGAGTGCACACTGTAACAAGTTGCTTCCCATCCTGATATGACCTTAGAGTTTGCCAGGATGTAAAACTCCAACAACCAACCTTGAGTTACCTATCAAAGATAGGTGCCACTTTAGCGTGCAACTGATCCAACCCTAACCCTAACCCTAACCCTAACCCTAACCCTAACTCTAACCTTAACCCTAACCATCACCCTAACCCTAACTCTAACCGTAACCCTAACTCTACTCTAACCTTAACCCTAACCCTAACCATAGCCTTAACCCTAACCCTAACCCTAACCCTAACCCTAACCCTAGCCTTAACCCTAACCCTAACCCTAACCCTAACCGTAGCCTTAACCCTAACCCTAACCCTAACCCTAACTCTAACCTTAACCCTAACCATCACCCTAACCCTAACTCTAACCGTAACCCTAACTCTACTCTAACCTTAACCCTAACCCTAACCCTAACCCTAACCCTAACCCTAACCCCACCAACACGAGGTGAGGTCTCGGTAGACAGATGAGGGCAGTTCACAGCGTAGACTACATATACTACAGTAGACGGCACGTTAGCGATAGACCGACCACGCATAGACTACAGATACTGCAGTAGACGGCACGCTAGCGATAGACCGACCACGCGTAGACTACAGATACTGCAGTAGACGGTACGCTAGCGATAGACTGACCACGCGTAGACTACAGATACTGCAGTAGACGGCACGTTAGCAATAGACCGACCATGCGTAGACTACATATACTACAGTAGAATGCACGTTAGCGATAGACCGACCACGCGTAGACTACAGATACTACAGTAGACGGCACGTTAGCGATAGACCGACCACGCATAGACTACAAATACTGCAGTAGACGGCACGTTAGCGATAGACCGACCACGCATAGACTACAGATACTGCAGTAGACGGTACGCTAGCCATAGACCGACCATGTGTAGACTACAGATACTGCAGTAGACGGCACGCTAGCGATAGACCGACCACGCATAGACTACAGATACTGCAGTAGACGGCACACTAGCGATAGACCGACCACGCATAGACTACAGATACTGCAGTAGACGGCACGCTAGCGATAGACCGACCACGCGTAGACTACAGATACTGCAGTAGACGGTACGCTAGCGATAGACCGACTACGCGTAGACTACAGATACTGCAGTTGACGGCACGCTAGCGATAGACCAACCATGCGTAGATTACAGATACTGCAGTAGACGGCACGCTAGCGATAGACCGACCACGCATAGACTACAGATACTGCAGTAGACGGCACGCTAGCGATAGACCGACCACGCATAGACTACAGATACTCCAGTAGACGGCACGCTAGCGATAGACCGACCACGCATAGACTACATATACTGCAGTAGACGGCACGCTAGCGATAGACCGACCATGCGTAGACTACAGATACTGCAGTAGACGGTATGCTAGCGATAGACCGACCACGCGTAGACTACAGATACTGCAGTAGACGGCACGTTAGCAATAGACCGACCATGCGTAGACTACATATACTACAGTAGAATGCACGTTAGCGATACACCGACCACGCGTAGACTACAGATACTACAGTAGACGTCACGTTAGCGATAGACCGACCACGCATAGACTACAATTACTGCAGTAGACGGCACGTTAGCGATAGACCGACCACGCTTAGACTACAGATACTGCAGTAGACGGTACGCTAGCCATAGACCGACCATGTGTAGACTACAGATACTGCAGTAGACGGCACGCTAGCGATAGACCGACCACGCATAGACTACAGATACTGCAGTAGACGGCACACTAGCGATAGACCGACCACGCATAGACTACAGATACTGCAGTAGACGGCACGCTAGCGATAGACCGACCACGCGTAGACTACAGATACTGCAGTAGACGGTACGCTAGCGATAGACCGACTACGCGTAGACTACAGATACTGCAGTTGACGGCACGCTAGCGATAGACCAACCATGCGTAGATTACAGATACTGCAGTAGACGGCACGCTAGCGATAGACCGACCACGCATAGACTACAGATACTGCAGTAGACGGCACGCTAGCGATAGACCGACCACGCATAGACTACAGATACTCCAGTAGACGGCACGCTAGCGATAGACCGACCACGCATAGACTACAGATACTGCAGTAGACGGCACGCTAGCGATAGACCGACCACGCGTAGATACAGATACTGCAGTAGACGGTACGCTAGGATAGACCCACCACGCATAGACTACGATACTGCAGTAGACGGCACGTTAGCAATAGACCGACCATGCGTTGACTACATATACTCAGTAGAATGCACGTTAGCGATAGACCGACACGCGTAGACTACAGATACTACAGTAGAGGCCGCTTAGCGATAGACCGACCACGCATAGACTACAAATACTGCAGTAGACGGCACGTTAGCGATAGACCGACCACGCATAGACTACAGATACTGCAGTAGATGGTACGCTAGCCATAGACCGACCATGTGTAGACTACAGATACTGCAGTAGACGGCACGCTAGCGATAGACCGACCACGCATAGACTACAGATACTGCAGTAGACGGCACACTAGCGATAGACCGACCACGCATAGACTACAGATACTGCAGTAGACGGCACGCTAGCGATAGACCGACCACGCGTAGACTACAGATACTGCAGTAGACGGTACGCTAGCGATAGACCGACTACGCGTAGACTACAGATACTGCAGTTGACGGCACGCTAGCGATAGACCAACCATGCGTAGATTACAGATACTGCAGTAGACGGCACGCTAGCGATAGACCGACCACGCATAGACTACAGATACTGTAGTAGACGGCACGCTAGCGATAGACCGACCACGCATAGACTACAGATACTCCAGTAGATGGCACGCTAGCGATAGACCGACCACGCATAGACTACAGATACTGCAGTAGACCGCACGCTAGCGATAGAACGACCACGCATAGACTACAGATACTGCAGTAGACGGCACGCTAGTGATAGACCGACCAGGCACTAAGATAGCATCCAAACATCTCCAACCACACAATGGTGCAAGGGTCAAATCTAAAAGTAGCTGACAGGAAACTAAGTAGGCCTGTAGTGAAAGCTGAATGTTTGACTGTTTGCAATCTACAAACAGCTACAAGCCATAAGCAAGAAGCAAGAAAACGAAAATTGTTACTAAAGATTTGAATAAAATTGGATTAGTGCTGCCCAGCAGTGAAAACAAGTGTTAACACACTTATCCATTATGAGCTGGGCAAATAAACTCATCACAAAAAAAACACAAAAATACTTACCATGGCTTTTAAATAAGATTCTTTTCCGTGGATGCAACTCATTCTATTTGCGGCTTTGCTTATCGGGTAGAGCCTGGGCTTGAAATCTGAACACCATGAGTGAAAACCAAGATATTGTGCAAAGTATTGTGATATTCCTTCATAGCTAACTGTGGTCTATTCTCACTGACTACTTCTGGTAGCCTATCACATAACGTCAAATCAATTACTTTAATTCGCAAATAAAAAGTTTTTGTAGCAAATGGCAAAAGTAGAAGTCATGACCCTGATATTTCCTCAGGTCAAGGACTGACGGTTCTCCAGGAAAGCTAAGTGATTTATTTTGGATAAGCCTAATACACACATTATTCTAGGCCTGCCTAGGCCTACTTTGAATGCATGACATCGTTATTGTGGATAGTTGTGTAATTGGAGGTACATCTTGTACTTAGGTCCACATGTGCATCTTATTGTGCTGATAAGGATCGGTGGTATGTTTGCAGATAACAACTACAAGGATGTCAGGGTATGTGTCTATAAGGATCCAAGAAAACCGAAATGGCCAAAGAAGTGCGTAAGGACTCCGACAAAGCGTCCATTAGAGAAAGGGGAAAACCGAGTGTTTATCTTTTCGCCTTCGTTTGTTGGCCGATATGTGAAGGCCATCGCCAGTGGCTCTCACAAGAAACTGACCGTCTGTGAGATCAGCGTGTTCCAATACCATGGTGAGTAGGCTCTCTGACCTTGTGACAGTGTTACCGCGGTGAGTATGAACTCTGACCTTGTGACAGTGATACCGCGGTGAGTATGAACTCTGACCTTGTGACAGTTACCGCGGTGAGTATGAACTCTGACCTTGTGACAGTTACGCGGACTGTGACAGTTACCGCGGTGAGTATGAACTCTGACCTTGTGACAGTTACCGCGGTGAGTATGAACTCTGACCTTGTGACAGTGATACCGCGGTGAGTATGAACTCTGACCTTGTGACAGTTACCGCGGTGAGTATGAACTCTGACCTTGTGACAGTGTTACGTGTTGAGTATACATTCATTGTTCTGTTTTGTTCCTCCCCAGTCTATAAGCTTTTTTCACCACTGTCCAGCCAAATGAACATTCCGCTTTTTCTAGTATGTTTGATACTGTGCTTTCTATGGACTAACCTTCTTTTTCCGGGACACCATACACGATTATATTTAGCTTTTGTTCTCCTCAATCAGTTGTGGTAAGGCATTTTTTCATGCGTTGTTATGTTGTCATCCCTTTTGTTTTCATCCTTTCCGTTTTGTGTTACATTTTTGTTGCCCCTGTAGTTGGCCTTGTACCAGGCACATTCTAATGTTAGGCTATTGTACACCGTTTGTAGTTTGTTCAGTTCATTTCTGATACTTTGGATTGTGTCCTTGGATGATTTTACATTCGTTTTCATATTCTCCATGTCCATCCAGGCACCTTGCTCCAGTTTTGTCACATCCGGTTTGGACTGAAGCTGACTCATTTATTTTTTTTAATCAGTCCTTGATTATTTTTAGCCATTTTCTCCTAGTATCGTAGCAATGACTTTTTCTTCAAAGTCATTACCATTTTGGGGATTGTTGTCTTGTCGGTGGCTTTTATCACCTGATCATCCCCTATAATGGCTGCCGCCATTTTTGACAGTCGGGCTTACTCTATCCTTTTGTTGTTATGTGTTTTCTTTGGATTTCTTCCATATTATCCTAACAATACATAGTGTGTAACTCTCCTGTTGTTCCAAGTGCTTCGGGCTGTGCCTTTGTGCACTTTCCTTGTAATTAGCACTGTGATTTCATTAGTAATCCACACTATTGTACGGAGCCTCCTTACACTGCGTGTGTCATCGGCGCCATCATCTCGAACGCCCAAGAGATGTTATTTTAGTTATGAAAAAGGTGGTGGTTCTTGGACATCATTAAATTGGATGATTCTATATACTACTAGGCCCTACCTTATAAGGAACTATGCACTCCAGTATTGTTTTGCAATTACCACTGATTACAATAAAACTTCTCTAAACGACCACTTCCACAGATCGACCACTCCCCGATATCAATCGCTTTATTTGTGTCCCAAATGATTGCCGATACAATACCATTGCAACGATAAAAACGAAATCCCTAAATGGACCATTTAACGTCGGTCCCATGGTCGGTCGATTTAGAGAGGTTTTACTGTGTACTACTCCATCTCTGTTACTTATTAATTGAATGATCTGTTTTGGTGTTCTGTCCAGATGACACTAATTATGCGCTTGGAAAAAAGACACGCGTGAACTCACAGCCTCCAACAGAGGAACCGAGTCAGCAAGAATCGGGCATTGGGGCCCAGGCAATGAACAGCTCTAGGACCTCACAAGGAGAGGGGAATAAACCCCCAGCGGACAGTGTACCTTCAACAGCGGTGGATGGCAACTTTGATCAATTTGATTTGTCGAGATGCTTGACATCAGTTGGCCCTAAACCTTGGTTTATAGTCGATCTTGGCGTCACTACCTATTACGGACGGGCAGTGATCTATTTCCCAGATGACTTGGGTTAGTGTCTTTTTAATCTCGTAACATTTCTGCATCATTCTTAATCCAAGGTGCGTTTGACTATAAAGCTGCACAGTCCGATTTTTTATTGAGGCTGTATTTATACTGTCCATAGCATATAAGCCCGGGTACCCAGGCTTGTTTTCAATGCTGGCCAGCTGTAGTGTTGGTGTTGTCTTACCAAGCAGTAGCTGCTGATAAGTTATTTGATTGTCTGCATTTCAGTAGCAGATACATTTTATTTATATTTTTATTTATATTTTCTTTATTGATAGTTTTGAGTTTTTAATATTTTCTGAGATAAATATATTACGTTGATCATTACAATCTACATTAATTTAGTTAGAAGTAACTTTTGAGATAGCCATGAAGTAGGGTTTGAGATATTTGAAGTGCAAACATGCTCAATTATTTTTTGCAAGCATGCCAAAGCTCTGACACCATAGGCATCGACAGCAAGAGATTCTATTAAATAATAAATTGCTTCAGTATTCCTTTCTATGTGGCAACAAACTGACAAATGTTTAATAAGTGCACCAGTATTTAAGTTAGATATGTAGTTCTCAGAAAAATTAAAAATAAGAAAAGCTTGTTTGCCACTATACAGACAAAGAAACTTATTTATTTTGGCCACATCATTCGTCAGAGTTCAATATACCGTACATTGTTGGAAGGGAAGGTGAATGGCAGCAGAGGGAGAGGGAGACCAAGAACATCATGGTTTACAAATATTTCACAGTGGACAGGCTTGAATTATTCACAGTCTATCAGAACAGCACAACATCGGGACAAGTGGAGAACCATTGCATCCAACCCTCGACTAGAGGATGGAACTATTGATTGATTGATGTAGAATCAAATCTAGGTTATTGTTTTGTTTTTGAAAAGTTGATGTTTTTATCGGACTTTGCAGCTTTAAGTTATTGAAACCTATAATGGTTGTTCGTGGAATTAGCTGTCACTAATAAAAGTAATATGGTATTTGTTGCTGAGGGATCACACAATCACTACCACTCTCCCAATCATCGGGTGAGTTGTTGGAGCTTTACGTCCTGGCAACATCTAGGGTCATATCAGGGCGGCTACCGACTTGTGACAGTGCACACTCATGTCGAGTTTACAGTGCTGTCCCACTGGGAAACTAGGCATCCAGCACCATGACCCGATATCCCACTCAGTCACATTATCCAGACACTGAGCTAACCAGTCCTTGCCCTATCCTATTGATGTCGAATGCCTGGCTAGGAAACAATATACATTTTTATGTCATTGGTTTAATGCGACTAGGTTGCGAACCCCGTGGGTTCGAATCCCACCATCTACCAAAACGGGAGACGAACGCTCAACTTATTCAAGATCGGGATGACAGTCTCATTATTGCCCTAGTGTATGCAAATTAAGATACGTATTGGTGGCTAAGTGACCTGTTGACTGCCGTGCGCCGCCGCCAAATCGGTAGAGCGGGCCTCGCCTGCGGGAAATCGGGAGTTTGGTTCCCAGTCGAGTCAAACCAATGCCTTATAAAATTACTACTTGTCACTTCCTAGCCAGGCGCTCGGCATTAATAGGATATGGAAAGAACTGGTTTTCTCAGTGTCAGGATAATGTGACTGAGTGGGATATCAGGGCATGGTACCAGTGGTCTTGTCTCCCAGTGGGACAGAACTATAAAGTCACCATGAGTGCGCACTGTAACACGTCGGTGCCCGTCCGATTTGACTTTAGATGTTGTCAGGACATAAAACTCCAACAACCAACCAACTGGCTAATTGACTAATTCTATGTTGCTTGCGGAATAGCGGGTATGTGTGTGGGTGTGTGGTGCGTTTGTGTGGGTGTAGGTGTCTGGGTGTGGGTGGGTGTTGGTGGTTGTGGGTGGGTGTGGGTGTATGGGTGTGTGTGAGTGTGGGTGTGTGTGTTGTTGATGTTTGGGTGCGGGGGGCGTGCGTGTGTTGGTGCGTGTGTGTGTCGGTGTGTGTGTCGGTGTGAATGGGTGTGTGGGTGTGGGTGTGTGTATGTGTGGGTGTGGGTGTGTGGGTGTGGGTGTGTGTCTGTGTGGGTGGTTGGGTGTGGGTGTGTGTGTCTGGGTGTGTGGGTGTGTGTGTATGTGTGGGTGTGTGTGTGTGGGTGTGGGGAATGGGGTGTGGATGAGTGTCTGATTAGCATGCCTTAAGTGCCTGTCACACCTTACGGATTGAGCAACGGACATAAAATGGACAAACAATTTTCTAGTCCGGTGGTGTACGGTATCAAAATGTATCGAAATGTGTCGAAATGTTGAGCTATCGGGTCAATGGACGCTGGACGAACAGACATGAAATAGCCAGCGGACGATAACCGGACGATAATGGGACGACAACCGAATGTCAAACGGACGGACCGAGCATCAACTGGACCTGTACCGGACTGTCACGGACGCACCGGAAACATATACTGACCGAATTTGCACAACACTGTCAACGGACTCTGCAGGAAACAAACCGGAGACGTAACGGATGGGTAACGGACATGAACCAGACAAAGCGGACTAAACAGTACACGTCAGTCCGGCGGTGTCCAGTACAAGTTTTGTGCATGTTCAAAACTTGTCACCGTACACACCGGACACCACCGGACAGATAACAGACACGCCGGATGCGTACCGTATATGAACCGTACATTGCTGTATTTCACCGGTCAGTGTCCGTTTTCTATCCGGTACCCCAATCCGGTAAGGTGCGACTGAGCCTTTACACATGTCAATGTTCAACGTTTCCTTTTAGGTGAGACATCATTGGAGATCAGTGTGCGAGTAGCCAAGGACCTGTATGACGGGTCTAGCCAACCTCGCAATATAGCAGAACTGAATGAAAATCTCTATGTCCACGCAAACGAACGAATGTGTGCAACAGTCACCAATATCAGGAAGGCAGAGATCAGGGAAGTTTACTGCAACTTCATGCGCTGGGCTCGCTATTTCATACTAGACACCACAAAGTCTGTGATGAAGTTCTGTGAGATCCAAGTTAACAGAAAGAGTGGTAAGTTCCCCCTTTATGCATGAGGCAAAATCAATTTGTTTTAAATTGGTGACCTTAACCGTAAACTGTTAAACGGAGAGGGCAAGTGGAGAGAGAAAGGGAAAGGGGAGTGGAGAGTGGGAACTGGCAAGAGGAGGGAGCAAGGCCGAGAGTGAAGGAGGGTGGCTAAGGGAGGGTGTTGGAGTGTTGGAGAGGGAGAGTGTTGGAGTGTGGGAGAGGGAGGGTGTTGGAGTGTGGAAGAGGGAAGGTGTTGGAGTGTGGGAGAGGGAGGGTGTTGGAGTGCGGGAGAGGGAGAGTGTTGGATTGTGGGAGAGGGAGGGTGTTGGAGTGTGGGAGAGGGAGTGTGTTGGAGTGTGGGAGAGGGAGGGTGTTGGAGTGTGGGAGAGGGAGGGTGTTGGAGTGTGGGAGAGGGAGGGTGTTGGATGGGGAGGAGGGAGGGAATGTGAATGAGGGTGGCTGAGGGAGGGTGTTGGAGGGTGGTTGAAGGGAGGGCTTTTGGAGTCTGGGAGAGGAGGTGTTGGATGGGAGGAGGAGGGGTTGGATGGGGAGGAGAGAGAGGGGTGTTGGAGTGTGGGAGAGGGAGGGTGTTGGATTAGGGGAGAGGGAGGGGGTTGGAGTGTGGGAGAGGGAAGGTGTTGGAGTGTGGGAGAGGGAGGGGTTGGAGTGTGGGAGAGGGAGGGTGTTGGGTGGGGAGGAGGGAGGGAATGTGAATGAGGGTGGGAGAGGGAGGGTGTTGGATGGGGAGGAGGGAGGGTGTTGGATGGGGAGTGGGGAGGGAATGTGAATGAGGGTGGCTGAGGGAGGGTGTTGGAGTGTGGGAGAGGGAGGGTGTTGGAGTGTGGGAGAGGGAGGGAGATCTCCCTAATACACACATTGTAAATAAGGAGAAATAGCAGGTAGATAAGGGTGTGAGTAGGGAGATCTCCCTAATACACAAATTGTAAATAAGGAGAAATAGCAGGTAGATAAGGGTGTGATTAGGGAGATCTCCCTAATACACACCTTGTAAATAGGGAGAAATAGCAGGTAGATAAGGGTGTGAGTAGGGAGATCTCCCTAATACACAACTTGTAAATAGGGAGAAATAGCGTGGCCGAAGCTGGTGCAGCGTTGAGTAATGCAAGTGTGATCTGATGCAGAGTGGATGTTTTCTTTTTCAGCACTTTATCTTGGTTACCATAGACGTTCAGCTGATTGTTTCGAGCCGGAATATCATAATCTGAGAGAGATATCCCTTGACAACTGCCTTGAGAAGTGTGATGATGAAGAAAGTTGCCATGGAGTGGTCTATGATGAAGAACTTGAGACATGTCAAATGAAAGCAAGTGTACCCTGTCTTGACTTCAAACTCTCCCTCACTGGATTTATCGCTTACGCCAAGATACCAGTAACCGGTAGGATATATCATATTACTTTTCTTAACACATATGAAGGTAAAGGTTGACTATTACTGAATGATAATTAAGTCCAATAAAATATTATCACTAGCAGGAGACATTCTAATGTCAGGCACTATAAGGCGACATTAACCCCCTTGTTAAAAATGTTGAAAAGTACATCAAGTTAAGCTGCCAGAAATACTTTTAACAGAAAAGTCTTAAGAACACATTAAAACGTTTCCACTTATGACAATAATATAAGAAGATGACTTACACTATGAACAAAAGGGCTTACCCTATGAACAACGGCTTAGAGAATTGAAACTTCCTACCCTTTCCTACAGAAGGAAAAGAAGTGACATAATTGAAGTTTTTAAAATTATGAAAGGTTTTGAAAAAATAGATATGAACCAATTTTTCACCTTGAATAAAAGAGAAGGCAGTCGGGGCCATACTCTCAAACTAGTAAAACATGCTACTAATTATTCCTTGTGTTGTATATTTACTTGCACTCAAGCAAAAATGAGAGACAAATAAGTGTTCACACTTCCTGTCTACCATTCACTCTTTCAATATTTCCTAGATGGTTCTGGCTTGCAAGATGCACCGCATGTCATACTAGATTATGCTATGATTATGAAGGTAGAGTCTGCTTCACTATTAACCACTGTTAGCCTATATCTATTGTTGCCAATATTATCCCATTCATGTAGAATCGTAAGATGTAGACGTATTTAGCATAGTAAGTTATTGACTACTACAGAGTCCCATCTACTTAAAGCCTGCTTCACTATTAACCACTGTTAGCCTATATCTATTGTTGCCAATATTATCCCATTCATGTAGAATTGTAAGATGTATACATATTTAGCATAGTAAGTTATTGACTACTACAGAGTCCCATCTGCTTAAAGCCTGCTTCACTATTAACCACTGTTAGCCTATATCTATTGTTGCCAATATTATCCATAATGTGTGTGTTATATTTAGCATTAGTTTATTGACTACTACAGAGTCCCATCTGCTTAAGTCCTGCTTCACTATTAACCACTATTAGCCTATATCTATTGTTGCCAATATTATCCCATTCATGTAGAATCGTAAGATGTAGACGTATTTAGCATAGTAAGTTATTGACTACTACAGAGTCCCATCTGCTTAAAGCCTGCTTCACTATTAACCACTGTTAGCCTATATCTATTGTTGCCAATATTATCCACATTCATGTAGAATCGTAAGATGTAGACGTATTTAGCATAGTAAGTTATTGACTACGACAGAGTCCCATCTACTTAAAGCCTGCTTCACTATTAACCACTGTTAGCCTATATCTATTGTTGCCAATATTATCCCATTCATGTAGAATCGTAAGATGTATACATATTTAGCATAGTAAGTTATTGACTACGACAGAGTCCCATCTGCTTAAAGCCTGCTTCACTATTAGCCACTGTTAGCCTATATCTATTGTTCCCAATATTATCCATATTCATGTAGAATCGTAAGATGTAGACATATTTAGCATAGTAAGTTATTGACTACTACAGAGTCCCATCTACTTAAAGCCTGCTTCACTATTAACCACTATTAGCCTATATCTAGTGTTGCCAATATTATCCCATTCATGTAGAATCTTAAGATGTAGACGTATTTAGCATAGTTTTTTTTTTTTTAGTTTTTTTTATAGACGAGGTATTTACTCTGCCCATAACGTATAAGCTCCTGTCAGGGTGCTTGTTTTCAACGCTGGACAGCTGTGGTGCTGTTTTGATCTGTTCCTTTGCCCAGGAGTGTTTACCTGTGTCTGCTCGGGTCAGCCTTCTGCAATATTGGTTGTTAGTAATAGCCTATGTTAGTTTTTTTGTAATTTTCCAGTTTTTTCTTGTCTAGTCTGAGTAATGATACCTTAGCCTACTATGTACATCTACTTGGGTGACATGCAGGCTTGTGGGAGAGGATCCCGTTCCATTCAGATTTTTGTTATTTGTTACAGCATATTTTCACGTAAACCCTGTCCTTAGATAGTGCACTCGTGTGCTAGAACACACTCGGACGCTTTAGGACTGCGGCCAGGTGGGATGGCTGTGTTGCTTCCCTAGCCATTTTGTATTTCAGGGTGGATCAGTTGCAGGACCGTGGCTTGTCCACTTCTGTGTTATTTTGTGCCATTACACATACCCAGGTGGACTGCGCCATGTGGTGATAGCTTTCCTGATTTCCTTAATACTTAGGAGAGCTAATTTCCCTATTTTTTCTGTTTAGTGCCTACCACTTTTCCTGGCCTGTCTTTTGCTTTCTGTGCCAGTACACAGCAAGCATTCACGGCGCTCAGGGGCAGGTGCGGTTTTGTTGTGTCAGTAAGTAATTGTTTTCTTTAGGAATTTTTTGTAGTGGTCAGGGTTACGGATCGCCCGCAATTTTACATTTAGTTTATTCCAGGCATGTGCTATTCATGTAGAATAGTAAGTTATTGACTACTACAGAGTCCCATCTACTTAAAGCCTGCTTCACTATTAACCACTGTTAGTCTATATCTAGTGTTGCCAATATTATCCCATTCATGTAGAATCGTAAGATGTAGACGTATTTAGCATAGTAAGTTATTGACTATGACAGAGTCCCATCTGCTTAAAGCCTGCTTCACTATTAACCACTGTTAGCCTATATCTATTGTTGCCAATATTATCCCATTCCTGTAGAATCGTAAGATGTAGACGTATTTAGCATAGTAAGTTATTGACTACTACAGAGTCCCATCTGCTTAAAGCCTGATTCACTATTAACCACTGTAAGCCTATATCTATTGTTGCCAATATTATCCACATTCATGTAGAATCGTAAGATGTAGACGTATTTAGCATAGTAAGTTATTGACTACGACAGAGTCCCATCTGCTTAAAGCCTGCTTCACTATTAACCACTGTTAGCCTATATCTATTGTTGCCAATATTATCCCATTCATGTAGAATCGTAAGATGTATACGTATTTAGCATAGTAAGTTATTGACTACTACAGAGTCCCATCTGCTTAAAGCCTGCTTCACTATTAACCACTGTTAGCCTATATCTATTGTTGCCAATATTATCCCATTCATGTAGAATCGTAAGATGTATACGTATTTAGCATAGTACGTTATTGACTACGACAGAGTCCCATCTGCTTAAAGCCTGCTTCACTATTAACCACTATTAGCCTATATCTAGTGTTGCCAATATTATCCCATTCATGTAGAATCGCAAGATGTAGACGTATTTAGCATAGTAAGTTATTGACGACTACAGAGTCCCATCTGCTTAAGGCCTGCTTCACTATTAACCACTGTTCGCCTATATCTATTGTTGCCAATATTATCCCATTCATGTAGAATCGTAAGATGTATATGTATTTAGCATAGTAAGTTATTGAGTCCCATCTGCTTACAAGATTTGACTTAAAGCTACATAGTTCGATAAAAGCATCAATTTCTCAAAAAGGAAAACACTTACCTAGGTTTCAACCTACTTTTCAAACTTAGATACTTGTGCACGTAGTAAGTATTTGTTGCTACACAGAAGGGTATACTAAAGCAATTTAATAGAAGTGTTACTACTCAAGCCGATGGGGTCAAAGTTTTGACAAACACTTCAACATTAATTTAGTATGTTTACACTCCAAATATCTATGAAGTTAGTCAAATAAATGAAAGTTACTTCAAGCTAATGTAAGGTAGATTATAATGATCAACCTATTTATCTCAGAGATAGTAGAAACTGAAAACCATCGGACAATGCAACTTTAAGGGCAGTGACACTGCAGATAAGCTGGACAATGCTTGTATCCATAGGGTCCAACCAAAGGTGGCTAGGGACCCAGTATCCATAGAGTGTAATTAAAGGGGGCTAGGGACCCAGTATCCATAGGGTGTAACTAAAGGTGGCTAGAGACCCAGTATCCATAGGTTGTAACCAAAAGTGGCTAGGGACCCAGTATCCATAGAGTGTAATCAAAGGTGGCTAGGGACCCAGTATCCATAGAGTGTAACCAAAGGTGGCTAGGGACCCAGTATCCATAGAGTGTAACTAAAGGGGGCTAGGGACCCAGTATCCAGAGAGTGTAAGTAAAGGGGGCTAGGGAACCAGTATCCATAGGGTCCAACCAAAGGTGGCTAGAGACCCAGTATCCATAGGGTGTAACCAAAGGTGGCTAGAGACCCAGTATCCATAGGGTGTAACCAAAGGTGGCTAGGGACCCAGTATCCATAGAGTGTAACCAAAGGTGGCTAGGGACCCAGTATCCATAGAGTGTAACCAAAGGTGGCTAGGGACCCAGTATCCATAGAGTGTAACCAAAGGTGGCTAGAGACCCAGTATCCATAGAGTGTAACCAAAGGTGGCTAGAGACCCAGTATCCATAGGTTGTAACCAAAAGTGGCTAGGGACCCAGTATCCATAGAGTGTAACCAAAGGTGGCTAGGGACCCAGTATCCATAGAGTGTAACCAAAGGTGGCTAGGGACCCAGTATCCATAGAGTGTAACTAAAGGGGGCTAGGGACCCAGTATCCAGAGAGTGTAAGTAAAGGGGGCTAGGGAACCAGTATCCATAGGGTCCAACCAAAGGTGGCTAGGGACCCAGTATCCATAGAGTGTAAGTAAAGGGGGCTAGGGACCCAGTATCCATAGAGTGTAACCAAAGGTGGCTAGGGACCCAGTATCCATAGAGTATAACTAAAGGTGGCTAGGGACCCAGTATCCATAGAGTGTAACAAAAGGGGGCTAGGGACCCAGTATCCATAGAGTGTAACCAAAGGTGGCTAGAGACCCAGTATCAATAGGGTGTAACCAAAGGTGGCTAGAGACCCAGTATCCATAGGGTGTAACCAAAGGTGGCTAGGGACCCAGTATCCAGAGAGTGTAAGCAAAGGGGGCTAGGGACCCAGTATCCATAGGGTCCAACCAAAGGTGGCTAAGGACCCAGTATCCAGAGAGTGTAAGTAAAGGGGGCGAGGGACCCAGTATCCATAGGGTGTAACCAAAGGTGGCTAGGGACCCAGTATCCATAGAGTGTAATTAAAGGGGGCTAGGGACCCAGTATCCATAGGGTGTACCTAAAGGTGGCTAGAGACCCAGTATCCATAGAGTCTAACCAAAGGTGGCTAGAGACTCAGTATCCATAGGGTGTAACCAAAGGTGGCTAGGGACCCAGTATCCAGAGAGTGTAAGTAAAGGGGGCTAGGGACCCAGTATCCATAGGGTGTAACCAAAGGTGGCTAGGGACCCAGTATCCATAGGGTGTAACCAAAGGTGGCTAGGGACCCAGTATCCATAGGGTGTAACCAAAGGTGGCTAGGGACCCAGTATCCAGAGAGTGTAAGTAAAGGGGGCTAGGGACCCAGTATCCATAGGGTCCAACCAAAGGTGGCTAGGGCCCCAGTATCCAGAGAGTGTAAGTAAAGGGGGCGAGGGATCCAGTATCCATAGGGTGTAACCAAAGGTGGCTAGGGACCCAGTATCCATAGAGTGTAATTAAAGGGGGCTAGGGACCCAGTATCCATAGGGTTCCTAAAGGTGGCTGAGACCCAGTATCCATAGAGTCTAACCAAAGGTGGCTAGAGACTCAGTATCCATAGGGTGTAACCAAGGTGGCTAGGGACCCAGTATCCAGAGAGTGTAAGTAAAGGGGGCTAGGGACCCAGTATCCATAGGGTGTAACCAAAGGTGGCTAGGGACCCAGTATCCATAGAGTGTAACCAAAGGTGGCTAGAGACCCAGTATCCATAGAGTGTAACCAAAGGTGGCTAGGGACCCAGTATCCATAGGGTGTAAGCAAAGGTGGCTAGAGACCCAGTATCCATAGAGTGTAACTAAAGGGGGCTAGGGACCCAGTATCCATAGGGTGTAACCAAAGGTGGCTAGGGACAAAGTATCCATAGAGTGTAACTAAAGGGGGCTAGGGACCCAGTATCCATAGGGTGTAACCAAAGGTGGCTAGGGACCCAGTATCCATAGAGTGTAACTAAAGGGGGCTAGGGACCCAGTATCCATAGAGTGTAACTAAAGGGGTCTAGGGACCCAGTACCCATAGGGTGTAACCAAAGGTGGCTAGGGACCCAATATCCATAGAGTGTAACCAAAGGTGGCTAGGGACCCAGTATCCATAGAGTGTAACCAAAGGTGGCTAGGGACCCAGTATTCATAGGCGGTCGGTGACCATTAAGGACCACTTTGCAAACACTTTGCGACTGCTTGTGACTGCCTTTTGACCTCTCTGCAACGACCCCCTTTGTTGTGGTCACAAAATGGTCACAAGTGGTCACAACCATAGTGTGACTGGGGTATTAGATGACATTGCAATGGTATGCCTGGATTAAGATGTAGCAGTCTCACACCCACTTCCTACAGATACCTGAGCCTCGCACTAAGATCCCAGTCACACCATGCAGGCTTGCGACCACTTGGCGAACACTTGCAACCAAAAATAAAACAACATCAGTCGCCAACCTCCTTGCGACCAAAGCGAATAAAAATGCTGAGGAAAACAGGGAAGACGACTGTCGCTGAAGACCAGGGAAAACAGCTTGGCGATTGGTTGGCGATCTGTTGGAGATCGGCTGGCAATCGATTGGCGATTGGTTGGCGATCGGATAAAAGCTTGGCGATGGGGTGGGGATGGGGTGGGGATTGGTTGGCGATCGGTTGGCAATAGGTTATGATTGATTTGCGACTGGTTGCAGTGTTTGCTATATCGGTGGCATGTGAGCTGTTGGCCAGGTCGCTCATGGCCAGTAAAGTACTAGTACTACATCAAGTTGTAGTGAACTAGCCGAGGCATAGGCAACAGCATGGAGAATGAACAGCAAGGTGACAGGACTTGACAGTACTATTCCACAATAGCGACTTTATAGTGCTGTCCCACTGGGAAATCAGGCCGCTGGCACCATGGCCCGATATCCCACTCAGTCACTGAGCCAACCAGTCCTTGCCATAGACTAATAATGCCGAGCGTCTGGCTAGGAAGCGACAAGTATCAATTTTAAAGTCATTGGTTTGACTCCAACGGGAACCGAACTCCCGACCTTCCGCACGCGAGGCCCGCGCTCTACCGATTATGCCACCGCGCTCGATCCCTCCATTGGAAGGCAGTGGTAAACTACATCCACCCAGAGATGCTGTAAAATATAGAACATGCATAGCGGTAAACATATGGAACAGACCATCGGTAATGACATGTGTTTATTTCTGGTTTGTGCTCAGGATATTGTGACGTGATGAACTACCCACATTCAAATCAGGTGCAGAAGAAGATCCGTTATGGTGAAGTCGTTCCTGTATATTGCCTTGAAGGATATATCTGGGAAACACCTCCTCGCCACAAAAAGATACCCCAGCAATGCACATTCCAAGGAAAATTCCTCAAATTAAATATGCCACGGTGCATAGGTACGGCTAATTATATTATTATTATTATTATATTATTATATTATTATTATAGTCATTCAACGTGTGTAGCATTATTGCATCCTAACTGCATATGTAGGAAGAGTTCAGGCATAAACTCCAATCCAAAATGGAGATAAACACTGGAATCAAACGTATAAAAGGGTTGTTTTTTTAATTTCTACTTTTTTTTGTTCATTGCTCCATAACCATTATGATCATATAAAAAGTGGAATTAGTGAGAATTAACATTATTTTCAGGGGAAAATCATTTATTTAAACTACATTTTTGGATTGGTGTTTACGTGGTTTGGCGCCTGAACTCTTCGTATGTAAAACATAGTTTATTAGGAACCGGATTCTTGGTAATGCCGGTATCCAAGGAAACAAGGAAACTGACCGTGCTAGGAGAAGACCTCTGACCAGTGCTGTTGCACCTCGTGGGATCCTTGTCTAAATGAGATGAGCATCCAAAGAACAAGTTGCATTGAACAACATTTACAGCGTCATGCTGAGGGCTGGCGGGTCCCAAACTAGCCTCACTTGATGCTGCGTTGGCCACATTTGGCTGATGGATACATTTCTACTTGACGGAGAACCACCTTCTGAGTGCATTGCATCTCAGTGCTCACAAACACTTGGAAACATTCTACTTAAATGTGTAGATTTCATGGCCTTGCACCAACAATGTTAGTGTCCACTGAGCCTTTGACACATTCCACTTGTGTAGATTTCATGGGTTCAGTCCAACAATGTCATTGTCCACTGACACTAGGAAGCATTCCACTTGTGTAGATTGCATGGGCTCAGTCCAACAATGGCATTTTCCACTGATGTTAGGAAACATTCTACTTGTGTAGATTGCATGGGCTTAGTCCAACAATGTCATTTTCCACTGACACTTGGAAACATTCTACTTGTGTAGATTGCATGGGCTCACGCCCAACAATGGCATTGTCCACTGACATTTGGAAACATTCTACCTGTGTAGATGTCATGGGCTCAGTCCAACAATGTCCATTGTCCACTGACACTTGGAAACATTCTACTTGTGTAGATTTCATGGGCTTAGTCCAACAATGTCATTTTCCACTGACACTTGGAAACATTCTACTTGTGTAGATTGCATGGGCTCAGCCCAACTATGGCATTGTCCACTGACACTTGGAAACATTCTACCTGTGTAGATTTCATGGGCTCAGTCCAACAATGTCATTGTCCTCTGACACTAGCAAACATTCTACTTGTGTAGATTTCATGGGCTCAGTCCAACAATGCCATTGTCCACTGACATTAGGAAACATTCTACTTGTGTAGATTGCATGGGTTCAGTCCAACAATGCCATTGTCCACTGACACTTGGAAACATTCTACTTGTGTAGAATTCATGGGCTCAGTCCAACAATGTCATTGTCCACTGACACTTGGGAACATTCTACTTGTGTAGATTTCATGGGCTCAGCCCAACAATGGCATTGTCCACTGACACTTGGAAACATTCTACCTGTGTAGATTTCATGGGCTCAGTCCATCAATGTCATTGTCCTCTGACACTAGGAAACATTCTACTTGTGTAGATTTCATGGGCTCAGTCCAACAATGTCATTGTCCACTGACAGTAGGAAACATTCTACTTGTGTAAATTGCATGGGTTCAGTCCAATCAATACACATGTATGGATCAAGTCTATAGGAATACAACATATAACTGCTATTTTTTATGTGAATTGTCAAACTATACCATATGTAAGTCTTTGAATGTTTGATATTGTTATTTCAGCTGATTTGGGCTAGCTGCATATATTGTAAATAACTGTATTGTCACATGGCTGGAAGACCAGTGCCACGGCGCTGACAAAAGACTTTATTCAATGAATAAACTATATTTACAACAAAAAAAACAAGGCCATTGTCCAGTGACACTTGGAAACATTCTACTTGTCTAGATTTCATGGGCTCAGTCCAACAATGTCATTGTCCACTGACACTTGGAAACATTCCACTTGTGTAGATTTCATGGGCTTAATCCAACAATGTCATTGTCCACTGACACTAGGCAACATTCTACTTGTGTAGATTGCATAGGTTCAGTCCAACAATGCCATTGTCCACTGACACTTGGAAACATTCTACTTGTGTAAATTGCATGGGCTCAGTCCAACAATGTCATTGTCCACTGACACTAGGAAGCATTCGACTTGTGTAGATCTCATGGGCTTAGTCCAACAATGTCATTGTCCACTGACACTTGGAAACATTCCACTTGTGTAGATTTCATGGGCTTAGTCAAACAATGTCATTGTCCACTGACACTTGGAAACATTCCACTTGTGTAGATTTCATGGGCTTAGTCCAACAATGTCATTGTCCACTGACACTAGGAAACATTCCACTTGTGTAGATTTCATGGGCTCAGACCAACAATGTCATTGTCCACTGACACTTGGAAACATTCTACTTGTGTAGATTTCATGGGCTTAGTCCAACAATGTCATTCATTGTCCACTGACACTTGGAAACATTCTACTTGTGTAGATTGCATGGGCTCAGCCCAACAATGTCATTGTCCACTGACACTAGGAAACATTCCACTTGTGTAGATTTCATGGGCTCAGTCCAACAATGCCATTGTCCACTGACACTTGGATACATTCTACTTGTGTAGATTGCATGGGCTCAGCCCAACAATGTCATTGTCCACTGATACTAGGAAACATTCCACTTGTCTAGATTTCATGGGCTCAGTCCAACAATGCCATTGTCCACTGACACTTGGAAACATTCTACTTGTGTAGATTTCATGGGCTTAGTCCAACAATGTCATTGTCCACTGACACTAGGAAGCATTCCACTTGTGTAGATTCCATGGGCTTAGTCAAACAATGTCATTGTCCACTGACACTTGGAAACATTCCACTTGTGTAGATTTCATGGTCTTAGTCCAACAATGTCATTGTTCACTGACACTAGGAAACATTCCACTTGTGTAGATTTCATGGGCTCAGTCCAACAATGCCATTGTCCACTGACACTTGGAAACATTCTACTTGTGTAGATTTCATGGGCTCAGTCCAACAATGTCATTGTCCTCTGACACTAGGAAACATTTCACTTGTGTAGATTTCATGGGCTCAGTCCAACAATGTCATTGTCCACTGACACTTGGAAACATTCCACTTGTGTAGATTTCATGGGCTCAGCCCAACAATGTCATTGTCCACTGACTCTTGGAAACATTCTACTTGTGTAGATTTCATGGGCTCAGTCCAACAATGTCATTGTCCACTGACACTTGGAAACATTCCACTTGTGTAGATTTCATGGGCTTATTCCAACAATGTGATTGTCCACTGACACTAGGAAGCATTCCACTTGTGTAGATTTCATGGGCTTAGTCCAACAATGTCATTGTCCACTGACACTTGGAAACATTCTAGTTGTGTAGATTTCATGGGCTCAGTCCAACAATGCAATTGTCCACTGACACTTGGAAACATTCTACTTGTGTAGATTTCATGGGCTCAGTCCAACAATGTCATTGTCCTCTGACACTAGGAAACATCCCACTTGTGTAGATTTCATGGGCTCAGTCCAACAATGTCATTGTCCTATGACACTAGGAAAATTCCACTTGTGTAAGTTTCGTGGTCTCAGCCCAACAATGCCATTGTCCACTGATACTTAGAAAATTCTACATGAACGTGTAGATTTCATGGCATTGCACCAACATGTTATAATCGAAAAATCTACATGTGGGACCTCTTTACTAATGTAAAGCCTGACAAAACTGGTGGGTCCCTATAAGAAGCACTCCATTGCCTGCACTCATTTCAGCTATATTTTGTTGTTAAATGTTGCTCTCACCTGACACAAATTCAACCTCTTTATAATTGCCTCTCAGTTAATTTATTTTGATGTTATTTGACACAAGTCTCATCATATCAGATTTTTGTATAAATTTCACTGTAAATATGATGACCAAAACTGACAAAATGGATATCACTAGAATGTTGCCTTGAATATGCCTTTGCTGTCGACACGGTGTTAAACGATTGATTGGTGGTTGCTTTACGCCGTTTCGGCAGCATAGGCCATGTTCATGGCGAGGTTAAACCATCATGAATCAAAGACGGTTTGTAGGTCCATACTTCTTGACTCAGGTTCTATATGTATTATTTCCTTTCTTTCTCAGGGCTACCTGTCAGCAATGCATTGAACTCCTCTTTAGAGGGATGGAATGAATTAGTTCACTTTCTGTCCACCTGACTGACCAATGTGCTCTCACACACTTTTCCAACTCCTGTTTTTCTTTCTCGGTGTCGTTCCTTTACTGAAAAATGGATGCATATTGGCTCAAAAGGAATTTAAGTGTTTGTGCGTTTTTTGGTGATGGTGTATTTATGCTGCTCATAGCGGTTAAATTTAATGACCACACAGCTACGTAGGCCTACAAGCCTTGTTTTCTTTTTTTCTTTTTTTCTTTTTGGTAAATATGTTTATTCTGCTGAATAAGTCTTTTGTCAGTGCCGAAGCACTGGTCTTCCGGCCATTTTTCAATTCAGGGTTATTTAATGATATGTAAATAGGAGTAGGCTAGTCTAGTAATAAGAGTAGAACAAAATAAAATACATATATGGCAAGAAAAAAAAAAAAAATAACATAGGCTACTAACCATACCAACCAACTATCTATCTGCTACTGAAATGCAGGCAATCAAGTAACTTATCAGCAGCTACTGTGTGGTAAGATAACACCAACACTACAACTGGCCAGCATTGAAAACAAGCCTGGGTACCCGGGCTTATATGCTATGGACAGTATAAATACAAACTAAATATAAAAATAAAAATTAAATAAAAAAGAAATGACTTGTTTTTGCCGATAGACAGTAATAGTCTTGTGGTTCCCCTTACTTTGTTGCGTTCAGTTGTGTAGCTATCTACTGCGTGCATTCTTTCTCTGTTGGTAAGCATTCTCCCACATCTCCCTACCCTCTGTGAGTTTGTTAGCTCTACAAGTTGTTAGTTGCTTGGTTATCTATACTTATTTTCCCGGAATGCCTTAACCTTGTCGTGTTAGTGGTGATTAGTTTTGCTTTAAAGCTTAACATTTACCTCCAGGGTGTACCACGGCTAGCATGTACACTTTCTAAGCGTTTACTTGAATTATTTTTTTATTATTTAATCTTGAATTATTTAAATAAGTTTCAATTTTAAAATTTTTAATTTGAGTTATTCTAGTAGTACATTGAGATGCCTTTTGAATTATTTTCTATATGTTTCAATTGTTCCTGTATTCTTGTTTCTGCTCCCCGTGCCTTCCATTCCCCTGTTTTCATGTACTCACTACTCCTCTTACTATTTGTATCTTCCTTTTTTAAACAAAGAAAACTAACATGTTAGATTAAATGTTCTGATAATGCATATCCATCACAGGTACATTAGAAGGGGCAGTCGGTTCACTACTTATTCAACAAACTAAATGCTTGACAGAAACACGTCCTACTTGTCCACATATGTTAGGAACAAGCTGTATCAGGAATAGAGAAGACTAACTACACTACCAGCCTAACAACAATACATTTGTTGTTTTGTTTACTAGAGGCCACATGCGCCAATCTTACCGTCCAACATGGGAGGACGTCTGTAAGGGATGCAGCTGGTGGGGAAATAGTAAGAGTGACTTGCAGTTCTGGCGCTACAACATCGGCGGGTCTGTCAAATTACGACGCAAAATGTTTGGAAGATGGACACTTGAACGACACAGATGGATGCCTGGTGACTGGATGTGAGTAAACTTTCTACCTACTGATAATGTGTTGGACATATTTCACTAAATACCATAAGTGGTTTTACTGTTACGTCATAATCATATACAACATGTTGTATTGTTTACATTGCGGATTCGCACCAATTGATTAACAATGGACTAAAATATTTACAAATAAATCAAATTTGGCAATATGGATTATGTTTGTATTATGATACATACTGAATATATATAATACAATCAAATTAAACTGAATTAGTCAGATTGGAATGTGTTCACAAGGGCGAAGACATAAAGAATGAAACCATTCCTACAAAATAAGGTTGGAATGAGAGTAAAACAAACAACATTCACTGAGGCCCTAATGGAGTTAAAGTCGCATAGTCCGATGGTTTTGAGTTTCTGTCATTTTTCTGAGATAAATATATTCAATTGATTGTTATAATGTACCTTACTCTACTTTAATGTAACTTTCATTTTAAACAGCTAACTCATCAGATATTTGAAGTGCAAACATGCAAACTTAGCTTTGGCAGGCTTGCCAACACTCTGACACCATAGGTTGTTTGCAGTAAATAGGTTCTATTAAATTGGTTCAGTATTCCCTTCGATGTGGTAACACATGTTTAATAAGTGCACCCGTATCTAAGTTAAAGTTGTAGAATCAAATCAAAATACTTGTTTAAGTTTAGAACATGTTATGTTTTCATCGGACTATGCAGCTTCGAGTACTGAAGTAGTAATTGAGAAAAGCAAGTGTAAATTTGCATATAGATGGTTACGTATGAAACAGTGTCTCTTATATAAAATTAGCACAAAATGTGATTAGCTTATTGGTTATTGATAGCATATATTGTTAATTCATGCTAATTTAGTTAATATTGACCTTGATCCATTGCAAATGGTTTCCTCATATATTTTATTGTATCTAATATTACACATCAATTTAAAATATTTGCACACTGCACTTACATATGTGTGTAAGTCAATGAGGCGAATTGAAGCTCGAGAATGGTTTGTCACTGTGAGCGAACTGAAAGGCATGTCAGTGTTTGAATTACTGTTGTGTTTATTATGTACACGTCGATGTGAAAACAAGATCGTTATAATGTTATAACAAATGAAAGAAATGAGTGAATGAAAGAGGAGAGATGGTGGTAGGGAGGTTGGCATGTGTGTAGGTTGGTGCTAAGACTGGCTGGGTCAGCGAAAGTGACTTCTTATATGTTGGTTCAGAGAGTGTGACGTCTTAGGTGTTGTTCAGAGAGTGGATTGGAGAGTATGTGTGTGACTTCTTATATGTTGGCTCAGAGAGTGGTTGGGTATGTGTGACTTGTGTATATTGGTGCAGGCAGTAGCTGGGTTAGTGTGTGTGACGTATTCTACATTAGTTCAGAGAGTGGTTGGGTATGTGTGACTTGTGTATATTGGTCCAGGCAGTAGCTGGGTTAGTGTGTGTGACTTATTCTACATTGGTTCAGAGAGTGGTAAGGTGTGTGTGACTTGTGTATATTGGTGCAGGCAGTAGCTGGGTTAGTGTGTGTGACTTATTCTACATTGGTTCAGAGAGTGGTTGGGTGTGTGTGACTTGTGTATATTGGTGCAGGCAGTAGCTGGGTTAGTGTGTGTGACTTGTTGTACATTGGTTCAGAGAGTGGTTGGGTATGTGTGACTTGTTGTACATTGGTTCAGAGAGTGGTGGGCTGAGTGTTGTAAGGAAAGGATGTGCACACGCTGAGATCGAGGGTAAGACTTGTTTATTTTCCTTTACTCACGCGCCGGCGTCTCGTGCCTGGTCACATGACTGGCATGCCTGGTCCGCATTCCACACACAGCCCACACTATTAACATTCCTTACATCTTCCTCCTTCAAGACAATTGACCATTATGAGGTGTGTTTGTTCAATAAACATTTTATATAACAACAGATCGTCTGCTTAGAATTTTTACATCTGATTTTCCAATGTGATGTTAGGTGTTTAGATTCACATGTCTTAATCCGATAGATTCTTTCGTACTAACATTTCTCCACTCCTCTTGTAATTAATATGATTGCTTATTTGGATCTTTCTCTATTCTTGAACCACGTCACCTTTTTCTTTTCTTTTTTCTTCTTCTTCTTTTCTTTCTTTCTATTATTGGAAAGAACGGAAAAAAAACAATAACATAAAGACGAAACAAATAACAATACAACAAGTAAATCATCCTCGATTACCAAGTATTATACAAGTGCAATTTGCTTGTGCACCTAATGCAGTATTGTAACAATGGATGTTAACATACGTAACTATTTGATCTTCACAACAATGTTATAGTTTTACTTTTCGGTTTCTTACCAAATAATTTCTTATCGCACACTATTTCGGGATCGAATTGTCCCTTCTTATGTTCAATCAATCATTGTTTGAGTGTCTTTGGTCACGCACGTGTTGTGTAGCCTGTCGGGGCGCTCTGTGCTTTGGTCAATGTTCCATTTTTATTTCCTTTGCGTTATGCCAGCTACAAGTACAATTTACATTCACCTAGTACCCTAAACGCTCTACCGGCCTGCTGATTCGGCTTGACCTGGTAACATATCCGTTATTTGTAGTTTGGCATGTTGGTTGAGGCGCGTCTGTTTATTGTGATTGCGTTTGTCTGTGATTGCCTTTGCGTATGGCTTCGTGTTCGCTTATCTCTGCTTTGAAGATTTGTACTCGGTTTCTCCGTAATTTGTTCTGTTCAGTGTTCATTATTTCGTAATTCCTGACTGATGGATTGTTTGTTTTTGTTATGGTCCATTCTGCCCAATGGTTGTCATGTTGTAAAATTGTCCGATTTAATACATGTGAACCGAGGTGAAATTACTATAATAAATTGCAAGCTGTCTATATAATGATAAATGTTAAAATATAAAAACCCAAAGGCATATGAGGGATGTGTGAAATTGGTAAACTATTATTCATTGAGTATAGAATTTGTATAATTGAATAGTCTTTTGGGGGTGTTCACTTCCGAGTTTGACTAAGAACAGTCTTTGGAAGAGTCACCTCACATGCCCCCTCCCCCCCCCCACATGGTATTGTTATGATCATTGACCACTGCATTGTATTCTAATTGGAGGATTAAGTCATGTGACCACTGCATTGTACTGTGATTGATTGATGGAATCATGTGACCACGGCCATCTTGGATCTTGAGAAAACCTATATAAGCCAATAAATTGAAGAGTCTCATTCTCTTACTTTCACTCTAACCCTGTTTCCTTCCTTACCTGTAGTGCTTTCATTTGACCTATTTACACCACCCACACCACCAGCCGGCACGTTTACAATGTGTTCTGTATCTGATGTTGTCTCCTCTGTTAAGAGGCTTGTGTTCTGTTTTTGCATGTTTATGATTTTGTTTGAGTTTGGGTAGTTTAGTACTGATTTTGTTTGAGTTTGGGTAGTTTAGATCGCTCTGCCTTTGGTTTTAAGTTTTTATTTCTGATCGGTAGCTTCGACCGCAGTTGCCTGTTCATCAATAATTGCGCTGGTGAGGCATCTCTTCCAGTTAATGGAGTGTTTCGGTAGTTTAGGAGGGCTATGTTTATGTCAGTATTTTCAATGATCGACTTTTTTATCATGGTTTTTATTGTTTGTACATAGCATTCACTTTGCCCGTTTGGCACATGTTAGCAAATTTGGCTTATACTATTTTAGTGTGGAGTGTGCTCGAAGTGTAGGAAGATAAACTATATCTTAAACATTGGTTATCGTCCCCGCCAGCGCCTGACAAAACTCTCCCGCCCCTGAATTTTAAATTATTTTGTTTTAACTGTTAATAATGCATCGAATAGATGCCTCACCAATTCCCTTTTGTATACATTTTTAAGTCATTGGTTTGACTCGGACAGGGTTCAAACCCATAAGTTTGAATCTCATGACCTACCTGAATGGGAGGCGGACCTTCAACTCATTCCGCCATCCCGTCTGGCTATGAATTATGTCAAAGACCCTATAATACTAAGACGGCTCACTCCCTATCTCTCCAATGGTAATGTAAATTTTGTAGTGCTACCTTGTGGTGGCTTTCATCAGCCCGGCTGCTGGTTGGTGTTTCACATGTAAACACATACAATTATATTATACATGAGATAGGTAAGTATGAATACATATCAATATGAAATTGCTATGAACAAATACACATCATCATCAGCATCAGCATCAGCATCGCCATCATCACACATCTTTCACATTCATATATACATTTATACATATAATATAGCACCTGTTTAACCAAGAGAACAGCCAGCGCACCAAGTGGTGGGTTTGATGATTTTGATTACACAGTACAGGCTGAGTGAGCCGTCTTAGTGTTATAGGGTCTTTGATTATGTCTACGTCAGATGGCGAAAGCAATTTCAAATAAAATAAAAACCGCATGCCCAACCCTGATTTTTATTTCAAAAGAACGATTACCAATTTTTGTAATTAGCCTAATG
Source organism: Branchipolynoe longqiensis (assembly GCA_030323885.1). Lineage (NCBI taxonomy): Eukaryota > Metazoa > Annelida > Polychaeta > Phyllodocida > Polynoidae > Branchipolynoe > Branchipolynoe longqiensis. The sequence goes on along the minus strand of CM059196.1, from coordinate 91,385,080 downwards.
TAGATCTACTTCAGCTTCTGCCTATCGAAGGCCACCATCAATTTAGTAAGAACGAATGTCACTGATAAAAACAAAGCCATGTCTCAACAACCACAGCAGCAGGATTTGGATTATTCTTTTATTTTCATAATACTTTATTCTTCTGAACATTTGAATGTTTTCAGCACTTAGATCACCAGCAGTAAGAGTAGAGAACTTTGTAGAAAAAAACTCTACTCTATCAAACATTACCTGATGTATAAAACACGTATGCAAATATTATTATGAATGTAATTATCCTGCTGTTTTATATATTTTGTCTGTTCACTATCTATTAGTATTTGTCATGTAACATTCCTTTTCATGTGTAATTTGCTGTTTGGATTACTGGAGGTTGGTGTGCAGCCTGGTGGGCAGGAGGTCTGCTATCAAGGAGTTCCCACCTGCTTCGCCTCCTCCGCTCCAGGTGGCGCCGCGCCCACCTATTATCGGCCACTTCCGCCTCAGTACGCGAGTTGCTCCAGAAGACTTGAGAGATTCCACGACAACAGAAACGCTCGTCATCTCACGAGCTCCTAATACCGTCACTACATCAGCTAACCCACCGGGCGCGGTGGCCTAATCGGCAGAGCGCGGCCCTCGCGTGTGGAAGGTCGGGACTTCGGTTCCCGGTCAAGTCAAACCAATGACTTTAAAATTGACACTTGTCGCTTCCTAGTTTGGCGTTCAGCATTAATAGGATAGGGCAAGGACTGGTTAGCTCAGTGTCAGGATAATGTGATTGAGTGGGATATAGGGTCATGGTGCCCGTGGCCTGATTTCCCAGTGGGTCAGCACTACAAAGTCGCCATTAGTGTGCACTCTCATAAGTCGGTACCCATCCTCATATTATCTTAGATGTTGCTAGGACATAAAACAACAACAAACAAACATCAGCTAACTTCTCTGGTGTTCAACATATCCCTTATAAACAAGGTCTACTACACTGCAACACAAGTTCAAGAGCAGCAACTTCACATCCACTCCCCAGAAGAGATATCTGACCTATTCTGGTCGTAGTCTAGTCGACACAGCTCCACCCACACTTCCGACAGTGCCCAACTCTTACACTCATTTCCACTTTGGAATTGAACTCTTGAAGTAAATTAGTTAATTAGAGAACAAGCTAACTATTTACCTCCTTTGCCTTCTCCCTTGATTTTCAAATAATCGTTATTGAACTGTTGGCTTAACACTTGGTGGTTGGTGGTGCTTGGAGTTTGATGTCCTTGCAACATCTAAGGTCATATCAGGACGGGCACTGTCCGCGACTGTTGGACCGTTCACAGAGTGCAGCTTTACCTGTTTAGTTGTTAGGTCAACATAACTCCATCACTAAGTACACATTTGCTAGACAGCTAGTCCAAGCTGGCTATAGACTTGACAAATTACCTGAACGTCTACATCCTGTTAGACTATTGAGAATGTAGTTCGCTTTATGATTCTCCCTCCTCAACACCTCCAACTCCCTTTTATTCTAATCACAAAGGGCCAGACAAAGTCTCACATTTTAACAAGTTCATTCGAAAAGACCTTCAGCATGGGACACTTCTGAGACCTTTTAATTGATGGAACTGATTGAAGAAATAACATCAAACTAAGATAAAATGTTGGTTATTTGTGATAAATCATTTGAGACTATTGAGCCTTCAATTCTTATACACAAGTTCTATCATTGTGGTGTTAGCGGTGTTGCTTGAAGTTTGATTAAGGACTATCTCTCGAATAGAAATCAATTTGTTGTATATAATTGTATGTGTTCAGAACATAAAAGTATGCTATGTGGAATTCCGCAGTGATCGCTACTAGATCCAATTATTGTTCTATTATACATGACTTATCTAATCATGCTGATCAATTTAACTTCATGTTATTTGCAGGTGATACAAATATTTTCTTCACTAGCAAAGATACGAAAATTATATCACAAGCATTGAATAATGAATTGTCAAAACTAAGTATTTGGTTTAAAATAATGAATTGTCTCTTAATATTGGTACAACAAATTATATGATATTTAGCAACAAAGCAGAACATGATAATAATACTACTTGTATTGATCGTATTGTATAAATCGAGTAAATGTATATACATTTCTTGGTATAGTACTAGATGAAAATATGCTGTGGAAAAATCAGATAGACCCTGTTTGTAGAAATGTTTCTAAAAACTTATCAATTTTATATAGGTCAAACTTAAATTGAAAACTGATAATTTACATACTTTATATTATTCATTAATGCTAAGTTAGGCCTGTGAAATGTGGGGTGATACGTATCAATCAAGGCTTACTCCATTGACTATACTTCAAAAGAAAGCTATACAAGCAATTGCAAAAGTACATTATAGAGAACACACTAATCCTTTATTTGTCAAATATAAATCTTTAAAGTTATTGTTAAGCTGAGGACTTTAAATGTGTCATAGAGAGTAATAAAACCATATGCTACATAAATATACTCAGTTATTATCTAAATTAATTAATTCTGTACATAATGATACTACTAGATTTAGCTCAAAGGAAAATGTTGATGTCAAACCTTGCAGAACTAAACTTAAATCAATATATATGCGTATCAATGGGGTAAAATCATGGAAACATCTAATTACATTTCTAATTAAAAGAACAGTATACAATGTCCTATGTGTTGTATGGGGAGGGGGTTGTAGTAAAACTGATAGATACTGTGTTGTATAAGTCTATTTTTGTTTAATTCCATCGGGAATGTACATCATAAGCATTGTGCTTCTTTCATTCTCCTTTTCACCATCCACTCTAATTAAATTTCATGGAAATTGTAACTGTATATAATGAGGATGTTGAAATAAACTTGATTGATTGAATTGCATTTAATTATAGTCCTTTGTCTCCATGGTTCACGTAACCACCAGGGTGACGGGTCCAAAGAAATTCACATGAAAGGAGAGTAGTCTTTGATGTTATTTCCAAATCAGAGAAGTGTAAACGGAGGAATAAAACAAAGCTTCCGGTTCAGCTTCTAACCGGCCTTCTTCAACTTCCGGTTCAGCTTCTAACCCACCTCGTTCCACTTCCGGTTAACCTTCCAACCCACCTCGTTCCACTTCCGGTTAACATTCCAACATGCCTCGTTCCACTTCCGGTTAACCTTCCAACTCACCTCGTTCCACTTCCGGTTACCCTTCCAACCTGCATCGTTCCACTTCCGGTTCACCTTATATCTCGCCTCGTTCCACTTCCTGTGTCTATCCTTTCTTATTCCATTTCTGATTCATCATCTAACCGACCTCATTCCATTTCCGGTTCATCATTTAACCCTCATCTTACCACTTCCGGTTACCTTCCAACCCGCCTCGTTCCACTTCCTGTTCACATCCCAACCTGCCTCGTTCAATTTCCGGTTCTCCTTATAACCTGCATCGTTCCACTTCCGGTTCTCCTTTTAACTGGCCTTGTTCCACTTCCGGTTCACCTTGTACCTGGCCTCGTTCCACTTCCGGTTCACCTTGTACCTGGCCTCGTTCCACTTCCGGTTCACCTTGTAACTGGCCTCGTTCCACTTCCGGTTCACCTTGTACCTGGCCTCGTTCCACTTCCGGTTCACCTTGTAGCTGGCCTCGTTCCACTTCCGGTTCACCTTATATCTCTCCTCGTTCCACTTCCGGTTCACCTTATATCTCGCCTCGTTCCACTTCCGTTTTTTTTTTTTTTTGGTTTTTTTTTTGGTTTTTTTTTGTTAGGTTTTGTGTTTTTGTTTTTTTGTTTTTTTGCCTCGTTCCACTTCCTGTTCATCTTCTAACCCGCCTCGTTCCACTTCCGCTTCACCTTTCTATTCGCTCGGCGTCCCATTTCCGTTGATGAAATATAGTGACAGGTCTAGTGGGACCGGCCAAAGACGTAGGTTTATCCAACTTATCTGAGCGTTGTATTTATTACAGCATAATCAGGGGTCTAGCGTGCCAGTTTCACGTGTTACACACACTATATATGTTAAATAAAAAAAAAATGTATGTTTAATCTCTGGTGATTACGAGCTGGGTACCTGTCTATCTGGAAGTTAGGCCCCTGATGATATCTTAGTGCGATCTAGTTTGTATCAACAACAAAAACAGACGAGATGGCCAAATCAGTAGAGCACCCGCTTCCCTTAGTGTTCAAACCATATCTGAGTTAAACCGATGGACTTACCGATGTATACTTGTGGCTACCCGGCCTGGGGTTCGGCATTACTACTATACTAGATTAACACCCCCATCACACCAAAGTAGTTCTCAAAACATCCGACCCCATTCTAAAACAGGCTGTTGTCGGGGTAGAACGTGGCTGCAAGAAAATTTTAGGCATGCTCAAAGTTCTGGAGCACCATTTTGTTCTAGCCCGTCCATTCCGTTCATAAACAGACTAATAAGTTGCTACTACATCCATTCCGTTCGGACACAGTTTGAACCTGTTCAGCAACATTTTCAAGAACGTAGTGAGAACTGGTTTGGTGTGATGGGGGTATAAGGCAAGCAATGATTAAGAGCAATTTGTCAGCGATTGAAATTTGCCTTGCTGAATCAACGAATATAACAAAAACAAACACAATACATGATCTCCTTCATGTTAATAACAACCTAATTACATGTCTCACCTTGTGGTAATAACTGAACTTGTGTTAATATCTCCTTCATGTTAATAACAACCTAATTACATGTCTCACCTTGTGGTAATAACTGAACTCGTGTTAATATCTCCTTCATGTTAATAACAACTTAATTACATGTCTCACCTTGTGGTAATAACTGAACTCGTGTTAATATCTCGTTCATGTTAATAACAACCTAATTACATGTCTCACCTTGTGGTAATAACTGAACTTGTGTTAATATCTAGTTCATGTTAATAACAACCTAATTACATGTCTCACCTTGTGGTAATAACTGAACTTGTGTTAATATCTAGTTCATGTTAATAACAACCTAATTACATGTCTCACCTTGTGGTAATAACTGAACTCGTGTTAATATCTCCTTCATGTTAATAACAACTTAATTACATGTCTCACCTTGTGGTAATAACTGAACTCGTGTTAATATCTCCTTCATGTTAATAACAACCTAATTACATGTCTCACCTTGTGGTAATAACTGAACTTGTGTTAATATCTCCTTCATGTTAATAACAACTTAATTACATGTCTCACCTTGTGGTAATAACTGAACTCGTGTTAATATCTAGTTCATGTTAATAACAACTTAATTACATGTCTCACCTTGTGGTAATAACTGAACTTGTGTTAATATCTCTGTACATTAGTTCCACCAGCAGTATGACGGCAGCACTGTGCAATCTAAGAAACCAAATTAAAAAGATTTGAATCAAATTGGACTAGCGCCGCCCAGCGGTGAAAACAAGTGTTAGAACATTTATCCGTTATGAGCAGGGTAAATAAATTCATCACAACAAAATAAATAATTAAAAGTAGCCGGCAGTAGTCACAAGCAGTAAGAATGTCATAAAACAAACAAAAAACAAGTACACATATATATTAGGAAGAAAAAAGCTTAAATTGCTTTTATTAAAAACATGAATGTACACATATATGATGTAACATTAAGATGAGATATTTCAAGTCTATGGCTGCCCTATCTGTGAGACCAGCTCGTGCTGGAGCCTGTCATTAAGACAATAGGCAGCGCAGATTCGTCAATGTACCTGGCGCTGGGTAATCGGACCCTGAAGGGTGTATGGCTTTGTCGTGTCATGGCCCATCCTGATATGGCCTTAGATGTTGCTAGGATGTAAAACAGCAACACACATCGTGTAATGATAACAAGTGATGACTAAGAACCTCCCAAATCTCGCCTTACATAACACTACTGTATCTATTTATAGCTAGTCCTGTCATGCCTTATGCAATGCTTTAAACCAGCCGTCCCCGGTCGGCCCGACTGATGCCGACCCGACTGTCGACGCCCGATCAGAGAGGGCCCTGGTCGTGTCGTGTCGTGTCGTGTCGTGTCGGTGTGCGTGGCGGAGTCGGCCCGACTGACAAGTCGGTCCGACTAACGAGTCGGTCCGACTGACGAGTCGGCCCGACTGACCTGTCGGCGCCGACTGGTGACGGCGCGTGTCACAAAGCGTTCGGCCTCCAGTCTGGTTGGTGAGAACCGACAGTCGATTATGCATAGCTACTGGTGGAGCTGCGCATAGTCATGGAGGAGCCAAAGCCATGCCATGAATTACCCGATATCATGTAGTCCACAGTGTGATGTATCATACGATGTAATGTAATACATAATGTCATGCAGTATACAATGTCATGTAGTACACAATGTCATGTATTGCATGTTGCCATGTTGTACATGATGGCATGTTTTGCATAATACCATGCTTTACACGATGCTCTGTAGTACACCATGTCATGTAGTCCACATTGTCATGTAGTATACCATACCATGTTGTACATGATGTGATGTATTACACAATACCATGTATTACACACTGTCATGTAGTCCACAGTGGCATGCATTGCACGATACCATGTAGTAAATACTGCAATGAATTGCACAATATCATGTGGTACACAATGTCATGTAGTACTCAATGTCATGTAGTACACACTGTCATGTAGTATACCATACCATGTTGTACATGATGTGATGTATTACGCAATACCATGTATTACACAGTGTCATGTAGTATACAATGTCATGTAGTCCACAGTGTCATGTAGTACACCTTGTCATGTAGTATACCATACCATGGTGTACACAATGCGATGTATTACACAATATCATGCATTACATAGTGTCATGTAGTACACAATGTCATGTAGTACACAATGTCATGTAGTATACACTACCATGTTGTACATGATGTGATGTATTACACAATATCATGTATTGGTCAATGCGATGTGTTATACAATATCGTGTAGTACACATTGTCATGAATTACACAATGTCATGCACTGCACGATGCCATGTAGTAAACAATGCCATGCATTACACCATGCCATGTAGTACACAATGACATGCATTACATGGTGTCATGCAGTGAATGATGCAATGTAGTTAACAATGTCATGCATTGTACAATACCCTGTTGTACGTGATGTCATGTAGTACATAACACCATGTAGTATGGGTTGTCATGTAGTGAACGATGTCATGTTGTACACTATGCCATGTGGTACATCATGCCATTAATAGACAATGCCATGTAGTAAACAATATCATGTAGTATCGAATGTCATGCACTACACCACGTTGTGCGTTGTGTATGGGCGTCCGGTGAGGATACCACAACACGATACTCGCCTGCCTTACATGACTCAGTCTCCACCCCAATTGTCATGCAACACAACACGTGTAGTCATAAAGCCATGCTCTACACGACGTCGTACTGTGCATGACATCGTGCACTGCAGGACACTAGGCTCTACACACTCTACACGACATGGTACTGTGGATGATGTCATGCACTGCAGGACAGCAGGCTGTACACAGTCTACACGACGTCGTACTGTGCATGACATCATGCACTACAGGACAGCAGGCTGTACACACTCTACACAATGTCATACTGTGCATGACATCATGCACTACAGGACAGCAGGTTCTACACCCTCTACACGATGTTGTACTGTGCATGACGTCAGGTTCTACACACTCTACACGACGTCGTACTGTGCATGACGTCATGCACTACAGGACAGCAGGTTCTACACACTCTACACAACGTCGTACTGTGCATGATGTCGGCAACTGCAGGACAGCAGGCTCTACATACTCCGCATCACGTCGTACTGTGCATGACATCACAATCTACACATCATCGTGCTCCCCACACGTGCCGTTCACACGATGTCGTACTCTACATGACGTCACAGTATGCACCACACCGTGCTCCACACACGCGCCGGTCACGCGATGGCGTACTGTACATGACGTCACAGTGTGCACCACACCGTGCCGCACACGCGGGCCGTTTACACGACGACGTGCAGCGGTCGCGTGTCCTGATCCTGGTCCGAGTCGTAGTCTCTCAGGTCGTCGTCGCCCGACAGCACACTCGGCCTGGTCACCGCTTTGGGCCGCTCACCCCGACTGTCGGCGCCGAACCCCGCCCCGCCAGGCCCTCGCACCCCGCCCGGCCCGCCCGTCCCGCCCGGCTGCCCCGTCAGGGCGGCGCGGCCCGGGCCGTGGTGCGGGCACACGCCCGAATTGGTGTAGGGCGGCGGCGCTGACTCGTCCATCTCGGATACGACGGTCAGCAGGTGCTCGTGCTCCACGGTCTCGTCTGGGCCGCCCGGGCGCATGTCCCCGCCCGCCTCCTGGGACGCGAGGAGCCGGCTGCCGTCCGGAGAGTGATGTGACGTCATGGGGCGCGCTGGCGCGTCGTCCTCCTTATTGGACCAGATGCAGAAGCGCGACAACCAGTTGAGATGGTGCTCCTGAATGGAGGCCCGCGACCTGTGCAACAGGAAGTAGTAGACGGCCATGAAGCAGAGCCCGACGGCCGACCCAACCAGCACGCAGACGGTGATGATGTAGAAATACAGCGGGCCGGGCAGACGCACGCGCGGCCGAACCTGGGCTGTGGTGAGCGCGTAGGGAACAGCGACCATGACAATGTTCTCTATGATGAAGAGTGTGTAGTAGAGGAGGATCTCCCCCTCTGGGCGGTAGTCGTTGTGGATGGGGATGTAGGCGAGCAGGCAGTAGACGGCGTGCATGGCGATCTTGTAGTAGCGCACCTTCCACACAGCGCGGTAAACATACACGAAGAACACCAGCACCACCAGCAGGTGCGGAAGTAAGATGGCCGCCACCAGCTCGTGGTAGAAGAAGATGAAGTTGGCTAACGCCAGGACACGCGCACCCAACATGAGCGTCTTGTAGACGAGTACGCAGGCCACCTGCGCAGCGCCCACGCGCACGTTGCGCACACGCTCCTTGCGCACCTTCTCGTGGTTCACGGCTCCGGCGACGAGCGACAGGAAGGAGAAGACGGCCGAGACGTATTGCACGGGTTCAACGCCTCCCGCGTCCCAGTGCACGAGCATGGAGTACACATTGACGACCAGCATCGGCCCCGACTGCAGCAGACCTTGCGCCAGCTTCAACTTGGCGAACGTCCACTCGACGCCGGCGCCGGCGCGTTGGTCCCCGGCGCCGCAGCAGTGCCGCGCCCGGCGGCACGAGTGCCGGGCCCGGTGAGCGATAATACCGAGGTGGAAGGGAACGTTGAGCAGCAGGCAGCCGGGGAGGTGGTAGGGAGGGGGCTCCCCCGGGGCTCCCGGCGCCACGCCCCGGCTCTGCACGGCGTACATGAAGGCGGTGACCAGGCTCGGTGCTACCTGCAGCAGGACGCACACCCCACAGAGGCCCGTCTCCCCACGCAGCCCGAATCGAGCAGCCACCCACGCGTCCGTTACCAGGTCGCCCAGCAGAACCAGCGTCACCAGCAGGAAGCAGGTGTTTCCCGCGCACGCGCGCACCGACTCCGGGCAGCCGCAGTCCGGGCACGGGTCGGCGGTAGGGTCGTGCGGCGGGTGCGCGTGCGTGTGCGTATGCGTGTGCGTGTGCGTGTGCGCGTGCGCGGCGGGCGGCGGGGTGCCCGCAGGGGGGCGCTGCATGGCTCACGAGCGAAGGCCGTCGCTACCGGAAGCTGAAGTTGGAGCGACGAACACCGGCTGACGTCATGATCTGGAATGGAAGAGGTGAGTGTGGTGAGTATGGTGAGTGTGTGTGGTGAGTGTGGTGTGTGTGGTGAGTGATGAGTGTGTAGGTCATGTGTGTAGGTCATGTAAAGACGGTCGTTAAACAAACAAGCACAACAACAATATAACGTCGGTCATTTCTTCACTTCTTGGAGCCAGGCTCTTTTGATATTCCTGATAAGTAAAAACAATCACGAATAAGTGCACCAGTTTCTAGGTCAGACATTAAGGATCAAATCTAGGTCAATTTACTTTGGAAAAAAATTGTATTATTTAATCGGATTACACAACTCTGAATTAACCCCACCCCCATTAAATATGGCACGATGGATTTGGGCGACACACCCCTCGGAGGTGGCCTTCCTGTCTGTGCGCCCAAATGAATCTCCGGTGTCCGGCATTGCTAAGACAAAGCAGCAACTGGTTTGCTTACTATCGGGGTGATAAAACTAGGTGGAATAGTAAAGCTCAAGAGCAACCCAGCATAAATTGTACCAACATTTGCCGTCGTTAAATATAATGCTTATGCGGGTCATTATACAAACAAGCAGCTTAAGGCTGCATAGTTCGATGAAAACAGCAAATTTTCAAAACCAAAGCAATTATCTAGATTTAATTCTACATATCTAACTTAGATATTGGTGGACTTAGTTTTGCTGCATATAAGGGAAAACTGAACTAATTCAATAGAATATGTTACTGCAGAAGCGTCAGAATTGTGGGTGTGCTTTCCGAAATTAATGTTGCACAGTTGCACTTGAAATACCTCAAAAGTTAATCATTTACAATAAAAGTTACCTCAAGCTCTTGTAAGGTACATTATAAGGATCAACCCAATATTTTTATCTCAGGAAAGGTATGAAACTCAAAAGCATCGGACCCTGCAACTTGAACGATCAAGATAAACGGCAAGTTAAGTGCCTGTCACACCTTACCGGATTGAGCAACGGATACAACCGGACAAAGAATTTTCTAGTCCATTGGTGTTCGGTATCAAAATGTACCGAAATGTGTCGAAATGTTGCAAAGGGAGCCGGACGAAATGGACGCTAAATGGACAAGGAACATACATTAACGAATAGCGCTGTGCTGCTCTGCTCTGTGCTGCTCTGCACTGTTTTGTGCTGCGCTGTGCTGCTCTGTACTGTGCTGCGCTGCACTGTTTTGCACTGTGATGCTCTGCTCTGTGCTCCTCTGCACTGGTTTGTGCTGTGCTGCTCTGCTCTGTGCTCCTCTGCACTGTTGTGTGCTGTGCTGCTCTGCTCTGTGCTGCTTTGTACTTTTTTTCGCTGTGCTGCTCTGCTCTGTGCTGCTCTGCACTGTTTTGTGCTGCGCAGTGCTGCTCTGCTCTGTACTGCTTTGCACTTTTTTGCGCTGTGCTGCTCTGCTCTGTGATTCTCTGCACGGTTTTGTGCAGCGCTGTGCTGCTCTGCTCTGCGCTGCTCTGCACTCTTTTGCGCTGTGATGCTCTGCTCTGGGATGGTCTGCACTGTTTTGCGCTGTGCTGCTCTGCTCTGTGCTGCTCTGCACTTTTTAATGCTGTGCTGCTCTGCACTGTTTTGTGCTGTGATGTGCTAGTCTGCTCTGTGCTGCTCTGCACTTGTTTGCGCTGTGCTGCTCTGCTCTGTGCTGCTCTGCACTCTTTTGCACTGTTTTGTGCTGTGATGTGCTAGTCTGCTCTGTGCTGCTCTGATGTGTGCTGCGATGTGTTAATGTGTGCTGGTCTGTGCTAGTGGGTGCTGATTTGTGCTACATAATGTGGCATAGTGCTACATAGTGTTGCCTTTGCTGCATTGTGCCGTATTGTGCTGAATTGTGCTGCATTGTCATAATGTGTGCTACTCTATGTTGTTGGGTGCTGCTCTGTGCTGCACGGTGCTACTATGTGCTGCGCGACGCTACTATGTGCTGCTCTGTGCTGATGTGTGCTGTTCTGCACTGTCATGTGCTGCTCTGTGCTCGGGAATATGAGCATGTCTGGGCGTGTGAAAGTGTGTGTGTGGGGGGTGAGTGTGTGGAAGTGAAGGAATGAAAGCGGGAATATGAATGAATGTGAGAGAGTACCTGTGTGTGAGTGTGGGTGGGTGAGTGGGTGAGAGTGAATGAATGGCTGGGGGTGTAATGGGGGTATGAGTGAATCTGAGAGTGTGACAGTGTGTGTGTGAGTGGATGTTAATGAAGGAACGAAAGTGGGAGTATGACTGAGTGTGGGAGTGTGCTTGTCCATGAATGTGTGTGAGTGAGTGAATGAATGAATGACAGTGGAGGTCTGGCTGAATGTGTGAGTGTGTATGTGTGTGAGTGTGCGCGAGTGTGGTTGAGTGAATGAATGAATGACAGTGGGGGTATGGCTGAATGTGTGAGTGTGTCTGTGTGTGAGTGTCGCTGCATGTGGGTGAGTGAATGAGTGAATGACAGTGGGGGTATGGCTGAATGTGTGAGTGTGTATGTGTGTGAGTGTGTGCGGGTGTGGGTGAGTGAATGAATGACAGTGGAGGTCTGGATGAATGTGTGAGTGTGTATGTGTGTGAGTGTGTGCGGTGTGGTGTGAGTGAATGAATGAATGACAGTGGGGTATGGATGGATTGTGTGAGTGTGTATGTGTGTGAGTGTGCGCGGGTGTGGGTGAGTGAATGAATGACAGTGGAGGTCTGGATGAATGTGTGAGAGTGTCTGTGTGAGTGTGTGCGGGTGTGGGTGAGTGAATGAATGACAGTGGAGGTCTGGGTGAATGTGTGAGTGTGTATGTGTGTGAGTGTGCGGGTGTGGGTGAGTGAATGAATGACAGTGGAGGTCTGGGTGAATGTGTGAGTGTGTATGTGTGTGAGTGTGTGCGGGTGTGGGTGAGTGAATGAATGACAGTGGAGGTCTGGGTGAATGTGTGAGTGTGTATGTGTGTGAGTGTGTGCGGGTGTGGGTGAGTGAATGAATGACAGTGGAGGTCTGGATGAATGTGTGAGTGTGTATGTGTGTGAGTGTGTGCGGGTGTGGGTGAGTGAATGAATGACAGTGGAGGTCTGGATGAATGTGTGAGTGTGTATGTGTGTGAGTGTGTGCGGGTGTGGGTGAGTGAATGAATGACAGTGGAGGTCTGGATGAATGTGTGAGTGTGTATGTGTGTGAGTGTGCTGCGTGTGGGTGAGTGAATGAATCAGTGAATGTTTGTTTGTTTGTTTGTTTGTTGTTGTTTTACGTCCTAGCAACATCTAAGGTCATATCAGGACGGGTACCGACTTGTGACAGTGCGCACTCATGCCAACTTTATAGTGCTGTCCCACTGGGAACCATGCCGCTGGCAACCATGACCTGGTATCCCCACTCAGTCACATTATCCTGACACTGAGCACACCAGTCCTTGCCCTATCCTAATAATGCCGAGCGCCAGGCTAGGAAGCAACAAGTATCAATTTTAAAGTCATTGGTTTGACTCGACCGGGACTCGAACCCACGACCCCACGATCTACCAGCACGGGAGACGGACGCTCTAACTCATTCGGCCATCCCTGTCTGAATGACAGCGGGGTTATGTCTGAATGTCGGGGTGTGTTTGTTTTTGAGTGTGGGTGCGTGTGGGTGAGTGAATGAATGAATGACAGTGGAGGTATGGGTGAATATGGAAGTGTGTATGTGTGTGAGTGTGGGTGTGTGTGGGTGAGTGAATGAATGGTGTGCATAGGTGTACATGTATGTGTTACTGAGTGGATAACAGATCATGATACCAACTGTGCGGTATCCAAGTAGGGCTGCACTATATGGTCCGTAGTAATTAGCATGCACTATCGTCACAAGTAGGTGCTCGTCTACGATACCTCGAGATGTTGCTAGGAAGTGAAACCCCAATAACCTCAGGCTATATGTACGGTGCTTACAAAGGTTGAGCGCCTCATGGGCTCTGTGGCAGCTTTCTTCCCGTCTAGTCTGTGTGTGTGTGGGGGGGGGGGAGGGGAGTGTGTGTATGGGGGGAGTGTGTGTATGGGGGGGAGTGTGTGTATGTGGGGAGTGTGGTTAGGGAATGTGTGGTATTGTATGGGTGTGTGTATGGGGGAGTGTGTGTATGGGGGAGTGTGTGTTGGGGATGGGGGGAGAGTGTAGGGGGGGAGTATGTGGGGGAGGTGTGTATGTGGGGGGAGTTTGTTATGGGGGAGTGTGTGTATGGGGGGAGTGTGTGTATGGGGGTAGGTGTGTATGTGGGGGGAGTGTGTATAGTGTGTTGTATTGGGAGTTGTGTAGGGGGAGTGTGTGGTAGGTGGGGAGTGTGTGTGTGGGGGATGTGTGTATGTGGGAGTGTGTGTATTGGGGGAGTTTTGATGGGGGGAGTGTGTGTATGTGGGGGGGAGTGTGTGTTGTGGGGGGAGTGTGTGTGTGGGGGGAGTGTGTGTATGTGGGGGAGTGTGGTGTGTGTGGTGTGGGTGTGGTGTGTGGGGGGAGTGTGTGTATGGGGTGTGTGTGTGGGGGAGTGTGTATGGGGGAGTATGGTGTGTGTATGTGGGGGGAGTGTGTGTGTGGGGGATGTGGTGGGGGGAGTGGTGGTGTGATTTGGGGGGAGTGTGTGTGTGGGGGGATGTGGTGTGGGGGGGTGGGGTATCGGGAGTGTGGTAGGTGTGTGTGGATGTGGGGAGTGTGTGTGTGTATTGTGGGGGGAGTGTGTGTATGTGGGGGGAGTGTGTGTGTGGATGTGTGTAGGGGGAGTGTGTGGTGTAATGTGTTGGGGGAGTGTTGTGTGTGTATGTGTGTATGTGGGGGAGTGTGTGTTATGTGTGCGGGGTGTGGTGGTGTGTATGTGGGGGGGTGTGTAGTGTGTATGTGTGGGGTGTGTGTATGTGGGGGGTATGTGGGGGAGTGTTGTGTGGGTATGTGTGTATGTGTGTGTATGGGGGGTAGTGTGTGTATTGGGGGGACGTGTGTATGTGGGGGGAGTGGTGTGTATGTGGGGGAGTTGTGGGTGGTGTGTGTATGTGGGGGGAGTGTGTGTATGTGGGGGGAGTGTGTGTATGTGGGGGGAGTGTGTGTATGTGGGGGGAGTGTGTGTATGGGGGGAGTGTGTGTATGTGGGGGGAGTGTGTGTATGTGGGGGGGGAGTGTGTATGTGGATGTGTGTGGGGGTATGCATGTATGTCTGTAGGGGGTCTGGTGGGTGTGTGGGTGGAGTGTGTGTATGTGGGGGGAGTCCATTAAATCAACCCCTGCTAACATAGCCTTACTACACTCACCTCCGACACAATTCCCCACCCCTAGTACCACACAGTCCTCCTCCAGCACACTCACAGCTCTCCACACACACCCCATCAGACCCCACCCTGGGCTGCTGGGTTTCCACACAGAGCTTCCCGCGTCAGCACCTCTGCCGAGGAACTGTCTTTTGCCAAGCTTACATTTTGCTATAACTTGGTGTAGAGTAGGTACTTGGATATGTGGTTGTGCATGTAGGCCAAGAGAAAAACAATACAGAGAAAGAGAAAGTAAGAGACTAAAGTGTAAGAGAGAGAGAGTGCGGCCCTCTGGTTCATTCTTATATAGTTACATGGTTTCTTGGTAGGATATCATACCACCTCTTTCCACTAATAGGAATCTAGCATTCCTGGTCTCACCAATAGGAATCCAGCATTCCTGGTCTCTATGGATAACAGTGGTCTTCCCACCACCAGTAGCTGTCTGGCCCCCTGGCCACCACCAACCTTGACCTTTTGAGTGTGGCGACCCCTACCCCAGCAGAAGGGCTAAGCCCTGAGTGCAATCACACCAAGACCTGCCAGCACCACTATGTCTATTTATATTCCACTCAGGTACAAACCAACCCATATATATACACACGCACCTGACCAAACACACCAACTCGTAATAGAACAATTGCATGTCCCCACCTGCCGAATATCGGCGGGAAGCTTCCATCTGCTCCTCAGCCCTTACTTCTCCCTCAGTCATCGACTGGAAGAGACTGCATCTAGTCATCTACTGCTGCTCCAGCCTAGTCAACCTCAGAACCGTTGGGGGGCGCCACCCGTCTGTGCACGCACCGCTTCCCCCGTCCCCCGTCTAGACTCACTGTACCGCCGAAAATTATATATAGGTGTATATGTATATATGTCACAGGGGGAGGTGCGATGAAAATGGGAAATATTGCACCTAGAGCGGGAATCGAACCAACATCTATTCCGGGCCGGTGTGCTAACTAGTACACCACCTAGGCTCTCTGATGTCACCACACTACCCATGCCTACCTTGTTATGTGGCTCCTTGCCTGAGAGGTCAGTGCGGACTACTACACTCGTCCCTCTGGAATTGTAAGTATTTTAAATGGTCATTTAATGCTTACAATTATGTATACAGGCAATGTACCCACATAAACATACACAGGGTAGGCTCAATAACCATACAGCGTGTAGCTTGTACAGGATCCTGGTCACGGCAACCAGTGTCAAGGGGTAATGAACATGTGAAACATTGCACCTAGAGCGGGAATCGAACCCACATCTCTTTGCACTCCAGGCCAGTGTGTTAACCATTACCCCACCTAGGCTCCCTGATATCACCACCCTACCCACGCCTCCCTGTCTGTGCGGCTCCTTGCCTGATAGGTCAGCGCAGACTACACTTATATATATGTAAATGTCAAGTTATGTATCAGTAACTGGAGGGAAGGCATACGGGGGACGAAGCTGTACAGAATAGAACCCGCCAGTTCAGCTGAGAGAGCGGCGGTGAACTTCCAGAAGAAAAATACAATATAGTTGTCTTTTTTTATAGATATATTACAAAGAATAAGAGCTTGAATCCTGTTGCGATATGAATATCCGAATATAATCAGGCATTTTACAATTTTTCCAAGCATTCTTTATGGAGATATATAGCATGTGAAATCATTGGCAGTCGGTGATGTACCCGAATAGAGTGGTTCCAGGTTTTGCCGACAGATGTCACCAGCTTAACTGGTGGGGGTCTATTAAGAGTAGAAATGCGCACTGTGCAATGTACTATTGTGTAGTGCCGGGCTATACAATATTCATATAAAGGTACCGATGTGATCATGCAGAGGGCGCCACGCTAACAACAGGGCTGGGTGCAGGACTGGCCAGGGAAGACAGGGACTTCTGTAAACAACCAGCTGGCCACCAGCTAAGGCTGGTCTGAAACCAGCACGGCTCCCTGGTCGGGTAATACATAGAGATTTCACTAGCGACACACAGCGGATAAAACCAGCATTAACCTCCAGATATGCATTCAATGTGCATTGGCAGCAGCCCAGTGATTAGTCTTTTAAATGTTTGCATATCCCAGCTGCCCTGTGCCGTCCTATGCTGCTCAGTGCTTTGATGTGCTGTCTGTGCTGCACAGTGCTGCTATGTGCTTCCCAGTGCTGCTCTGTGCTTCTATCTGCTGGTTGATCAGTGCTGCTCTGTGCTGTGTTGTCCTGGTCTGTGCTGCTCAGTGCTGCTCAGTGAAATGTGCTGTTCTGTGCTGCGCTGCCCTGTTCTGCGCTGCTCCGTGCTGCGCTGTCCTGTTCTGCGATGCTATGTGCTGCGTTGTCCTGTTGTGTGCTGCTCAGTTCTGATCAGTGAAATGTGCTGCTCTGTGCTGCTCTGTGCTGCGCCGTCCTGTTCTGTGCTACTCAGTGCTGCTCTTCATATTCTCTGCTGCTCAGTGCTTCTCAGTGCTGGTCTGTGCTGTTATGTGTTGCTATGTGATGCTATGTGCTGCTATGTGCTGCTATGTGCTGCTATATCCTGTTCAGTTCGGCTCTGTCTTGTTTAGTGCTGCTCTGTGCTGGTCAGTACTGTTTAATGCTGCCTGCTATGTGCTGCTATGTACTGTTCTGTGCTGTTCTGTGTTGTTTAGTGCTGCTCTGTACTGCTCGGTGCTGCCCAGTGCTGCTCTGTGCTGCCCTATGATGCTCTTTTCTGTACATTATTACATATACTTACATAGATACGTAGTTACTCCTGATATTTAAGACAAGGGCGATGCATGCGTTAAAGAGATAGTGAGTAGAAACACAATCTCTGGCAAGATTATTTTCCTTCCCGATAAAGACAACAATTTCTGCAGCGACTGAAATAGTTAGCACAAATAGAGTTGATAAGGCACACATAATGGCCTGCTTGGCCTTATTGGTCTGCTAAAAGTGATATCGACTAGCATCTGATGGCACTAACTGATAGTCTGGTTAGTTGTTAAAGCTGCATAGTCCGATGAAGCATCAACTTTTCAAAGCCAAGGCAATTATCAAGATTAGATTCTACATATCTAACTTAGATATAGATGTACTTATTGAACATTTGTTGCCACATTGAAGGGGATACTGAGGCACTTTCAAACAACCTGTTAGTGTTATGCTGAAAGTAAACATTTTTGAATTTTGGGCATGCTTGCCAAAACTAATTTGATACGCTGGCGCTTCAAATATATCAAAACTTAGCCATTTAAAATCAAAGTTCCTTCAAATTAAAGTAAGGTAGATAATAACAATCAATTCAATATTTATATTTCCGAAATATTATAGAAAATCAAATGCTTCAGACTATGCAACCTTTACTTAACCTGCCGTTTCTCTCACGTGAAATGGATGCCCCTTTAAGGCATGTCATTTAAGCCGTGTTCACACGGGAAAAAAGTAAAGCGATTCAGCCAAGGCGAATACTAGGAGTCAAATTAGCGGCCCGTTCACACGGGCAGTACTTGGGCCGGAAATCGAAATCTGCGCATGAGCAAGTCCATACCAACCAACGCCAGTTTGGGTTTGTCGACATCGCCACAAGAGAGTGTGGGTTCGACCTAGATATGTATGGACTGAATCGTATTGGTTTGGAACGGTCAAAACTTCTGCTGGGCAGTGAAAACCTTAAAATAAGTCACGAAAAAATATCTGTGTCCAGCTAGCAGTTTCATAGACCAAATTATAGAATATGCGCTTTTGATCGACTGGAATGTCAAGAAACTAAGGTCTCGACTGCGCATGCTTGTGACGTCCTTAATCCGCCTCAGTGCGTCCACACGGGCAAAATAAATCGATTTACAGAAATCGATTTACGTAATCGACCTCTACAAGTGGTTTACAGTATCCGGATCACAGAAATTGATTCAGCCCTAATTCGACTCAGATGCCCGTTCACACGCGGAATGTGTGTCAAACTAGGCAAGTCGGTTTCTACGAATCGATTTACATTGCCCGTGTGAACACGGCTTATATCTCATGTCAATATGTTTGTTGAGTTGGTAGGTTGCAAGAGTTTTACGTCCTGGCAACATCTAAGGTTACATCAGGACAGGTACCGACTTTTGGCGACATATGGGGCATATGGCGACTTTATAGCGCTGCCCCATTGGGAGACCAGGCTGCCGACACCATGACCTGATATCACACCCAGTCACATTATCCGGACACTGAGGCAACCAGTCCTTGCCCTATCCTATTAATGCTGATCACTTGGCTAGGAAGCGACACGTATCAATTTTTAAGTCATCGGTTTGACTCGACCAGGGTTCGAACACGTGGATTCGAATCCTACGATCTACCAGAAAACAGACGCTCAACTCATTAGGCCATCCCGTCTGGTTGTTAATATAGTGGTTACGTCATTCAGGTTTATGGAATATTCATCAGTCCTGGACACATCCGTAGTTCCTCAGGTCTCAAGCGGCATATGGGGCAATAACCAACCAATGCCTGCAGGCTCCAGGGTATTAGCAATGCAAGACAGGCAATGCGTATCGTGTAGTAACGAACAAGGCGCTCCAACATGCCGCGCCTGACGACAAATGTGTTGCAGTCTGTTCCGCGAGGCGGCGCTGGTTTGTCTTCTGCTGCTCATTAGTTCCAACAACATCACACAGATGGCGCCACTGGGTGCTGCGCAATTTGCCTAACGACTGTAAATGAGTGCACGCTCTGAGGCATTTCGGGCCACACGTGAAATATGATTGGTTGTTCATCCGGGATGTGAGTAGTACAAGGAATGTGTGCTTTGTCACAGGGCAAGGGGGTGTTGTTGTTGTTGTTTTACGTCCTAGCAACATGTGCATTGTGTACTTTGGTGTCCGAGTATATATAGGGAACTACCATCTGGTGATGTGCTTGCTTATTTTGGTTCCGCAAGGAAATCATATATTGGGCTGCTAGACACGATCCACCACCAGGGACTGCGCTTGGCCATTGGGGCCTTCCGCACCTCACCAGTTCAGAGCCTTTATGTCGAAGCCAATGAACCATCACTTAATAACAGGAGAATCAAACTGGCCATGCAATATGTAGTCAAGATAAAAACTAATGCATTGAATCCTGCACACAATTGTCTATTCGAGCAATATGACGAATCCAGGTATGAAGCCAGGCCAAATTACATCCGGCCACTGAGGCTCCGAATGAAACCGGGCCGGGGTTTTATACCATGACACCCCCATTCGGCGGCGGCGGCGATTTGTTTACTTTACGTTCGTCGAGTTTAGGGTTAAATTGGTCAAATTTCACTTATTTGGTTACCAATTTAACCCTAAATTCGAAGCGTTATTAAGGCTACTGCTGCATTGGCGGCGATATTACTAGTTATATTTTCGAATCGACGAACGTAAAGTAAACAAATCGCCGCCGCCGCCAGTATGGAACGCGACGTCGATGCGGCGGCGATTTGTTTACATTACGTTCGGCGATTAATATCGCCGCCAATGCGGCGGTAGCCTTAATAACGCTTCGAATTTAGGGTTAATTTAATGAAATTTCACGATTTGAGTATATAATTCTGTTAAATATAGTCGCATTGAATAGATTTGGCCCGAATCGGTCCCAAAACACAGGGGGGTTTGCGATTTCCAGGGGGGGTTTGTGATTTCCTAGTAAATCGCAAACCCCGGGGTGTGCAATTTCCAGGGGTTTGCGATTTACTGCCACACCATGTCTGATCCCTCACTCTGATCTGAAACCACTAATAGCCACCCACATAAAATCCAAATGGCAACATGAGTGGGATGAAAACATCAATAAACTTAAAGAAATTGAACCATCTGTGGGAAAGCCACCACAGACTCATGCGGGAGGTCGGCGGGACCAAGTGGTCCTTAGCCGCTGCCGTGTTGGCCACTCGTGGCTTACACATGCTTTTCTGCTCAAGGGGGAACCTCCCCCTGAATGTATTGGGTGTCAGTCCCCACTGACACTCAAACACATTTTACTAAGTTGCGTTGATTTTTTGGCCCTGCGCCAACGGTTCTACACTGCAGGCAGTATGCATGACCTTTTTACTAAGGTAAAACAGGAAAACATTTTAGCCTTTTTGAGGGCAGCTGGACTGTACCACCTTATATAGTTTACTAAATGGATTCTATTAATTATTAATGAAACTTTTCTTTTTCTATGGGAATTTGTTTCCCTTGACCACAGATATATGATTGTGAGCTTTCTAATTTAATTAGTGTCTATTGGCACATAATTGATTGTCTGCTTTTGCATGTAAAAGCGATGGTTTGAACAAAAAACTAACATTTCTCGCCGTGAATATGGCCTGTGCTGCCGACACGGCGTAAAGCAACCACCAATCAATCAATCAATCAAAGCTTATTTTGTTGTTGTTTTACATCCTAGAAACATCTAAGGTCATATCAGGATAGGAACCGAATTGTGGCAGTGCGCACTTATGGTGACATTATAGTGCTGCCCCAGTGGGAGACCAGGCTGCCAGCACCATAACCCTTTATCCAACACAGTCACATTATCCTGACACTGTGCTAACCAGTCCTTGTCCTATCTTTATTAATGGCGAGCTCCAGGGCAGCAGATGGCAACACAGGACATGAGCTCATGTAAACAACTCTATATATACACGAGCTCATGTAAACAACTATTATACATGAGCTCATGTAAACAACTATATGATATTCTACACCAGCTCATAGAAAATAAACTAATCTTTACAAAAGCTCTTTCGTGACCTCATGGAGGCACCTCTCTACATGAGCTCATTTAACCAACTAGACATATAGATCTCATGGAAACAACTATATGTACACAAATTCATGTAAGCAACTCAACATATGCACGAGCTCATGTAAACAACTCTATATACAGGAGCGTGTATAAACAATTATATATACATACAAGCTCATGTAAACAACTCTATATACACACAAGCTCATGTAAACAAGTATATGTGTACGAGCTCATGTAAACAACTCTATATATATACAGGAGCTCGTGTAAACAATTATGTATACATACAAGCTCATGTAAACAATTCTATATACACACAAGCTCATGTAAACAAGTATATGTGCACGAGCTCATGTAAACAACTCTATATATATATGCAGGAGCTCATGTAAACAACTCTATATATACAGAAGCTCGTGTAAACAATTATGTATACATACAAACTCATGTAAACAACTATATATACACAAGCTCATGTAAACAGGTATATGTGCACGAGCTCATGTAAAGAACTTTATATACAGGAGCTTGTGTAAACAATTATATATACATACAAGCTCATGTAAACAACTCTATATACACACAAGCTCATGTACACAAGTATAGGTGCACGAGCTCATGTAAACAACTATATATATATGCAGGAGCTCATGTAAACAACTCTATATATACAGAAGCTCATGTAATCAACTCTATATATACACAAGCTCATGTAAACAACTATATATACACAAGCTTATGTAAACAACTCTATATGTATATACTCGAGCTCATGTAATCAACTATATATACACGAGCTCATGTAAACAACTATATATATCCACGAGCTCATGTAAACAACTATATATACACAAGCTCATGTACACAAGGATATGTGCACGAGCTCATGTAAACAACTCTATATACACGAGCAACATGTATATAGAGTTGACTCATTGAGGCAACACACAAGTAAGCCTCAATGAGTCTATATATACATGACCTCATGTAAACAACTCTATATATAAACACGCTTATGTAAACAACTATATTTACACGAGCTAATGTAAGCAATTCTACATACATGAGCTCATGTCAGCAGATCGATATATACCCGAACTCATGTAAACAACTCCGTACGTACACAAACTCTATAAAACAGCCCGGTCAGGCCACCCTCTCGTGCCGGTGGCCTTGTCCCGGTAGATACCTGTCTCCTCGCTATGTTAGACGCGTGCCACCAGTCTGTTCTCGGGGAGACGCTGATAGATCCATCCAGCCGCACTCTCCCAGCACAGTTTGCCCAGCGCGTCGGGAGAGTGTGCTCGGAGAGTGACGTCGGCGACTCCGCCTGGGGGCGTCACGGCGAACTCCGTCAATACTACGTCATTAGGGCCTCACGGTCACGTGACGCAGACAGCGCTTGTGGGGCTAATTGGAGGCGCTGTGTAGGGGGTGGGGTAGGTGGGGTGGGGTGGGGGTGCTGGTGGGGGGATTGTGGGGGTGATGGGGTGGAGAAAATGGTGCTGGGTGGTGCAGTGTGGGGAGGAATGGTGTGGATACTGGTACTGGTAGCAGAGATGCAGGGTGGTGTAGGGCGTCACTGTGTGACAGCTTACTGTGTGACACCTGATTGTGTAACACCTCACCGTGTCACACCTGACTGTGTCACACCTGATTGTGTAACACCTCACCGTGTCACACCTGACTGTGTCATTCTGCACTGTATCACACGTCACCGTGTCACACCTGACTGTGTCACACCTGATTGTGTAACACCTCACCGTGTCACACCTGACTGTGTCATTCTGCATTGTATCACAGGTCACCGTGTCACACCTGACTGTATCATTCTGCTCTGTGTCACACCTCACCATGTCACACCTGACTGTGTCACACCTCACCATGTAACACCTGACTGTGTAATTCTGCACTGTATCACACACACCGTGTCACACCTGAATGTGTCACACCTCACCGTGTCACACCTCACTGTGTCACACCTCACTGTGTCACACCTGACCATGTCACACCAGACTCTGTCATTCTGCACTGTATCACACGTCACCGTGTCACACATGACTGTGTTATTCTGCACTGTGTCACACCGCACCATGTCACACCTGACTGTGTCATTCTGCATTGTATCACAGGTCACCGTGTCACACCTGACTGTGTCATTCTGCACTGTGTCACACCTCACCATGTCACACCTGACTGTGTCACACCTCACCATGTAACACCTGACTGTGTCATTCTGCACTGTATCACACGCCACCGTGTCACACCTCACTGTGTCACACCTCACCGTTTCACACCTCACCGTGTCACACCTCACTCTGTCACACCTCACTGTGTCACTACCTCACCGTGTCACACCTCACTGTGTCACACCTAACCGTGTCACACCTCAATGTGTCACACCTCACTGTGTCACACCTCACTGTGTCACACCTCACCGTGGCACACCTCCCTTTGTCACACGTCACTGTGTCACACCTCAGTGCCCCAAGGCCTCCTGCCTCAGGGCTCTTCCTATCGCATCACCAAGTGAAACCCCGATGCTGGGCGTGGTGCAGGAAGTCCTTGGACGACCCTACCGGGCCCTGTCAAACTCTCCCTGGTGTCCTGCATGCAACTGTCGTCTAGAAAGGGTTAAGGCAAGGCCGCCCCACACTATGCGACAATTCAACGTGAGATCGAGGTCCGGAATGCTGGCTTCCAGTTGCAGCTAAGTGAGTTTCAATCGGTTGTGTCAACTCTTGGGGGGTTTGTAACCTTACGACGGTTACCGGCTGCAGAACTGCAGCAATATAGAAAGGCACCGATAAATCGGTCCAATCTTTGGTTGAAGATTCGACTTCAGGTGGGACGATTGTAGAAGCAGGGGTCTCTTTACAACAATTAATGAACAGTCATTGGGGCAGCTCCAGATCACTCTGGCCCGGCGGTAGCAGTGGACTCGTATCCAGCAGCAGCATGGGTTCAGGAGGAAGGGATGGGTAAAGGCGGGTAAAGGCAGGTAAACGCAGGTAAACGCGGTTTCCAGCAACAAGAACAAAGTTAGAGCGAAAAGGTAAAAGAGCCCCACCCAAGCAAACAACTCCCTTGATCAGAGGGAGAAGTAAGCGGGAGAAATAAAAAGTGTAGAGTAGAGGAAAGAGAAATGAGGAGAGTTGAGTCAAAGGGATGCGTCTCTTTGCTCTATGGTGACCAGCGGGCAAGCCAGAGACATGGACGGAGTAAGAGTAGAAAGTGAAATGCTCCCCCTCCTGGAACCCTTTTCAGACATAATCAAGGAGGAGCCGGGCACAGCGGAGAGGAGTAGAGAGAGGTGTGGACGAAGTGCTGTCCAGATAGCAAGTATCAGTTGTGTGTTATCAGGAATGTTAATAAAGTCAGTAGGCCTGCAAGCACCATCTCGTCAGGCAGGAACCGACACGGAAGACACAGGCAGCCTGGGCCGGGAATCGGGCACCGTCCGCAAGTCACTGTGTCGTTTGGTGTGAGGCGAGCTTGTGTAATTCAAGTCATGCCTTCCGCCTGATAAGTCAATGAAAAAAGCTAATGTGGAGAGACTGACTGCCGATTGGCTGAAAGAGGTGAGCTTAGTTCCCGGACGCAGGTGTCATGTCAGAGGTCAGAGGTCAGGTATCAAGTGTTTGGGGAGATGACCCCGGGTGACTCTGGCATCAGGGTGGACGGCGTCTGAAGCCAGGTCTTCATCGGACACTAATAGATTGGTTGCTTGTTGGAGTTTTAGGTCCTGGCAACATCTAAGGTCATATAAGGACGGCTACCGAATTGTGAGGCTAACCTGGAAGGACAAAGTGACGAATAAGGAAATACTCGACCGGACGGGGCTGCCCTCTATGGAAGATCTTCTGATCAAAAGGAATCTCCGGTGGATTGGACACCTCATGAGGATGTCATCAGACAGGCTACCAAAGCAGATCCTCTATTCTCAACTGTCTTCTGGCTACAGAAAGAGAGGGTGCCCCCGTCTCCGGTTCAGGGATACCATCAAGAGAAACCTGAAGCTGAGAGACATTAAGACCGACTCATGGACGCAACTCTCACAGCAGAGAGCTAAATGGAGAGCGGCAGTCAAGTAATGAAAGCAGTCTTTGTCGCATCGCGACCGACAGCATGATGATGACCGAATTGTGACAGTGCACACTCATGGCGACGTTATAGTGCTACCTCACTGGGAGACCAGGCCGCCGGTACCATGACTTGATATCCCACTCAGTCACATTAACATGATACTGAACACATCTCTCAGCTCCTACCACGGTGGGACTCCACTACTACGCACTCTCCTCGTGCTCGTCCCAAGCACTTCCTGCCTCTCCACATTCCTACCTCCACGGGGCGCCTCGAAAAGTAGATACTAGATCCCATCTATCCACCACCGCAGATCAGTGAAGCATCCCACTCGCTGGCCTCGGGGGCTGCGCCTCCCACCCATAGTGCCCACCCTGCCCCACGTATCACTCCCATCACGTGCTGAATATGGGAACAATGCGAGAGGACTGGGGGAAGACCCTCATTACCTGTTCAGCTAATTCTGGATGAGAATTTAATTTACTGTGCAGTGTGATGTCCGCGTGCAACGGGCTTTCCAAAGTCCTCTCCCCATCACCTCTGGGTCCCGCTCAGCTCTCTCCCCATCACCACTGGGTCCCGCTCAGCTCTCTTCCCATCACCACTGGGTCCCACTCAGCTCTCTCCCCATCACCACTGGGTCCTGCTCAGCTCTCTCCCCATCACCACTGGGTCCCACTCAGCTCTCTCCCCAGCACGTCTGGGTCCCACTCAGCTCTCTCCCCATCACCACTGGGTCCCACTCAGCTCTCTCCCCATCACCACTGGGTCCCGCTCAGCTCTCTCCCCATCACCTCTGGGTCCCACTCAGCTCTCTTCCCATCAGCACTGGGTCCCACTCAGCTCTCTCCCCATCACCACTGGGTCCCACTCAGCTCTCTCCCCATCACCACTGGGTCCCACTCAGCTCTCTCCCCATCACTGCTGGGTCCCAGTCAGCTATGTCCCCATCACCGCTGGGTCCCAGTCAGCTCTCTCCCCATCACTCCTGGGTTCCACTCAGTCCTCTCCCAATCACGGCTGGGTCCCACTCAGCTCTCTTCCCAACACCACTGGGTCCCACTCAGTCCTCTCCCCATCAACGCTGGGTCCCACTCAGCTCTCTCACCATCACCGCTGGGTCCCACTCAGCTCTCTTTCCATCACCGCTGGGTCCCAGTCAGCTCTCTCAACATTACCGCTGGGTCCCACTCAGCTCTCTCCCCATCACCACTGGGTCCCAGTCATCTCTCTCCCCATCACCGGTGGGTCCCACTCAGCTCTCATACCATCACGGATGGGTCCCACTCAGCTCTCTTCCCATCACCACTGGGTCCCACTCACCTCTCTCCCCATCACCGCTGGGTCCCACTCAGCTATCATACCATCACGGATGGGTCCCACTCAGCTCTCTTCCCATCACCACTGGGTGCCACTCAGCTGTCTTACCATCACCACTGGGTGCCACTCAGCTCTCTTCCCATCACCACTGGGTGCCACTCAGCTCTCTTCCCATCATGGCTGGGTGCCACTCAGCTCTCATCCCGTCACGGTTGGGTGCCACTCAGCTCTCTCCCCATCACCGCTGGGTCCTACTCAGCTGCAGGGGTCTACGGCGATGATATCTCGTTCTTCCCAACTCAGCCACGAATCACCTCCGTCCACACGTACGGCACACAGTGGGACACGGCTTCAACTCCATAACAAGACCCTGGTCTCCAACAACATCAATCATGGACACCCGCTGAAGGGCCACACCCATCCCTTATACACACACACGGCCACACGGACACACACACAGACGGCCACATACATGTACACACGGGCACACACAGACACATGAAAACACACAGACATACGGGCAGACGGACACACAGACATGGCGTCACACAAGGTCACGCCGACACACACACGGCCTTCTGGCCACACTGCCACACACACATATACACAAGGCCACACACACGACCACACACATAGACACACGACCACACACACAGACAGAGGGACACACACACAGACACACAGACACACACACAGAAACAGATGGCCGCACACACGACCACACACACAGACACACGACCACACACAAAGACAGAGG
The DNA here is from genome assembly GCA_030323885.1 of Branchipolynoe longqiensis. Lineage (NCBI taxonomy): Eukaryota > Metazoa > Annelida > Polychaeta > Phyllodocida > Polynoidae > Branchipolynoe > Branchipolynoe longqiensis. The sequence goes on along the minus strand of CM059196.1, from coordinate 91,357,296 downwards.
GCCACACACACAGACACATGACCACACACACAGACACACGACCACACACACATACACACGAGCACACACAAAGCCAGAGGGCCACACACCACACACACAGACACACGACCACACACACAGACAGAGGGCCACACACACAGACACACGGCCACACACACAGACACACGACCACACACACACACGACCACACACACGCACATACCTAGCCACACATCCACACACTCCACAGCGGGCACTGTCACAAATCGGTAGTCGTCATAACATGACCGCAAGTGTTATTAGTCTATAAAACCCCGACCTTTCACTCACCCACCCTGCAGGTTCCTCGGCCCAGAGGTAAAGAGCTAATTGCCCCGGTAAGGGTGCGTCTGTCCTCCCGTGCGTTCTCCACCACTCGGTCGGCCGGTGTGTGGTGCTCCGGTCGGCAGCCTCACGCCTCCTCCACCAGGCGGCGCCACCAGCGCCCGCAGTACCACGCCTTCCCGCTAGAGGCCGCCTCTCGTCCAGTGGCCTCGTTCCGGCTGTAATAACTCAGGAACCGGAAACAGCCTAGCGGTCACCCCCCCCCCCTCCCCCCACTCGCACCCCTCTCCTCCCCCCCCCCCATCTTCCGCAGCCTCCGACTGGAGAGGCGGATTCCAATATGGCGGGTGGCAGGATTCAATTTCGGCTCAGTGATCCTCACAACTGACTCATTCTTGGGCAAACAGTGTATACTGCATAGTATAGCATGCAGAATGTGTATATATCAACCTGTCGATGTGGTATGCAGGTATTGCAATACCTCGGGGAGTTTGATGCCCCTGGCCTGCAGAGTTGTAAACCTCTGCCTTGTGGTACAGGTTCTTGATGGAACCAAAGGAGCAAACCCTGAACAGAAAACCATGTCACTGTGGCAGCATCAAGGGTGGTTGATATATGGAACTCCCAACATGTCCCGACCAGCCACTGTGCACACGGACAGTTTGGCACACAGTGGGACACGGCTTCAAGCCAATTACAAGACCCTGGTCTCTAACAACATCAATTATGGACACACGCTGAAGGGCCACATACCAGGGGGAGAGAGCTGAGAGGACAGTTTTGCGCCTGTCTGGACATGTTCTTGCCGGTGTGAAACCTCTATTTGCTCCACGAGAGAGTGCCGCTGATAACTTGCAAAAGCCAGCAGCACTTCAACACTTTTGCAGGCAGCTTTCATGAAATTATGAAAGCAGTCTTTGTCGCATCACGACCGGCAGCATGATGATGATGATGTGTATATAGTGCCGCCACGGTACAGTTACATTCTGACAATAGATGTGTCCATATAGTATACAGTAAAACCTTTCTAAATCGACCGACCTTGGGACCGACTTTAAGTGGTCCATTTAGGGGGGTGGTCGGTTTAGGGAGTTAGAATATGGTTACAATGTTATTGTTGGGACCCAATTAAAGCGATCGATATAGGGGAGTGGTCGATCTGTGGAGGTGGTCTGTTAGGGAGGTTTTACTGTATACCATTAACTGACTAAGGCACTTGGAGAGGTTAGTTTGTTGTTGGAGTTTTACGTCCTGGCAACCTCTAAGGTCATATCAGGATGGGTACGTGGCAGCTTCTGTGAAAAAATGGATTGGATTATCAGAATGATGGCAGTTTCAACTCAAACGTTTGTTTGTGGTGCTTTCCGTCCTAGCTACACCTATGGTTATATCAGGACGGGGTTCGAATGCAAGCAGACTTTGAGAGTTAGGACTTGTGAGACTTGGGTCTGAGACTTCAGGCATGGTAACCTCAACCTGGAGACAATCTACTCAATTCTAATTTATGTGCAAGCATCATACCCACAGTGAGACTCGAACCCACATTACTGCCATCCATTGCAGAGCAGCCATTAGTATATCCATGTTTCCTGATGCAGTCTCAAGCTGAACAGAAAACAGCAGCTACACACGCGTGTCCAACGTGCCACCACACATTATATAAGCATGTGTAAGTTGGTTCACTCACTTTTCTTGAATGACTCCTTCCAAGATTGGGGTATGTCCGAGTTGTAGAAGATATTGTCGAGGAGGGAGAGCCGGTTAATTTCCCATCAAATGGTCATAAGATGGTTGGCCCAGGTAATCCCGACCTCGTTGCCAGATTTATAATAAAGATTCCACCAATACGACTAGATTAAGTTGGACTAGGTTTGGGTATACTTTATAATTATATCTTGCATGTCTTTACAGTCTCTTCCAAGATGGCTGCCCTCTGTCTCAGTCACATTATATCCCAAAACATTACGATACATATTATGACGTGTCTATGATGTTACTATGACATTACAATGTACCATAAACAAATAATCCCATCAGCATGACTCGGGAAGCCTGCGCTACCGATTCGGCCTCCGAGGCCACCAGACGGGACGCCCGAATGAGTCGAGCGTCCGTCTCCCCTGTTGGTAGATCGTGGGATTCGAAACCACGGGTTCGAGCCCTGGTCGAGTCAAACCAATGACTTAACAATTTATATGTCACTTCCTAGCCTAGGTGCTCGGCATTATTAGGATAGGGCCAGGACTCGATGGGTCCATGTCAGGATAATGTGACTGACTGATTGGGATATCAAGTCATGGTGCTGGCAGCCTGGTCTCCCAGTGTGGAAACACTATTAAGTTCCCATGAGTATGCGCTGGCACAAGTCAATATCCGTCCGGATGTGTCCTTAGTTGTTGCCAGGACGTAAAACTCCAACAACCACCCAACCAACTGGCAGCGCGTCCGGTGTGTCGACAAACAGAGTTTCGCCAATATCAGCATGTTTGCTGTACACTCCAGTCATCCCAATTATCGCTACCCTCGCACTGTACACCACATTGCTAGCGACAGCGTAATTTCACCCGAATCCCCGATCTCCGCCCAGCACTTCTCAAGTCGGATTGTCGGCTGATGTACACCGGGAATTATCAATATGGGTACATCGACCTACAGAGGGAGTGTTCCATACATCAAGTATTGTTTCATTGTGGATAATATTAATAAGAGACCTTCTTCGATGGAACATGTGCAACTGGGCTTTATGGACAAAATTACTTCTCGCCACTGCCACCAGAGAGCAGCACCGTGGTGGTGTGAACCCTGTAGGATACATTACCCACTGCGCCGAGATGCTACGCACAACATTAGTTATTGTCACTGCTACAAGAGGGCAGCTTGGTGCTGGAAATCGTTTATTAGTAATTTCGGGGGGGGGGGGTGCCAGAACAGCCTCCTTCCAACTCCAATCCACCACATTGCTACCGCTCCCTCCTGCCTTCCAGTTCAGAACAGGATGTAGATTTATAGTGCTGCCCCATTGGCATACCACGCTACCGCACCATGGTCTGATATCCGACTCAGTCGCATTATCCCAACCTTGAAGCCGATTCCTGCTCGAGCCCTGGGCGTCTGGGGTGGACAACCTTCCTGTGATGTGCTGTGTCTATCATGGATGGAGGAGAGAGTTGCCAAGGTTCCCACCCCCACCCCCACCCCCACCCCCACCCCACCACCACCCCCACCATCCCGGAACCGGAAACAGATGCCGACACAGATCTACGTCCCCGGAATCAGCGTCCGAGTCGGTCGCCGATAGGCCTGCCTTACTAACAACTAACTCACCTTTTATCTGGGTTAAAAATTGATACTTGTCGCTTCCTAGCCAAGCTCTCGGTATTATTAGGATAGGGAAATGACCAGTTGGCTCAATGTCAGGATAATGTGACTGAGTGGGATATCGAGTCATGGTGTTGATGGCCTGGTCACCCAGTCGGGCAGAACTATACAGTTGGCATGAGTGTGCACTGTCACAAGTCGGTACCCTTAGATGTTGCCAGGATGTAAAACTCCAACAACCAAACAAACTTTTATCTGCGGAAAATAGAAGGTGGAGTGTGTAATTTGTTCGGGGGGGGGGGAAATATTCTTGTATTGGCTTACCACGATTAGTTACTGAAACCCTTCATTGTTGTCAACGCTGGGCAGAGTTTGTCCAACTTGTGTGGTTAACAAGCTGTCCTTGAATAATAACACTAACGGGCCCTACACGTGAAACCCGCTGACTACTGCATGGAGATCAGCCTGAGTGGTCTGTGCACACGTGCGGGCACTTCTCCCAATTGATCTTCTATCTTGGAAATTATATGCAAAGATGCAAATGTTGTCATTCATGGGAGTTAGCGGAGACCGGGATAAGGTGGGCAGCGAATCTAACATGTGTTAGTTAGGACCCACTTTGAACCTTATTGAACCTCTGTTAGTTAGGACCCACTTTGAACCTTACTAAACCTGTGTTAGTTAGGACCCACTTTGAACCTTACTAAACCTGTGTTAGTTAGGACCCATGTTGAACCTTACTAAACCTGTGTTAGTTAGGGCCCACTTTGAACCTTACTAAACCTGTGTTAATTATGACCCACTTTGAACCTTACTAAACCTGTGCTATTTAGGGCCCATTTTGAACCTTACTAAACCTGTGTTAGTTAGGACCCATGTTGAACCTTACTAAACCTGTCTTAGTTAGGGCCCTCTTTGAACCTTACTAAACCTGTGTTACTTAGGACCCACTTTGAACCTTACTAAACCTGTGTTGTTACGGCCCACTTTGAACCATACTAAACCTGTGTTAGGGCCCACTTTGAACCTTACTAAACCTGTGTTAGTTAGGGCCCACTTTGAACCTTACTAACCCTGTGTTGTTACGGCCCACTTTGAAACTTACTAAACCTGTGTTAGCGCCCACTTTGAACCTTACTAAACCTGTGTTAGTTAGGGCCCACTTTGAACCTTACTAAACCTGTGTTAGTTAGGGCCCACTTTGAACCTTACTAAACCTGTGTTAGTTAGGGCCCACTTTGAACCTTACTAAACCTGTGTTGTTACAGCCCACTTTGAACCTTACTAAACCTGTGTTAGGGCCCACTTTGAACCTCACTAAACCTGTGTTAGTTCGGGCCCACTTTGAACCTTACTAAACCAGTGTTGTTACGGCCCACTTTGAACCATACTAAACCTGTGTTAGGGCCCACTTTGAACCTTACTAAACCTGTGTTAGTTAGGGCCCACTTTGAACCTTACTAACCCTGTGTTGTTACGGCCCACTTTGAACCTTACTAAACCGGTGTTAGTGCCCACTTTGAACCTTCCTAAACCTGTGTTAGTTAGGGCCCACTTTGAACCTTTCTAAACCTGTGTTGTTACGGCCCACTTTGAACCTTACTAAGCCTGTGTTAGGGCCCACTTTGAACATTACTAAACCTGTGTTAGTTAGGGCCCACTTTGAACCTTACTAAACCTGTGTTGTTACGGCCCACTTTGAACCTTACTAAACCTGTGTTAGGGCCCACTTTGAACCTTACTAAACCTGTGTTAGTTAGGGCCCACTTTGAACCTTACTAAACCTGTGTTGTTACGGCCCACTTTGAACCTTACTAAACCTGTGTTAGGGCCCACTTTGAACCTTACTAAACCTGTGTTATTATGGCCCACTTTGAACCTTACTAAACCTGTGTTAGTTTGGGCCCACTTTGAACCTTACTAAACCTGTGTTACTTAGGGCCCACGTTGAACCTTACTAAACCTGCCATTGGCTAGTTTTTAGCTCAGGTCCACTTTGAACCTTACTGAGCCTTTTGTGGGGAGGATTTGTGATCGAACAAATACCATTTATTTGTGTGAGTGTTTCCATGCTATATAATTATGTTAATTGGCTGGGTTTCTTTTATTTCTGAGAACAGCGATAAGGCACAGTTTGTTCAACATATTCTGTGCCTAACCTCCAACCCCTAATACTCCTCTCCCCTTGCTCCAATCCCTCCCCCTCCTCCGAAAACCCGCCTCAGACCACAGGGTGTAATATTTCAGCCCTAATCCGGTTCTGGGCTCCTTACGCTAACCCCTCCCCCTTCCTCTAATCTACCCCTCCCCACACACACACATTATCTAACCCCCATAACCCCACCCCACCCCCACTGGCCAGCAACCAGCACACAGACCAGCAGCACCGCTGGTTACCAGCTTGCTTGCTGGTACCTGATGCTATGTGGTATAGCGAGATCACGGTTCCGACTGCGCATGCGCTGGAAATGGGGTTGGGAGCAAAGCAAAGGCGTATGGCCATTGAGTTTGCCGATATGCATAGGGCAAAACTGCCATTTTATTCAAAATTAATAGAAATATATAACAATTTGGCACAAACATGGATGGAAGGATGCAATATAATGAATATGTTTAAGACACAACTCTCCATAATTAAGCATTTTGAGCTAAGAAATATACAATTTCAGTCACTTTACAAGCTGATGTTTACATCACCATTGATTAGCCAGAAGTAATTCTTGTTCTAAATATTAAAATGTCAAATGTGTCAACAAAGACTTCTTTCAAAGAAATATATAACCAATATCTGATTAACCCTACTCATTTTCTATTTCTACATATGTCAGTAACCATATAATATAAATAAAAACATGAATAAAATAAGTAAAACTGACTCTGGCTATGGTTCTAACACTAGTCTGAGTGCCCAGATTTGTCTAAATCTAAATGCGCATGGCATAAGACGTCCTGAGTATATTGATGTAACTGCAATGCTGAATAAAAAATGTATATCTTAAGTTATTATAGATATTTTTTGTAGTTAGTGTTCTATGTTTCAAACAAGAGGTGAGATGAGCTGAAACTAGCACATTTCATAGCTGCACCCAGTGAATTAGCATGTGCCATGTGCTTCTCGCGGGTTTGTTTTGCTCTGACACATCCCACAATGCACCGCGTGGCTGGAATGGTGATGTAGTCTATTGTCCGAGTGTGGGGGGGGGGGGGGGCACTTCATATTCTCCATTCTGTGTTAGGAGCGCTCCTCTGAGGGACAACCACTGAACACTTACTTCGTTTTCAATATGCGCCCACCACCATCATCACCACCACCATCACCACCGGCATCACCATCACCACCACCACCACCACCACCAGTACCAGCACCATCACCAGCACCACCACCACCAGAACCACCAGCACCAGTACCACCACTATCACTATCACCAGCACCACTACCACCAGAACCAGTACCACCACCATCACTATCACCAGCACCACTACCACCAGAACCACCAGCACCAGTACCACCTCCATCACCAGCACCACCACCACCACCAGAACCACCAGCACCAGTACCACCATTATCACTATCACCAGCACCACTACCACCAGAACCACCAGCACCAGTACCACCACCAGCACCATCACAGCACCAGTACCACCAGAGCCACCAGCACCAGTACCACCACCAACACCATCACCAGCACCACTACCACCCGAACCATCAACACCAGTGCCACCACCAGCACCTTCACCAGCAGAACCACCACCACCACCACAGTACCACTAGCACCACCAGCAGCAAAACCACCACCACCAGCACCACTAGCACTATCACCGCCACCAGCAGAACCAGCACCACCAGCACCACCACCACCACCAACAGAACCACCAGCAGAACCACCACCATCAGCACCACCACCACCACCACTACCACCACCACCAGCACCACCAGCACCACCAACACCACCAACACCACCACCACCACCACTAGCACCACCACCAACAGCACCACCACCACAACCAGCACCACCACCACCACCACCACCAGCACCACCACACCACACTCCAGCAGTCAGATAGACAAGCAAGCTGAACCTCGAGTCTGCCCCCAGTCTGGCCGCACTCTGCCCCCAGTCTTCCCCAGTCTACCCTTGGACTGCCCAGTTTGCTCACAGTCTGTTTTCAATAAGCCTGCTTCCTCAGTTTGCCCCAAGCCTATCCAGTGTGCCCCAAATTTGTATGCAGTCTGCTCCAGTCTGCCCCAGTCGGCCCCCAGTCTGCCCCCAGTCTGCCCCCAGTCTGCCCCCAGTCTGCCCCCAGTCTGCCCGCAGTCTGCCCGCAGTCTTCCCGCAGTCTGCCCCCAGTCTGGCCCCAGTCTGCCCCCAGCCTGCCCGCAGCCTGCCCGCAGTCTGCCCCCAGTCTGCCCGCAGTCTGCCCCCAGTCTGCCCCCAGTCTGCACCCAGTCTGCCCCCAGTCTACCCCTAAACTAACCTCAGTCTACTCAGTCTGCCCCTAGGATGCCCCAATCTGCCCCAAGTCTACCCAGTCTGGCCCCAGTTTGTCTCCAGTTTGCCCCCAGTCTCTATCCAAGTAGCATCCAATAGAAATAACCGCTATTTTGAATGTCTAAATAGTTCAAAGGATTTTAGTCAAACAACTGCGGAGAAGTATGCATGTCAATATTGGTGCTTGTTCCACTATTTGAAAGACTTTGCTACAATCTCCACCTGCAGTATTGCACGAGGCTCCCCCTGGTGTCATTAAGGAGCACTGCAAGATGTCGGATAGGGAGGCGTGGAATTACCAAGGCGCTACTGGATTTGCTCCGGATTTCATGTGGGAAAAAAGGAAAAGAAAAGAAAAAATGGATAAATGCCATCCGTTTCAAACCGTGAGATGCAGTGAACGTTAGGCGGGAAGCTGGAGGCGAAGGATGCAGCAGCACGGGAAGAGCTGCAGGTAAAGGATGCAGCAGCACCGGAACAGCTGCAGGTACAGGATGCAGCAGCACCGGAACAGCTGCAGGTAAAGGATGCACCAGCACAGGAACAGCTGCAGGTACAGGATGCAGCAGCACCGGAACAGCTGCAGGTAAAGGATGCAGCAGCACGGGAGCAGCTGCTGGTAAAGGATGCACCAGCACCAGAACAGCTGCAGGCTAAGGATGCAGCAGCACCAGAGCAGCTGCACGCTAAGGATGCAACAGCACGGGAGCACCTACAGGAGCACCGGATCAGCGTGCCTGAGACACTTTGTATCTACATCTACTGAGGGAATTTATATAGATGCTGTGGAATTTATTATGTGACATAATGTCTTTACATTTATTTGATGTTTAAAGAAGCTGTGAAATTTAGTATGTGAGGACATCAAAAACTATTTATTATTTTTCTTTCATTCCTCTCATCCCTGAGTTTTCCGTTGCGTAGATTATGTCTTTCCATTTCCTGGATGTGTAACTAGCGTTGATCATCTATGACGGTACCCGGTGAATAGCGTGCCATCTACGCAGACCAGTAATGCTGATAATGAACTAGCCTCGGTATTATTTTATGGCTGGCTAATTAGAACAATTTTTCATTCAGTTAATAAATATAATTGTAATATCCACTCGATCCTCTATCCTTCTTTGTCCTTTTCACGCTGTTTGTGTCTCTCTACTTTTGCCTGTTTCCTTGCGTTCTATTCTATCTTTGTCCCATTCTTCCTCTGTCCTTCTGTCCCTCTGTCCAATTGTCTCTCTATCTCGTGTCGTTCTGTCACTCGGTCCCTCTGGTCCTTGCAACATTTATCTGTTCCTACTCGCTTATGTCCCGGTCGTCCTGTCTCTCTGTCCCTCTGTCCCGCTGTCTCGCTGACCCTCTGTCCTTGCCTTCGGTCCCAGTGTCCTTATCATCTACTGTCCCGCAAGTCCTGCATGGTTAAAGTTGTGCTAAAGTGTGTAAAGCTGAGTGAAGACATAACAACTGGATGCAATCATATGGGACAAGACGGCATTGTGGGAACTTAACAACTGGTGTGTTCTGTCAATTTAAGAAGATCTCTATGCCATGACACCCATCACGGATTGCATTAAAAGGGCTTATTGATTCACCGCTCCTATTTGGCCTTTGGTGATGGACAAGTGCCCTGGGCACATTACGAAACAAACTAATCAATTGTCCACTGATCCCAAGAACAAATAAACTGAAAACATACAAGCAGTCACTTGGATCTTTATAACAGACCAGTGTTTTAAGTTTGAAATCGTGTGATGTCACCATCACCTATTGGATTGCTGTGACTACAAGGATCCATTCATATCATCAATCCCAAAGGCGCCTCATCCATCTTTGTTCTCTTTCATGTCAGCGACAAGAAGTCAATATTAAGCTTTCAAGAAAACTCTTATTCTGGTTTCTTGTTACAGAGATGTTTTATCAAGTCGCAGGCATTGGTTTGCTGGCCGTTGTAGATACACAGTATTGACGCTGCAGGGTGCTAAGCTAAAGTTGCAGGGTCTGCGGGTTTCGAGTTTCTCTCATTCTTCTGCGATAAATACATTAAATTCATCATTATAATCCATCTCCCATAAATATGCAGTAACTGCGTATCTTAAGCCCGGTACACACCTCCCGTATAAAACCTAAAACTGAGTTTTAAGTCGCAAATCGGAAGGCTCTGGTGTGATAGGGTGTCACACACCTAAAGAATGAAACCGACTAAAACTCAAACTTTGTCACGAAACGGGAGGTGTGTGCTGGGTTTTATAAGATTTGAAAAATGAATCGGGCAGTTTTAGTCGGGAAACGGGATGGGTCATGTTGTAACGGCTACCATCAGGCAGTCAGTTTTAGTGCGTGAATCATATACGGGAGGTGTGTACCAGGCTTTAAATGGCTTTCTTTTGAGATATCTGAAATGTGAATGATATTAAATGAGTTTTGGAAATCACTCCAAAACTGTGATACCATAGTCTTCAGCCGTAACAGGTTCTATTTAATGGGAACCTTTCAGTTTGCATGACTCTCCCGTCAGATGGCGCACCATGCCGGTCTCTGTAATGCTTTGGTTGGATAGAAGGAGTTCCTTCTACTATCAAGTGTGGGGTTGAGGGGGTGTAGTTGGGTTGAGGGGTGTAGGTGTGTATGGTGGGTGTACGGTGGGGGTGTATATTTGTGTTGTGGAGGTGTAGGGGTGTAGTGAGGATGTTGGTGTGTTTGGTGGGGAGTGGGGGATTTAAGGGTTTGTGGTGGGGGTGTATGGTCGGGTGGGGGTGGTTGGGGTGTAGGTGTGCATGGTGGGTGTGTGGTGGGGGCGTCTGTTTGTGTGGTGGGGGTGTAGGGGTGTGGTGAGGATTGTGAGTGTGGTTGGTGTGTGTGTGGATTTAGGGGTGTGGGGTGTAGAGGTGTGTGGTGAGTTGGTATGGTGTAGTTGGGGTGTAGGTGTGTATGGTGTGTGTGTCGTGAGGGCGTATGTTTGTGTCGTGGGTGTGTTGTGGAGGTGTAGGGGTGTGGTGAGGATTTTGGTGTGTGTGGTGGGGGTCTATGGGGATTTAGGGGTGTGTGGTGGAGGTGTCGGGGGGTGGTGGGGGCTTAGGTATGTGGTGGGGGTTTAGGGATGTGGTGGGGGTGTAGGTGTTTGTGATGGGAGTTGATGGTGTGTGTGGTGGGGGTGTAGGTGCTTTGTGGTGGAGGTGTAGGGGTGTCTTGCAGAGCGGCACCTCACAATCTTTAGCATCCCTAAACCCCCACACACACCTACACCCCCACCACAGCCCTAAACCCCCACCACACACCCCACGACACACACCTATATCCCCTACACACCACACACACATATACCCCCAGTACCCCTTACACCCCCACCACACACCTAAACCCCCACACACCTACAACCCGACCACATCCCTAAGCCCATCCCCACCACACACCTACACCCCCAGCACACGCCTACACCCCTAAACCCTCACCACACACCTACACCCCCACCACACACACTCACCAGACACCTACATCCCCACCGTCACACATAGCTACACCCCCGCCACATCCCTAAACCCCCACTACACCCCCACCACACACCTACACCACCAAGACACGCACACCTACACCCTTCTATCCAACCATGATGGCTTGGACCAGGGACGGGTGCTGCCACCAAGTGTATAGCGAGAGAAATGACTCATGAAAGGTCCTCATTGTCTTAGTATTCCGTTCTATGTGGCAACAAATGTTCAATAAGTGCATCACTATCTAAGTTAGATAAGTAGAATCAAATCTAGATGGTTGTGTTTGTCTTGAAAAGTTGATACTTCAGCGGACTATGCAGCCCTAAGGTGTGTGTGTGTGTGTGGGGGGGGGGGGGGGGGTAGGTTATTGCGCTGTTTGGTGTAGGACTACAAACTAGGACTGATATGGGCTGCGCTAATTGCTGGGTTGTTGGTGAAAATACATTGCTAAAACTGACAAAACACCAATTTTAGCTACAGTTGCATATTCCAAAGAAATCATCACATGTTTTAATCCAAAAACACTTCCCTAGATTTGATCCTACAAATTAACCATTGATACTGGTGCCTTCATTAAAGGGGTATTGCACTTTTGTACGCCTGTGTTATGCTGCTATGTTAAGAAATGGGTCAACAAAGCGTGTCTGGCATTTTTGGGGCACGCACAAATTAATTCACTTCACTTCAAGTTGAAATAATTTAATTTTAAATGTTTTCATGTAAATTTGAAATACATTAATTTGTGATGTTTTCCCTTTAATCGGGTGAAAAATTACCCATTATAATAAAGTTATTTCAAACTAAATTAAGATAGATTATAACGATCAACTTAATATTGATATCTGAAATATTTTAAAGAAATTGAAATCCGCCAGTCGACACAAATTGACGCTTTTCTCCTTCTACTTGAATGTTTTCACTTCAATTAAGTCCGACATAAACGCTTGACAAAAAAGTTATTTCAAACCAAACTAAAATACATTATAATGACCAACTTAATATTGTTATTTACATTATTCTTTGCAGACATTCCAACCCGTCGGCCTATGCACATTTAAGTGTTTCTCATTCTGCTCGAATGTTTCCTCCCATGTCATGAATTTCATTAACTTTCTTTAATTATTCAGCTGTAAAAACGGCACTCGACTAATGCAGTTCTCAGGCGAAGAGGTTAAGCCCCTGTTAGCATGCAGCAGGAACCAGCCAACTGTAAGTTGTAGCTGGTACCCGGCAGGGCGGGGGTGGTGGGGGGATGGGGGAGGGTGCAGGACGGAGGGGGCAGGACGGAGGGGGCAGGACGGAGGGGCGGGGGGAGTTTGGCGGGACGGAGTGGGCGGGGGGACGGCCGGGGGGCAGGACGGAGGAGGCGGGGGGAGGGGGCAGGCGGAGGGGGCGGGGGTGGGGGGGGGGGCCGGGGGCAGGGACGAAGGGGGCGGGGGCAGGGGCGGGGGCAGGACGAAGGGGGCGGGGGAAGGGGCGGGTGCAGGACGGAGGGGGGAGGGGGCGGGGGGAGGGGGTAGGACGGAGGGGGCGGGGGAGGGGAGGGGGGAGGGGGCGGGACGGAGGGGGCCGGGGAGGGGAGGGGAGAGGGGGGCGGGGAGGAGGGGGCAGGACGGTGGGCATTCACCCAGAGGGGAGAATGGGTAGTGCAAGGTAATGCGGGATTGTGACAGTGAACACTCATGGTGGATTTATAGTGTTGGCCCACAGTGATACAGCTCCACCATTACAATGACAAAGTATGCCATTCAGTCTTTATCGTGATGCTGAACTGGCCACTGAGAGTAATGTTGAGTACGAGGTTAGGTCGTGTCCAGGCGGGCTGATGACTATGGGAAATATAGCGCTTTGAGCGGGAATCGTACCCACATCTCTAACATTCCGGGCTAGTGTACTAACCATTACAACAACTAGGATTCCCTGATACCATCACCCTATTCACATCCACCTAAGTCTATGTGACTCGTTGCCTGAGAAGTCGGTGCAGACGACTACAGCAGCAACAAGACACACTAGTTGTAAGCATTTAGCCTGACTTGGGCGGGAATTGATCACACAACCTACCGCATGAGAAGTGGTGGCCCTGCCCAGTCGGCCATCTTGCTCCGGTGGAGCAGGGTGGAAGCGTCTGTAATGTATGATGTCAGTTCCTGAACTGTGGGTCGTGCTTCACAGTTCTCCCCTCTCCCCAGATACAGGCCACTTGGACGCGCGGTCTACGTGTGAGCTGCTGACGTCACAGCTTGGCGCCGTTATTCACGGGAGGTCAGAGGTCAGAGGTCACTCAGCACCCAGACACATTCTCCGCTCAAAGACTGCTACAAGGGCGCAGCTCAGTGATAAGAAACGACAGCATGAAGCAATGAAAGGGTTCCACACTGACAACCGCCAAGAAAGTTAATACAAAAGAGCCCCAAGCGGGCGTTGGGTGAACTGAAGACATAGTGAGTGAAGTTGGTTAGTTGTTGGGATTTTACGTCCTTGCAACATCTATGGTTATACCAAAACGGGTACCGATTTGTGACAGTGCGCACTCATGGCGACTTTATAGTGCTGATCTCCTAATGTACAAGTTGTACCGCATTAATCCGGTAACCTTGAGACCTGGCTATTGCTGAATTACAGAAAAGCCGGACTACACAAATTGTCATATAAGACCCCTAAGGAAACACCGCATATAACCATATGCTTCACCCATCGCTTTGGAGCCCTCTCCAAACTAATTACCATCGTCCTGTCTCTTAATTGCACGATGAATAATAATACTTATATTGTGAAGTCTATGCAATGGCCAGAAATCTACTAGACATATGCAAAGCATGAATAACAAGCTTGCACACAAGAAGAAACCGTCAACACGTATAGACGGCTCGATCTGAGTGTTTAAGGATCTGCGCCAAGCCTCGATGTCAGCCCATTCCGGACATGCGCACATGTGGAACTCAGAAGGTCCTGTGAAGGGTCCTCACCCAGCGCATGGACATTCTCTAATTAGTTCCCAAAGAACACGCAGGAAGGCGGGCCTGGGTATGCTGGTTTGAGCATCACTGTGGGGCTTCTTACCCGTCTTCTGAGATACTGACGCTGGCACCCAAGAGGCCACTAGTCATGGTTTCTAACCAGGCTAGGATGGGGATGAAGCACACTGCATCAATCCAGAATGGTGATGCATTGTACATGCCAGACACAGAGGGCACATGCACAGTGTTAGTGCACACAGTGGACAGTGTGTGTGCGGTGTACTGGTGGAGCGGCAGTGTGCCCTGCTGCCTGCACACAGGAAGTGGTATTTATATAACGTAAAATATTGGCCCGGACAATTTCACTGCAATCTCCATTAGAAACTAACATATGGCAATAATCCCACCAAGTTTGGCTATCACTAGTATCAGAGACTTTATTTCTCATGGGTTACAAGTTTGGCTATCAGAGACGTTGTTTTTTATGGGTTACAATTTTGGCTATCAGAGACTTTGTTTCTAATGGGTTACAAGTTTGGCTATCAGGGACATTGTTTTGTATGGCTTACATGTCTGGGTATCAGAGACTTTGTTTTTTATGGGTTACAAGTTTGGCTATCAGAGACTTTGTTTTGTATGGGTTACATGTTTGGCTATCAGAGACTTTGTTTTGTATGGGTTACATGTTTGGCTATCAGGGACTTTGTTTTGTATGGGTTACATGTTTGGCTATCAGGGACTTTGTTTCTTATGGGTGACTACAAGTTTGGCTATCAGGGACTTTGTTTTGTATGGGTTACATGTTTGGCTATCAGGGACTTTGTTTTTTAAGGGTTACAAGTTTGGCTATCAGGGACTTTGTGCTTATGGGTTACAAGTTACCCTAAAGTGTTGAGCCTGTAGTGCAGAATACGTATGAGAGCCAAACACACCCCACTTCCGCCCGTGAAGATACACCATGACAGCCTCAGTACTGAACCTTGTCAGGAACCAGCGGAACCAAAGTAAGAACGCTGGTCGCTGGTGTGTGGGTTGGTTCTAAGACGCGCTTTGTGAAGCAGTGTAAAGTACCATTACACACAGGTTACTTTGATCCAGAGACGCCTTGCACTCGGCCAAATGGCACAAGTACCATTTGATGCCACGAGAATGAAAGTCAATAGTGTTATGTGGCTGATGAAAATGGGAAACATTGCGCCTAGAGCGGGAATCAAACCCACATCTCTTGCATCCCGGGCCAGTGTGTTAAGCATTACACCACCTAGCCTCCCTGATGTCACCACCCCAGCCACACCTGTGATGTATGTACTAGGCCGCGACACACCCGAAACCGAAACCAGGAAAGGGCTGAGCAGCGCCGACTGCGAGGCACCGGAATAAAAGCATTATGAAACTAGACGTCGTTGTGTAGAGTCGGTTCGTGATCACAGCATTACATGGTGTCAGAAGCGGAACTTTGACCCAAAATGGCTCTCTCGGGGTTGAAACCTCCTGCAGCACTTAACCTGAACGAGGATCTGGCGGCTAGCTGGAAAGCCTGGAGCCACTCCTACAATATCTACGCGACAGCAGCAGGCGTCCTAAGTCGGAGCGAGAAGGTGCAATGCTGCGTGTTTTTACACGTAACCGGGCCAGAGGCACAGAAGGTACACCAATCCATGACTTTCGTGGCGGGTGAAACGGACAAAATCGCTGCCCTCCGAGAAGCGTTCAGGGTATACTGCGAAGGAAAGACAAACCTTACAGTCACGCGGTATAGGTTCAATACCTACAACCAAGGTCAGGAGACAATGGACGCATATATAAGAGAGGTACGACACAGAATTGGACACTGCCAATACGAGGCATTGGAGGAATCACTGATGTGCGACAGACTAGTCAGCGGGGTGAAATGCGATGAACTACGAGATCGGTTACTGCAGACGCCCAAGTTGTCTCTAAAAGTGTGTGAGGAAATGTGCCGCATGAGCGAGCACCGAGCGAAACAACTAGCGGGAGCTACAAGCAACGAATATGCTCTTGATTTCGTACGACGAGACGATACAACGCGCCAGACACCACGGATGTACGAGGCAAGACAGCAGCAGAGGCACCGACCGACCATCAGAGGAGGCCGGGATCAAAGCAACAGAGTGGGTGATACACGCACCAGTTGCGCCTGGTGCGGTTACGCTCACAAAAACGATCGCGACGCATGCCCCGCCAAAGGCAAAGCATGCTCCGGGTGCAAGAAAATTGGACACTTTGCAAGGGTATGCCGAAATAAAACTACAAGCATCAATGAGATAGTCCTCGACGAATATGATAACGACGACGAGAGAGAGTTCCAAAACCCGGAATTTGACCTATTCGTGGGAGCGGTGGCGACCGATGACGGCAAGTCAGGCGACTTGTGGTTCACCGACTTGTGTGTAGGACCTCTGTCGATCAAATTCAAATTGGATACGGGATCCGAGGCAAACATTATCCCAATGCACATATTCAGCAAAATCGCCAGTGCAAGGTTGACAAAGCCCAGGTGTCGATTAGTCACATACTCGGGTGAGAAGATCGTGCCGAGAGGGGAAACGTCGTTGCGGGTGAGGGACCAGTGGCTACGTTTTCAAGTCATAGACAATGGATGCCCGATACTCGGAAAGGAGGAGTGTGTACGACTACACATCCTATCACGCATCGACAGCGTCCAGGCGGAGGATCAAAAAGACGTCAGTGAATCCCAGAACACGGTAAAAACATTTAAGGATGTGTTCACAGGTCTGGGGACAATTAAGGTAGAAGCTAAGATATATGTAGACAATACAGTTCAACCAGTTATCGATCCTCCCAGACGGATCCCCCATGCCGTTGAGAACAGAGTGCGACAAGAATTAGATCGAATGATCGGGCTTGGGGTAATAGTAGAGGAAACAGAACCTACGCCATGGGTGAATTCTATAACAGTAGTTAGAAAGAAAGACAAAATTCGAATTTGCCTAGATCCTACAAAGCTAAATAAAGCTATTCAAAGGGGACCATACCCGACACGTACGGTAGAGGAAGTAATAGCGAAACTAGAAGGTGCTAAATATTTCTCAGTTCTCGACCCCAAAAGTGGGTATTGGCAAATCCAATTAGACATTGAAAGCTCAAAATTGTGCACATTTAACACACCATGCGGTAGGTTCAGATACACAAGGTTACCATTTGGCATTAAAACAGCGGGGGACATTTTCATACACGAAATGAACAAAATCGTACAAGACTTAAAAGGTGTAAATGTAATAACGAATGACATCTTGGTGTATGGGAAAACAATGGCTGAACACAACGAAAATCTCACAGCCGTTCTGGAACGAGCAAGAGAAGTTGGGTTAACGTTAAATCCAGAAAAGTCCAGCATTGGCAAAACAAGTGTAAACTATGTCGGTCACGTAATATCAGGGGAGGGGGTCAAACCCAGCAACGAGAGAGTGCAGGCAATAACGGACATGCCCACACCCACTAACAAACAGTCAGTACAAAGATTGTTAGGCATGGTAGCCTACGTAGCAAAGTTCATGCCAAAATTAGCAGAATTAACTAAACCACTCCGCATTTTGACAGTGAAAGAAACAGCATGGCATTGGCAAAGGGAACAACAGCAAGCATTCGACAAGCTAAAGCAAATGATCACACACGCACCAGTACTAAGGTTCTATGACGTGAATAAAGTGATAACACTTCAGGTTGACGCTTCGAAATCAGGCCTGGGTGCTGCACTGTTGCAAGAAGGCAGGCCAATAGCAATGGCGTCTAAGGCACTAGACGACACACAAAGCAGTTATGCGGTCATTGAAAAGGAGCTCCTAGCAATCTGTTTCGGATGCACGAAATTTCACAATTACATTTTCGGTAAAAAGGTACGGGTCGAAACAGATCATAAACCACTTGTTGCAATTGTAAACAAACCAATGTATCAGCTGTCAGCACGCATGCAACGCATGAGAATGCGTCTACAAAATTATAATCTGGAATTGGTACATATAAAGGGATCCGACATGTATGTTGCAGATGCCTTGTCAAGGGACCACAGCGACAAGACGGGACCTGAGGCGCTGTTCGACGCAGAAATTACAATCGCTGCAGTAGACATGATACAAGGGGGCCTTCAAACTGTTGCGAACGAAACAAAGGGTGACAAAGTGTTAACAGAAGTAATCAAATTAGTCGAGAATGGATGGCCCGAGGACAAAACCCTAATACCAAAATGCGCAACCCCGTTCCACACGTTTCGGCACGAAATAACAAAGTTCAACGGGGTCTTGTTAAAAGGGAACAGGGTCATCATTCCAGCACTAATGCAAAAATCAATGTTAATAAAGTTACACGAAACACACCAGGGTATAATAAAAAGCAAAAGACTAGCAAGGGAACACGTGTTTTGGCCAGGCATGCAAACCCAATTAGAAGATAAAATCGTAAGGTGCACACTATGCCAACAGTACAGAAACAGGCAGCACAGCGAACCACTGAGGCCACATGACATACCATGCTTACCATTCAGCAAAATAGGGGCTGATCTATTCCAAATCGGGAATCAAACATACTTATTAGTCGTAGATTATTTGTCGAAATACCCAGAAGTGGTAGAGCTACAAACAACAACAAGCAAGTCAGTGATCTTAGCATTGAAGCAAATATTTGGTCGGCACGTTATCCCAGAAAAGGTAGTTTCGGACAATGGTCCACAGTTTGCAGGTGAGGAATACAAACAATTCGCAAAAGAATACGGGTTCGAACTAAACTTCTCTAGTCCACATTTCCCACAGAGTAATGGGCAGGCAGAAAGACACATACAGACAGTCAAAAAGATGATAAAGAAAGCAATGGCAGAGTCGAAGGACTACAACCTATTTTTGCTAAACTTCAGAAACACCCCATTGTCAGAAATTGACGCGTCTCCAGCGCAACTATTAATGAGCAGGAAGTTACGGTCGAAACTGCCGACCATACCACAACAACTAAAACCAAAAGTGAAGAAAGTAACACAAGAACAAATTCGCAAAGGACAAACAACTCAAAAAAGGTCTTACGACCGTCACGCAGGAAAACGGCATAAAGTAATAAAAATCGGAGAACAAGTGAGGTATCTCACGCACAAAGGGACATGGGCCCCAGGGATCGTTACAAAGGCGGGGGACAACGATACAAGAAAATACGTAATACTGAACCGAAACAATCTAAAGCTAGTACGAAACCGAAGGCATATATTCAAATCAAGGCAGGAACAGGATAACGCTCAACAACTCAACCCGCACCCACCACCAAACCCACAAACCGACCCAGAGAACGATTACGGGGAGCAAAGGGCATATACAACCAGGCACGGGCGCAAAGTAAAACCCGTACAAAGGCTCGGTTATCAGTAAGTAATAAACATGTCAGGCTTATCAGTAAGTCGGGCACGGCCCAGCAACGAGTATCTTGAACATGTGCATGAAAGACCATTATACACATTACAGAGTGTTAGTAGATAGATACGTTATATAACTTGACAATTTGCAAAAACAGGAATATCAGTCAATCAGGGGAAGTTGATTTAAAAACCTTAAACTGCAAAATGTAAATATAATGAAAAGCACTTCTACAAAATTGTGCATGCTTCACATACAATAAACCGCCGTGGGACTATATTGGAAAAGGTATAGGGATGTGCATGCACGCCGGCCGGGACATACACAATCAAGAAACAATGTAAACCTTGAGTAATCAATTTATTGTGTTGTGTTTCAATACATTGTGAAAAGGGAGATGTGATGTATGTACTAGGCCGCGACACACCCGAAACCGAAACCAGGAACGGGCTGAGCAGCGCCGACTGCGAGGCACCGGAATAAAAGCATTATGAAACTAGACGTCGTTGTGTAGAGTCGGTTCGTGATCACAGCATTACAACACCTACCTGTCTATGCGGCTCCTTGCCTGAGAGGTCAGTCCAGACAACTACACTCGTCGACCTGGAATTGTAAAATGTTCTTTTGGTCATTTAATGCTTACAATTACATACATACACACACTTCACTTAACTACATATGCACCAGGGTAGGTTCAACAACCATACAATGCATAGCTTTACAGGATCCTAGTTATGGAACCAGTATCATGGGGGTGATGAGAATGGGAAACATAGCACCTCGAGCGGGAATAAAACCAGTATGCTAACAATTTCACCGCCTAGGCTCCCTGATGTCACCACACTACCCACCCATACCTGTCCTTGCCAGAGAGGTCAGTGCAGCCTACTACAATAGTGAATAACAAAGTATCGCTCCATAATATACGATAACAAAATAATGTAAATGTAATTGTACATCCTTCGGGACATCATAATAGGCCTAGCAAGTGGAGAAAGTGATTTCAAATGGGCCTCAGAATTTGGCGTTGACCCATTTGAAATCACTCCACTGACCCACGTGTTGAATTATGGAGTAGCAATAAGACCGATTGTACACATCTGAAATACACCCTACCCCTATTTAATAATTGAAAACATTAATTCAAGTTTGCGCATATGTAAAATGTGGCCTTTCGTGTGTGATGTGCTGCAGACTCTCAGCTATTTGCGCCTCTTTGTGGAGCACTCTCTCAGAGACCAGCTACCCTAAGTAGGTCAACCTCATTAGTGCCATTATATTCATCATCACTGATCTGTCTTGTTGAACTCTGCTATACCGTGCAATATAGCATGGCAATGCAAGAAGCGATGGCTTTAGCGTGTTATTTATTATACAGTAAGTATTATATCCATTTGTATGCCAATATTACTAGGGTAAAACTTCTCTAACCGACCACCTCCACAGATGGACCTCTCCCCTTTTTCGATCGCTTTATTTGGGTCCCAACAATACCATTGTAAGGATATTCTAACTCCCTAAACCGACCACCTCCCTAAATGAACCACTTATAGTCGATCCCATGGTCGGTCGATTTACAGAGGTTTTACTGTATTATATAAAGCTAATATTAAGGCTAGTCACTAACAGCTAAGATGACAAGGCTACTGCCAAATTGAGACTATTGCTGTTCAGCGATGAAAACAAGCCGCAATGCGACTTACTCATTATGGACAGAGTAAATAAACCAACATAAAAAAAGACCCAGATCCCAGTCTCTCCAATTTGCTATTTTGTGGCAAGGCGTTGCTCCTTTAATGTAAGCACACGGTTTTGTTTATATAAATACTCAATTTATGGGAATTTGTTTGCAGCAGCCAACACTTAGTCAGAGCAGATGATATCCCAAATGTTAGTGGCACCTGGCTTATCCCAAACTGCTTTACGTATACCGGTGATAAATGCATCTATTGCGTACAGAAGGCCTTGATCTGGTGAGCCGCCGAGCTGACAGATCTGACGGCTTCCCCTGCTTATCCTCCAGGCTCTTTCAGTAGTAGCGCACCGATATGTATACATATATATATATAACAAGTGACACGGCATCTGCATAGAATGGTCCGCACGCTGGTGCAGATTTGGACATAGCAAAATAGACTGCGATACCAGCACACAGGATCTAATGTCGAGCGCTACACGCGGTTGCAGCAGTATGGGAGCACTGATAGTGTGTCTGATAACTTAAGCATCCTCTATCTCCATAGGACCCGATTTGCTATCTCAGTGAGCGATAATATCGGAAAACAATAAAGAAAAGTGCACTTTCATTTGTTTACTGCTTCCTAGTTACCACCGGCCTCCTGTTTGTAATTTCCCCCTGATATCTCACTGGTGCATCTTTGGTGTCTCGCTGAGTAGTCCCTGGTGTCTCCAAAGTGTCTCCCTCAGCTTTCACAGGTGTCTCTCTCGTATCTCCCTAGATCTCTCGTTGGGTTCTCTCTGATGTCTTTCTGGTCTATATTATAGGTATGGTGTTTCCCTGGTGTTTTCCTGGTCTTCCATAGGTCTTTCCTGGTCTTTCTCAGGTAATTCCCTGATGTTATCCTGATCTCACTCTAATCTCTCCCTGATGTAACCCTGATCCCTCTCTAATCTCTCCGTGATGTAACCCTGATCTGTCCATGTTATTTCGCTGATCTCTCCCTGCTGTCCGCCTGATATATCCTACATGTATACCTGATCTCTCCTTATCCCTGATCTCTCCTTATCCCTGATCGTTCCTCATCCCTGATCTCTCATTATCCCTGATCTCTCCTTATCCGTTGTCTATCAGTATCCATGGTCTCTCCTTATCCTTGATCTCTCCTTATACATGGTCTCTCCTTATCAGTGATCTCTCCTTATCCCTGATCTCTACTTATCCCTGATCTCTCTTTATCCCTGATCTCTCTTTATCCCTGATCTCTACTTTTCCCTGAGCTCTCCTTATCCCTGATCTCTCCGTATCCCTGATCTCTCCTTATCCCTGATCTCTCTTTATCCCTGATCTCTCTTTATCCCTGATCTCTCTTTATCCCTGATCTCTACTTTTCCCTGAGCTCTCCTTATCCCTGATCTCTCCTTATCCTTGATCTCTCCAGGAACTTTCCCTGGCCCTTCCGTGATCTCTCCCTAATGAATAGCTGACCTCTCCTTATCCCTGATCTCTCCTTATCCCTGATCCCTCCGTGAACTTCCCCTGGCCCCTCCCTGATCTCTCCCTACTACATATCTGATCTCCCATTAATGCATAGTTGATGTCTCCCGTTCCCTGGCTCCTCCCTGATCTCTCCCTGATGTATACCTTATCTCTCCCTAATGCCTGATCCCTCATTTTCCCTGACCTCTCCCTGACGTCTCCATGACCTCTCCTGGCGTCGCCTTGACCTCTATCCAATGTGCGTGGAGGCGTGGTTAAAACACTGTGAGACAATACATGTTGCACCCACCGCCGCGCTCTCCTTGTGTTGCACATCACCAAGCTTCGAACCCACTTAGGCCCTCCCTGATCTCAGAGAACTGGGCGTGGCACCAGCAACAAAGCCATGCTGACCCATCTCCAGGCCCTCCCTGATCTCAGAGAACTGGGCGTGGCACCAGCAACAAAGCCATGCTGACCCATCTTCAGGCCCTCGCTGATCTCAGAGAACTGGGCGTGGCACCAACTACAAAGCCATGCTGACCCATCTCCAGGCCCTCCCTGATCTCAGAGAACTGGGTGTGGCACCAGCAACAAAGCCATGCTGACCCATCTTCATGCCCTCCCTGATCTCAGAGAACTGGGCGTGGCACCAACTACAAAGCCATGCTGACCCATCTCCAGGCCCTCCCTGATCTCAGAGAACTGGGCGTGGCACCAACTACAAAGCCATGCTGACCCATCTTCAGGCCCTCGCTGATCTCAGAGAACTGGGCGTGGCACCACCTACAAAGCCATGCTGACCCATCTCCAGCCAGTTGCCATGGTGATATTCACGCGCACGATGACGTCACTGGCCCGCCCAGTCACAGGCTCTGTAAAATGGCACTACCATTTACTATGGTAGTGTTGGTTCTTATGGTCGGCAGGCTAGTGCTGAATAATCTTTGAAGATTCACAGTGTGTAATATGAACATTATGAGTAAATCAGTCAAGTGCATAGCAGAATAGTGAACCGACGCACGAGTTAAAGGCATGTGTGAGACGGAGGGAATGTAATTAAAGGTAAGATTCCATGTGTTGTTTCATCTGTCGGCTTAGAGGTACAAGGTAAATATATATGTAGACGAATTAACATGTTGGCTGGTTGCTTGTTGGAGTTTTACGTCCTGGAAACATCTAAGGTCATATCAGGATGTTGTACCAACTTGCGACAGTGTGCTCTCATGGCGAATTTATAGTGCTGCCCCACTGGGAGAACAGTCTGCCAGTGCCACGACCTGATATTCCACCAAGTCTCATTATCCTGGCACAGAGGGAACCAGCCCTTCCCCTATCCTAATAATGCTGAGCGACTTTCTAGGAAGTGACAATTATAAATTGCGTAAGTCATTGATTAGATTAGACTGGGAATTGACCTCGTGACCTTCCTCACGGGAGGCCTATTCTCTACAGATTCGGCTTTGACATGCGAGATGAATGAACATGATTCCATGTGTGCATATGTGGTGTGTAAGTGCAGCATAGAACCACTCCATGTGGCAATCAATGTCCTAAAGCAATGCGTAACCATCTAAATGAGGTCTAACAGAACATGCAAAGCCATTTAATGCGGATTCACTACAATCCTGTATAATACTTGTATTACTAAACTGCAATAGATTACATCACCATTCCAGTTGCGCCGTGCGTTGTGGGATGTGTCAGAACAAAACTCTTGTTTGAAACATAGAACACTAACTAAAAGAATATATATAATAAATTAAGATATTAATCTTTTATCCAGCATTGCATTTACATCAATTTAATCAGCACATCTTATGACATGTGCATTTAGATTTAGACAAATCTTGGCACTCAGACTAGTGTTAGAGCCATAGCCACAGTCAGTTTTACTTATTGTATTCATGTTTTAATTTATATTCTATGGTTAATGACATATGTAGAAATAGAAAATGAGTAGAGTTAATCAGATATTGGTTATATCTTTGTTTTTGTTGACACATTTGACATTTTAATATTTAGAACAAGAATTACTTCTGGCTAATCAATGGTGATGTAAACATCAGCCTGTAAAGTGATTGAAATTGTATGTTTCTTAGCTCAAAATGCTTAATTATGGAGAGTTGTGTCTTAAACATTTTCATTACATTATTTTATTGCATACTTCTGTCCATCTTTGTGCCAAATTGTTATGTATTTCTATTAATTTAAAATAAAATGCAAGTTTTGCCCTACGCTTATCTGGAAACTTACTGGCTGTACGCCGTTTCTTTGCTCCCAACGCCGTTTTCAGCGCATGCACACGCGGAACCGTGATCTCGTCTATTGTACGCAGTTTACTATTAGAACTGATAGTTCCATTTATGTACCAAACAATTTAACTGTACGGCTGGAAGACCAGTGCTCTGACACTGACAAAGGACATTAGTCAATGAATAAACTACATTTATTAAAAACAAATAAAAAGAAAACACAGGCCCATTCCATCAGCCAGAACCACGCCAATATGTCACGTGACTATTGTGCTGACTCACGCACATATAATATGGAATCTCAGCTTTATTCTATCAATATCTGAAGAAGAAGAAGAAGAAGAAGAAGAGGAAAGCTGCACTCTTCACACTATTGACCCTTGCCCTATGACCTTGACCTTCGAGGACAGCCCACCTGCTTCAGGCCGTACACAATACCAGAACTTCCACTTGCCTCAGATCCAGAAACCCAGGCAGTGTGATGCCCCTGAGGCCGAGCCACTTTGAAGTAGAAGTTGCTGAGTGACATCAACCCTCAACAGCTGGCACAGGCTGTCAGTCTGCGAGTTCTACGCATGCGCATCTGCTTGTTTTGGGGGCCGAACGGAAGTAGGCCTAGCTTCCAGGAAGTGCGATCCAGCAGCAAAACTGCAAATCGAGGAAATGTTGAAGTTCAGCAGTATGCCATTTTAGCACTGCAGTGAGGCTAGATATGGCTGCACACTGCACCGCTCGCCTACCACAAAACCTCGGCCATGGACGACCTACTTATAGTACTGGACCGCAGTTCCACCATCTGTAGTCAGGTGACCGACCATCCTTAATAAGACGGAGTATTTAAGACGTTACAAGATACGCCACGAAAGTCCCGACGGGATGACCGGATGAATTTAGGGTCTGTCTCCCGTTTTGGAAGATCGTGGTCGAGTCAAACCGATGACTTAAAAATGTATACTTGTCACTTCCTAGACAGGCGCTTGGCATTAATAGGAGAGGTCAAGGACTGGTTAGCTCAGTGACAGGATAATGTAACTGAGTGGGATATCAGGTCATGGTGCTGGTGGCCTGGTCCACCAGTGGGGCACGACTATAAAGTCACCATGAGTGTACACTGTCACAAGTTTGTATCGGTCCTGATATGACCTTTGATGAAGGCAGGACGTAAAACTGCAACAACCAACCAACCAACCAGCATATACCTTGGGTCAGACTATTGCCATAGTCTTCACTGACCTGTCAGACAGGTTGGGGGTCGGTAGGGTGGTGGCATCAGGGAGCCCAGGTGGTGTAATGGGTAGTACACTAGCCCGGAATGTCAGCTATCTGGGATCGATTGCTGCTGTAGGTGCAATATTTCCAATTTTCATCACTCCCAACAACACTGGGGCCATGACCAGGATCCTAGACAGCATTAAAAGACCGTTTACAAGACTTACAATTCCAGGGCAAGAGTGTAGTAGTCTGCACTGACCTCTCAGACAAGGAGCCCCATAGACAGGTAAGCGTGAGTAGGGTGGTGACATCAGGGAGCATAGGTGGTGTAATGGTTAGCACACTGGCCTGGAATGCAAGAGATGAGGGTTCGATTTCCGTTCTAGGCGCAATATTTCCCATGTTCATGACCCCCATGACAACAGATCACTGGGATCTTTCCTCTCTGGGTGTTCCGGTCTCCCGCACCGAGTATCACGTGGTCATTTCAATGTACCACCTTGGTAAATACAAACTACTTACTAGATAAGGGTGTGAGTAGGGAGAACTCCCGAATACACAAATTGTAAATAAGGAGAAATAGCAGGTAGATAAGGGTGTGAGTAGGGAGAACTCCCGAATACACAAATTGTAAATAAGGAGAAATAGCAGGTAGATAAGGGTGTGAGTAGGGAGAACTCCCGAATACACAAATTGTAAATAAGGAGAAATAGCAGGTAGATAAGGGTGTGAGTAGGGAGATCTCCCTAACACACAAATTGTAAATAAGGAGAAATAGCAAGTAGATAAGGGTGTGAGTAGGGAGATCTCCCTAACACACAAATTGTAAATAAGGAGAAATAGCAGGTAGATAAGGGTTTGAGTAGGGAGATCTCCCTAATACACACATTTAAATACAAGAAATGCAGGAATAAGTGTGAGTAGGGAGAACTCCCGAATACACAAATTGTAAATAAGGAGAAATAGCAGGTGTAAGGGTAGTAGGGAGAACTCCCGAATACACAAATTGTAAATAAGAAAATAGCAGGTATAAGGGTGTGAGTAGGGAGATCTCCCTAACACACAAATTGTAAATAAGGAGAAATAGCAAGTACATAAGGGTGTGAGTAAGGAGATCTCCCTAACACACAAATTGTAAATAAGGAGAAATAGCAGGTAGATAAGGGTTTGAGTAGGGAGATCTCCCTAATACACACATTGTAAATAACAAGAAATAGCAGGTAGATAAGGGTGTGAGTAGGGAGATCTCCCTAATACACAACTTGTAAATAACAAGAAATAGCCGGTAGATAAGGGTGTGAGTAGGGAGATCTCCCGAATACACAATTTGTAAATAGGGAGAAATAGCAGGTACATAAGGGTGTCAGTAGGGAGATCTCCCTAACACACAAATTGTAAATAAGGAGAAATAGCAAGTAGATAAGGGTGTCAGTAGGGAGATCTCCCTAATACACAAATTGTAAATAAAGAGAAATAGCAGGCAGATAAGGGTGTTAGTAGAGAGATTTCCGTATTACACAAATTGTAAAGAAGGAGAAATACAGGTAGATAGGGGTGTGAGTAGGCAGATCTACTGAATACACAAATTGCAAATAAGGAGAAATAGCAGATAGATAGGAGCGTGAGTAGGGAGATCTCCCGAATACACAAATTGTAAATAAGGAGAAATAGCAGGTAGATAAGGGTGTGAGTAGGGAGATCTCCCGAATACACAAATTGTAAATACGGAGAAATAGCAGGCAGATAAGGGTGTGAGTTGGGAGATCTCCCGGATACACAAATTGTAAATAGCAAGAAATAGCAGGTGCGAGGAGGGAGATCTCCCGAATACACAAATTGTAAATAGGGAAACATAGCAGGTAGATAAGAGTGTGAGTAGGGAGATCTCCCGAATACACAAATTGTAAATAGGGAGAAATTGCAGGTGTGAGTAGGGAGATCTCCCGAATACACAAATTGTGAATAGGGAGAAATAGCAGGTAGATAATGGTGTGAGTTGGGAGATCTCCCTAATAATCAAATCGTAAATAAGGAGAAATAGAAATAGCATAGCCAAAGGGGGGGGGGGGGGCGGTGGAAGGGGGTCGCCGCCTCCAACAGGCGCGGTACGGGGGCCTTCCCCTGAAAACTTTGAAAAAAGTGGTCATATGTGTTTGCTTTGACGCGACCGACCATTGATCCTATTGTAGTATCTTCTGTGTGTTTCGTGCTGTGTTGTGGGCCAGGTCCTCTGTGGTGGTAGAGTAGTGAAACATGACACAACTAACAGTGTGCTGGTGTTTATTCTCTGACAAATAACTAGTACAATGCGATGCTACTCTCCTCTCCTCCTCCTCCTTCGTGCGTGCCTGCTTGCCTGAGTGCATGAATTCATGCCCAGGTGAGGGTGTGGTCCCCTTATATACCCTGACCACTCTCCATGCCCCTGACAACAAGCTTTACCCAGAATGCAAAGTAACTTCCTCTCTATCGAACCGTGCTCACAAAAATTAACAGTCACATTCCCTTCTGGAAGGCAGGCTCAGTGAATGTATTCTTGACAGCTTACTAACAATTCATCATAGCATTCTACCCAACATATAGGGATACTACCTCTGCTAGCCATTACACACCGTTTAGTGAGTTTTGTATTATGTTGGTACACTCTCATAATCACATCTCATTCTCTCACCTTCCTCTTTCTAGATTTTATTACTATTTCATCCAACAAAATGTCACTCTTATTTATGTGGATTCCGCCTCAACTAATATGGCTTGGGATGGTGGTGACACATCCTGCAAGTGGTGGGTGGTTGGGACTAAGCCCCGCCACCCATATGCAAACAGCGGCCACCCAAATGCAAACATCACCCACCACCAACCCCTACTGGCAGCCTGGAGCAGGCCCTCTTATACAATAAGCAGTAATTACAGGTCCTATTGTTAGGGCTGTATTTACTCAGTCCACACATTTAATTAATTCCTGCTGTGTTTAACGTGGATATCGTTTCCATACGTTGTCCTCCCGCCATTGAAGCGAGCACTGTACCCGGTGGGCTATCGTGCTGGTGCAGAGCTGTTGGTGCAGACTGACGTCCGGCGTGACTGAGAGAATGCCGCGTGTTGGAGGCAGTGCGGGAGTGCGGGGGAGTGCTGGGACAAGTGGACTCTGCTAAAAGGCGGCAATTAAAGTGGGGAGTCGGCAAACTGAATAGAGGCTGCTGGAGAGTTACCATGTGAACCAAGGGGGAGAACGCTGGTGGCTCGGAGGGGGGAGGGGAGAGGGGAGGGGGGGGGGAGGTGTCGGGGGACTGTGGTGCGGAAGGGGGATTGTGAGGGGTGGGGAGGGTGAAGGGAGCGTTGTTGAGGGTTGGAGTTCTGACCTTTTGATGTTAGGGTGGGAGGGGTGATAGGTTCAGATGTGGAGGGTGGGAGGGTGGAAGGGTGGATGTGGATGGTGGGGGGGGCTGGAGAGGCTTGAGGTGGAGGGATGGGTGAGCGGTTGGAAGGGTGGATGTGAGGTGGGGGGTGGACAGGGTTCGAATGTTGAGGGTGAGTGGGAGGGGTGAATGGTGATGTGGATGGTGTGAGAGGTGTGAGGGTGGTAAGGGTCGATGTGGAGAGTGGGAGGGGTGGAAGGGGTGGATGTGTGGTGGGGGTGGAAGGTTGTAGGATGTGAGAGTGGGAGGGGTGGAAGGGTGGATTTGATGGTGGGAGTGTGGAAGGGTCGATGTGAGAGTGGGAGGGGTGGAAGGGTCGATATGAGGGTGGGAGGGGTGGAAGGGTGATGTGATGGTGGGAGGGGTGGGAGGGGGGATGTGAGGGTGGGAGGGGTGGAAGGGTGGAAGTGGAGGGGAGGGGGAGGAGTGAGGGAGGGTGAGCGGAGGTCGATGGATGAAGGAGAGGGTAACGGTGGAACGGTGGAACGGTGGAACGGACAGAGGGGCGTGGAGGGCGAAGGAGGGCGAAGGAGGCAAACGGTGGAAGGGCAGGGTGGAGGGTGGAAGGGCAGGGTGGAGGGCAGATGCAGGAGACGGTGGGTTGGGATGGGACCGAAGGCTGGAGAAGAGGGTGGAGAGGAGGGTGGGGAGGAGGATGGGGAGGAGGATGGAGAGGAGGGTGAGGGAGTTGGAGGGTGCTGGTTATTGGGTGCTGGGAGTGAGATCGGCTCTGCAAATGGCCGCTGGTGGCGCGTCCTGGCGGGAATACTGGACACCATGCAGTGGTAACGGGCGGTGCGACGGGCCGTGGGTATTGTCAGCCAAGGGCTGGGTGAGCACTTGAGATGAACACGTATCTTGGATCTTACATGGACAGGCTTCTTAGATCTTAGATGGCCAGGAATCTTAAATGTTAAGTGGATCGGAATGTTAGATCTTAGATAGACAGGTATATTAGATATTCAGGGAACTTCGATCGGAGAGGGAATATCTTAGATATTAGATGGAGAGTGATCTTGGATATTATATATAGGAGGGAATCTTAGATCTTACATAGACAGGGAGCCTAGGTGGTGTAATGGTTACCACAATGGCTTGGAATGCAAAGAGATGTGGGTTCGAGTACCGTTCTATGCGCAATTTTTCCTATTTTCATCACCTTCCACGACAGTAATATTCTCTGTGCACCAGGTGATGCCTCGAGGTGATGCTGGTGACTTCATGTACACGCCAGCACCAGCGGACAGCTGGAGAGGTGTTGGAGTATCGATGACTTTTAGATTGAAACTGAGTGACACGATGTACAGCATAGGTGTTGTATTATGTTGAAGGGACACTGCTGAAGTTGCAGCAGAGTTCCTTACGTTGGAACATTGTGGTGTTATAGCCTAGAAACAGATAAGGACATCCCACCTTCCGGACGGGAGGCCCGCGCTCTACCGATTCGGCTACCGCGCCCGGTGCTCTATGTTATGTACCAACTATTGTCTGCTTGTGCATTCAGATTGAGGTGTGCTGCACACAATACACTACAAACTACACTCTTCGGTAATTTGTGAAGTGAACCCTGATTGTCGACCAGCAGAGAAAACAGTTCCCCGGTATTGATAAACCATACCTTCAGATGAATAAACACATTTACAACAACACAAATATACACTAAGAAAACATTATTCGGATGAAAAGACTGCCTCATAATTCCAGAAGTGATGAAAGTAAGCTGGTGCTTCCAGCTGGTACCTGAAACGACGCGGCATGTTCTACTTCCGGTGTACCACGGGGCCGGATGGATGGGTTACGGGTCCAGCAGCTGGTGGACCCGGATGTCACGTCTGAGACTGCGCAGAAAAGTGACGGCAGAAAGTGCTGACTTGACAACTTAAGTTGAAGGTAGCGCATGTCATAAAGAGCTGATCACGTGATTTTAACCTGGTCTCTTTCCATGAATATTCATCCTATATATATTTGTTTGTTCATATTCCTACTGAGAATTGTGAATAGGCGTGTTGATCATGGGGCTGCCTCTTTGACTAGACGGGATGGCCGAATGAGTTGAGCTTCCGTCACCCGCTTTGGTAGATTGTGGGATCCGAACCTACGGGTGCGAACCCTAGTCTCGAATCAAACCAATGACTTAGAAAATTGATACTTGTTGCTTCCTAGCCAGGCCGTCGGCATTATTAGGATAGCGCAAGGACTGGTGGGCTCAGTGTCAGGATAATGTGACTGAGTGGGATATCAGGTCATAGTGATGGCAGCTTGATCTCTTAGTGGGACAGCTCTATCAAGTCACCATGAGTGTGCACTGTCACAAGTCAGTACCCATCCTAATATGACCTTAGATGTTGGCAGGACGTAAACTCCAGCAACCAACCAACCAAATATTACACATAGTGTCTGTGATCAGGGCATCTACTGTCCTAAGTCGCTCTCCCAGAACGAGGCTGGCTGGACGCTACAAAGGGGCCACTTCCGGTTTGGGGTATTGGAGAAGCCAGAATGACATAATTGCCAAATTAGCCGCCAGTGTGACAATCAGCCAGACACCGTTGGTCGGGAGAGCCGTTCTGGTTCCAATTAGAAAGGTTAGTGAATTGTGCGCTGAAGCGATTGTTATGTCCCAGTTGTTGGGAGCCCACAAAATGGCGTCTGAATGGTGTCAGGTGGTTAAACAAAGACACGTTTCACGACTGTAAATATTTTTAAACAGGTCGTTAAACAAACAAATGCCTGGTCACATTTAGCCGCTGGCGGTTCTACGCTTCATTGCACTCCGGGATAATATACTGGACTGGATGTCCGCCTCTGTGCTATCAAAGCCACGCATGACTGACTTCAAACCGCCAGTCAGTCACAGTGTTGTCGGCTGACAGTGGACTGGCTTCTTCGCAATGGTTTCCGGTACTCACTTTGATCTAATTAATGGCGGACGTTATCACAAGGATTACATCACTCGGTTTTACCTAATTTAGGATGGCCGTCTTCACAAGGGTCTATGGCACTCTGTTTTACCTAATTTAGGGCAAGCATCTTCACAATGGTTATGGCACTCAGTTTGACCTAATTTAGGATGGGCGTCTTCATAAGGGTTTACAATACTCAGTTTGACCTAATTTAGGGCAAGCGTCTTCATAACGGTTATGGCACTCAGTTTGACCTAATTTAGGATGGGCGTCTTCACAAGGGTTTACGGTACTCAGTTTGACCTAATTTAGGGAAAGCATCTTCACAATGGTTATGACACTCAGTTTGACCTAATTTAGGACGGGCGTCTTCACAAGGGTTTATGGTACTCAATTTAACCTAACTTAAGGCAAGCGCTCAAGTTAAAATTATTTAGGCTGGTTGATTGTTAGAGTTATATATCCGGGCAACATCTAAGGTCATATCAGACGGGTACCAGATAATCCCACGATTTACCAAAACGTGCCCGTCCTGATATGACCTTAGATGTTGCTAGGACGTAAAACAACAACAAACAAACAAAACCAAAACGTGAAACGGACGCTCATCTCATTCGGCCATCCCGTCTGGTCTAATATTTTATAGGTTAGTTGGTCGTTGAAGCTCTATGTCCTTGCAACATCTAAGGTCATAGCAGGATGGGTACCGATTTCTGATACTGTGCTCTCATGGCGACTTTATAGTGCTGCCCCACTTGAAGACCAGCCACCAGCACCATGACCTGATATCCCACTCCGTCACATGATCCTGACACTGAGCTAACCAGTCCTTGCTTCACTTGTTATATTTTCAAATTTTGGTTTTGCCCCAGAACAGCAGAAGCCCCCCCCCCCCCCCAACACACACACACAAACAGTCACCATGAAGCTGAGATGTTATATCTGCCTCAGAAGCCTAGATGCTATATTCGCCTCAGAAGCTGAGATGGCATATCCGCCTCAGAAGCTAAGATGCTATATTCGCCTCAGAAGCTGAGATGGCATATCCGCCTCAGAAGCTAAGATGCTATATTCGCCTCAGAAGCTGAGATGGCATATCTGCCTGAGAAGCTAATATGCTATATTCACCTCAGAAGCTGAGATGGCATATCTGCCTGAGAAGCTAAGATGTTATATTCACCTCAGAAGCCTAGATGCTATATCCATCTCAGAAGCTGAGATGGCATATCTGCCTCAGAAGCTAAAATGCTATATTCGCCTCAGAAGCTGAGGTGGCATATCCACCTCAGAAGCTAAGATGCTATATTTGCCTCAGAAGCTGAGATGGCATATCTGCCTCAGAAGCTAAGATGCTATATTCGCCTCAGAAGTTAAGATGATATATCCGCCTCAGAAGCTAAGATGTTATATTTGCCTCAGAAGCTGAGATGGCATATCTGCCTCAGAAGCTAAGATGCTATCAGAAGCTGAGTTACTATATCCGCCTCAGAAGCTAAGATGCTATATTCGGCTCAGAGGCTGAGATGGCATATCCGCCTCAGAAGTTAAGATGCTATATTCGCCTCAAAAGCTGAGATGCTACATCCACCTCAGAAGCTAAGATGATATATCCACCTCAGAACCTAAGATGCTATATTCACCTCAGAAGTTAAGATGTTATATCCACCTCAGAAGCTAAGATGCTATATTCGCCTCAGAAGATAAGATGATATATTTGCCTCAGAAGGTAAGATGCTATATTCGCCTCAGAAGTTAAGATGCTATATCCACCTCAGAAGCTTAGATGCTATATTTGCCTCAGAAGCTAAGATGCTATATCCACCTCAGAAGCTAAGATGCGATATTCGGCTCAGAAGCTGAGAATCTACTTCCACCTCAGAAGCTATGATGCTATATTCGCCTCAGATGTTTGTTGATTGTTTGTTGTTGTTTTACGTCCTAACAACATCTAAGGGCATAACAGGATGTGTACCGACTTGTGACAGTGGGCACTCATGGCAACTATATAGTGCTGCCCCACTGGGGGACCAGGCTGCCAGCAGCATGACCTGATATCCCACTTAGTCACATTATCCTGACACTGAGCCAAACCAGTCCTTGCCCTATCCTAATAATGCCAAACGATTGGCTAGGTAGCCACAAGTATCAATTTTTAAGTCATTGGGTTGACTCGACCAGGGTTCGGACCCACGATCCCACGGTCTACCAACACGGCTGATTCGGCCATCCCACCTCAGAAACTGAGATGCTACATACAGCTCAGAAGCTAAGATGCTATATCTGCCTCAGAAGCTGAGACGTTATATCTGTCTCAGAAGGTGAGATGCTATATCTGCCTAGGAAGGTAAGATGCTATATCTGTCTCAGAAGCTAAGATGCTATATCTGCCTCAGTAGCTGAGATACTATATCTGCCTCAGAAGCTGAGATGCTATATCTGCCTCAGAAGCTGAGATGTTACATATGCCTCAGTAGTTGAGATGTTATATCTGCCTCAGAAGCTAAGATGTTATATCTGCCTCAGAAGCTAAGATGCTATATCTGCCTCAGAAGCTGACATGCTATATCTGCCTCAGAAGCTGACATGCTATATCTGCCTCAGAAGCTAAGATGCTATATCTGCCTCAGAAGCTGACATGCTATATCTGACTCAGAAGTTGAGATGCTATATCGGCCTCAGAAGGTGACATGCTATATCTGCCTCAGAAGGTGACATGCTATATCTGCCTCAGAAGCTAAGATGCTATATCTGCCTCAGAAGCTGACATGCTATATCTGCCTCAGAAGCTGAGATGTTATATCTGCCTCAGAAGGTGACATGCTATATCTGCCTCAGAAGCTGAGATGCTGTATCTGCCTCAGAAGCTGAGATGCTATATCTGCCTCAGAAGCTGAGATGCTATATCTGGCTCAGAAGCTAAGATGCTATATCTGCCTCAGAAGCTGAGACGCTATATATGCCTCAGAAGCTGAGATGCTATATCTGCCTCAGAAGCTGAGATGCTATATCTGCTTCAGAAGCTGTACAATACCGAAGCTGCGGCTGAATCTTGTGTTGTGTCAGACGACGCAAAGCCGGCTGTGTATAGACTACATCACCATTCCAGCGGCGCCGTGCATTGTGGGATGCATGGGCGGGGGGAAAAAACCTGCAAGAAGCACATGGCACATGCTAATACACTGGGTGCAGTTATGAAATGTGCTAGTATCAGCTCATCTCAGCTCTTGTGTGGTACATAGAATATCAACTAACAAAATATATATAATAGATTAAGATATTAATCTTTTATCCAGCATTGAATTTACATCAATATAATCAGCACATCCTATGCCATGGGCATTTAGATTTAAAGAAATCTGGGCACTCAGTCTAGTGTTAGATCCATAGCCAGAGTCAGTTTTACTTATTTTATTCATGGTTTTATGTATATCCTATGGTTAATGACATATGTAGAACTAGAAAATTAGTAGGGTTAATCATATATTGGTTATATATTTCTCTAAAACAAGTGTCTGTTGACACATTTGGCATTTTAATATCTAGAACAAGACTTAATAATGGTGATGTGGATATCACTGATTGTTTTGTGTGGAATTGTATGTTTCTTAGCTCAAAATGTTTAACGATGGCTAGTTTTGTCTTAGTTATATTCATCAGATCATTATATAGCATGTGTGCATACGTGTCTATTAATTTTGAATAAAATGGAAGTTTTGCCCTCCGCGTATTGGCAAACTCAATGGCTGTACGCCTTTGCTTTGCTGCCAGCGCCGTTTTCAGGACATGCACAGTTGGAACGGTGATGTAGTCTATTGGTTCACGTATTGATCACCACACATGCAGTAATTCCACTGGGCGCATACATAAACCAAATAGAGTCATATTCTTCTGTGGCTGCAGCCATTTCCTTATAACAGGCTTCTACATTCCATCAACCACCGGACCTGGTGGCAGAATCGGCTGAACGCAGACTTCCTGTGTGGGAGATCGGGAGTTCAATTCCTAGTCGAGTCAAACCAATGATTTACAAAATTGATAATTGTCGCTACCTAGCCTGCCACCTGGCATTAATAGGATATGACTGGTCAGCTCAGTATCAGGATAATGTGACTGTGTGGGATATCGTATCATGGTGTCGGCAGTCTGATTTCCCAGTGGGGCAGCACTATAAAGTCACCACGAGCGCGCACTGTCACAAGTCGGTGTCCATCCCGATATAACCTTAGATGTTGCCAGGTCGTAAAACTCCAACAAACAAACAAGCTTGTCCATAGCCCTTCTCTATACATTTTTTCTTTATAACTTTTTTATTGATGAGGTATTTACTCTGCCCATAACGTATAAACTTGTTTTCAACGCTGTTACAA
This sequence comes from Branchipolynoe longqiensis, assembly GCA_030323885.1. Taxonomy (NCBI): domain Eukaryota; kingdom Metazoa; phylum Annelida; class Polychaeta; order Phyllodocida; family Polynoidae; genus Branchipolynoe; species Branchipolynoe longqiensis. Next base: position 91,320,055 of record CM059196.1, on the reverse strand, counting down.
TTCTATTTAACAGGGAGTCTATCCAGTGTGCCCTACTTGCATCAGAGTGACAGCTGATTGGTGCCTATCTGTATGCGCAAAGATAGCTCACAGATGATAGATATGATTGGTCCCTATCTGTATGCGCAAAGATAGCTCACAGATGATAGATACAATACAGAAACCATTAAGAATTCTAGTCGACTTCAACGTTATCAAGTTTGTGAACACATATAGTTTTGTCGGTGTTACTTACCGAATTATGTACTACATAATTAATTATGTGGATATAAATAATGGCAGCCCCCTTAATGTTTGTTTCTCTCTGCTCATCTTAAAGTTTCATAGTCTGATGGTTTTGAATATCTGTATATTTTCTGAGATAAATGTATTAGATCGATCACTAGTATTTACTTTACATTAGTTAAAAGTTACTTTTATGTTAAATTGTAAACTTTTGAGATATTTTGAGTGCAAACATGGAAAATTAGTTTTGGCAGGATTGCGAAAACTCTGACACCATAAACTTCTGCAGTAACAGGTTCTGTTAAATTGACCCAGTATTGCCTTCTACACAGAAACAAATGCTTAATAAGTGCATCAGTATCTAAGTTACATATGTAAAATAAAATCTAGATAATTGGTTTGGTTTTGAAAATTTGATATTTCATCAGACTATGCAGCTTTAACCTCCATGATGTTTACTGCCGAGCGGGCATTCTCTCCTCCCCGCCTCCTCTACACCATAAGCCAATGGTCACACCCTGCTACAAAGTATGTGAAAGTGATGCTTAGGTAATATTACAGAACACAATTTAAACTTGTATTTCTGTGAACATCGCCTTTGTTTTACCGACATGGTGTAAAATTACCATCAGTGAATTACAATTGCCCTTTAAGATAAATGCAGAATATATGGGTACGGAGAAAGATAGCTAGATGTGTTACCATGGTAATAGACAGACAGTGATAATGGGAGATGGGCTGAAGTAGAAGGAACCCTGTGAAGAGAGGGTCCTGAAAGCAGAGTAATATCAACCAAATGAAGGGTTCAGGCGCAAAAACTGACAAATCAATTTTAGTTGTTTTCCGTCAAATACAATTTATTGTTGTGCTTTCCAGTTAAAGTCTATAAATTTCATTTTGACTCGGGAATTATATAGGGCATGTGGCAGCTTCCGCGAGAAAAATGGATTTGATTATCAAAATTATGGCAGCTTCAGCTCAAACGTGGTAGTCATGGTTAAATTTCAGTCCAGATGGCGTTAGTCGGTTTTTGTGCCTGAACCTTACAGATATTCCTAACTGAAAAACCAAAGTATAAAAGAGCGGAGGGCTTCTAATCTGCCAGACAACTTCCACCGCCAAGCAAGTCATGTACGAATCATGGCGTAGTGTAATTGGTGCAGCCTGAAGAAGGAACGCAGCAACTGAATGCTACCACTTCGAACACGATCACAGCATGGGAGTTTTGCAACACGCGTGTTCTGTCAATTTAGAAAGGTCTCTGAGGCGCGACACCCATCTCCCATTGCACTAAAAGGGCTTATTGATCCACCGCTGCCACCGAACCCCGATAATGGACAAGGGCCAGAGGGAAGTAGATAAACAAACTAACAAGTCATGTGCGAATGGAAAATAAAAATAAACTAAGCTGAAGTTAGATATGGGGGGCTTTGTTTTTCCAGAGAGAATTAATTGGATAAATTAAAAAAAGGAAGCATTGATCACACTTTAAAGTGAAATATCGCAGCCTTAACCATCCAGCTGAGAGCACTATTTCACATTAATTAATGTCGCTATTTTCAGCATAAAAGTCGATGAATTATTCCTAATACAGGCCCCATGGTCGATCCTTTTAGCAAACGAGCGCACTGATGTACACTTAACCCTTTCTCACGGCCACCTGGTGGGCAGTTTAGGTACTACATGAAGCAGGACTTCACTGTGGCGGCCATTAAACCTGTTCACACTGAGAGAAGCAGCTGCTTCCATTGGGGCTCATCATCTGAGAACGCCATCTGAGCTTCTCATATTTGAATTCCTTTCTCATATTGTGGTAAGCTATTTTTTTCAAACGATGTTTTTACTATATTTTTCTGCTGCTCGATTGAGGTATGCACCCATGTTCCATGTCAGAGGTCGTGGGATCAATCCCCGGCCGAGTCAAACCAGATAATTACCAAATGGATTCTTGTCCCTAGCGTGTTTCGCGTTTGGCTTTACTAGGGTAAGGGAAGGACTGGTTGTATCAATGTCAGGATAGTGTGACTGAGTGGGATATTGCGCTCTGGTGCCGGCTGAATGGAGTCCTATTGGGATAGTCTCCAGGAGCCTGCACTGTCACATGTTGGCACCTGTCCTGATATGGCCTTAGATGTTCTTAGGAAGCACAACTCCGGTAAATAAACAAGTAATTCCGCAAATCTACGTGATGTGCACATACTTTCAAAATTTCTAAGAAATGTCCTACATTGTTTTCGAAGTAATTATATTTATGTTATATATATACATATATGTAGTATATATATATATCCTTTCACGCTCCAGCCCCTGACGTCACATCCGTTATCACCATATGCCCTAACGTCACAGCCTCTCACGTCACAGCCCCTCAACAAACAGCACTTAAACACACAACCTTCAACCCCTCAACCCACATCCCTTCAACCCACAGCCCCTCAGCCCACAGCCCCGCAACCCACAGCCCCGGTACCCACAGCCCCTCAATCCCCAGCCCCGCAACTCACAGCCCCGGTACCCACAGCCCCTCAACCCACAGCCCCGCAACCCACAGCACCTCAACCCACAGTTCCTCAACCCACAACCCCTCAACCCACAACACCTCAACCCACAACCCCTCAACCCACAGCCCCTCACGTGATTCCCCCATAGCCCAGCCCCTCACGTCACAGCCCCTCATGTCACAGTCCCTATACCTCATTACCCATGAGAATACCTTGTTTCCTCGTCTTACTTCCTGAAGGGCGTGAATCAATCTGTGCGTCTAAGTCAATCCATGAGCTGACTGAGGTGTGTAATTAGAACAGCCTCCCACTAATAGACCTCACTCATGTTACGTCACTAACCGGATGTGGCGCCATATTGGCATATCGACAAGAGGCGATGTCCATATTCACGGCCAGGTTAGCCCGTCTTCACCGTTTATATTTGCCTTCAAATTATGTCAGCTTCAAAGTTTTGTATAGTCTGAAAATGTCATAATTGGTCTAGAAAATTAATGTCCTGGCATTAATTACAAACCAGATGGAATCACTGAATGGGATGAGCCACTGACTTCTATTTGCTGAGTCATGAGATTCAAGCCAATGACTTGAAAATTGTGTACTTGTATGTATATAGATTTATACTTGTCACCCGGTGCTTTGACTAACTAGCGTAGGACATGAAACAATGGAATGGGGAAGACCAATTTTCAGCAATTGAAATTCCACCTGCTTAAAGTTGTTTAGGCCGATTAGATCATTCAATTTTCTAAGCTAGGACACTTATGTACATTTGATTCTACATATCTAACTTAGGTACTGGTGTACTTATTAAGCATTTGGCATTTTGTACAGGTGAATACTAATATATCCTCTTACACCTGAAGCCTTTGGTGTCAGAACTGAACCTCACTTATCTTACAATGTGCATGCCCAAACAACCTTGGCATATTTTCACTTCTAGGATCTCCTAACTTAGCGATTTAAAATACAAGTTACTTCAAACTGAATTAATGCAGATTTTGTTGTTGTTGTAAAGTATTTATTCATCTGAATATGACATTTGTCACTGCCGGAGCACTGGTCTTCCAGCCATCTTACTATTGTAATTGACAGTCTAAATAATCTAAGTTTGATCAGCGCTGTATTAGTCGCAGCACCGATCCTGTAGAATTAAGGGAGTGGCTCCTGCTGAATAACGTACAGCACAAGTCACTGTAGTTCATGCTAAAATTACTATGATCAGTCTTATGTATGTATCTACTAGAATGAAATTAATTCAAAACCATCGGAGTGCAACTTTAATCAACGAATGTAATAGATTAGATTTGAGTGTTTGAGCTATATGCTCAGGCCAAGTCGGAGACTCCACCATCAGAGCCCATCACGCATGGTGAGGATGCTCTGTTCAGTTTTGTCATGTGCAGTAATGAGTTTGAATCTGCTGGCGTTAGCTGGGTGTATCCTGGAATCTGTGGTTCATCTTGTATTGTTGTTAACACCTTGTCAAGTTGCCTTTTGAATGTTTGTACACTGCAGTTTGATTGATTTCTAATGTAAGCTGGCATTGTATTGAAGAGCTGTTCTCCTCGGACAGAAATACTTCCTTCCTGCAGTGTTCTTGTTGATTGTGAGGCTTTTGTATTTATTGCTGGTACGTTACCAAGTCTACCATATCTTTTTGAATGATACGTTTTTATGCCATAGTTTGGTACTTTGCCTTCAATCATTTTCCAGGTGTATATAATTTGATATCTCTCACATCGACGTTCAATGGAGTAGTAGATCTTGAGGAATTTTAGTCTGTCCCAGTAATCCAGGCCCTTGGTGTCTAATACAAAATAAATAATAAGATTGTTACTCCGCCTACACTCCTAATGCCTGACCTCCGCAGACTATTGCCTAGTACATCCAGCCAGTGTCAATGCCGCCCGGGTGGGTGTAACTACCAGCGGGAGCTGCATTAGGATTTCTTTTTGGGGGAGGGCATGTACATAAGTTGATTAAGCATGGCAAATTTTAATTGGTCTTCCTCATTCCACTGCTCCTTGCCCTATCCTATTAATGCCGAGCACCAGGCTAGGGAGCGACAAGTACACATATGTAAGTCATTGTTTTGACTTGGCCAGTGTTTGAGTGCATTTCACTGGTGCTCAACTCATTTGGCCATCCCGGCTAAGTTATCGGGGTAATAGTGTCTTACAGATGTCGCGTGTGCACACTGTCCCTAAAGACCCTGGAGTTGGGAGGTGGTGTCCGGTAAGTGGCAATAGGCCGACTGGTGGACCTGGTGACCCTTGTGTACCATGGGGAGGGAGAACACACACACCACACACCACACAACACACACCACACACCACATGCCATCCCCCACAGCAGGCCTGCCTGCTGCCTCACAGGGCTATCAGTCTCATTCACGGCTGCCATCTTGCAACAATAGACAATCATGAGAACTGTATCAAAACCAAGTCACAGTGAAGACTGTGACGTCACCGGTATGAACTGACACGCAGGGATGTTTTTAGTAAATTAATTTTATTCATATATATCTGTTGTCAGTGCAGTAGCACTGGTTGTCCGACCGTGAGTGTTACAGGTATACAGGTACTTACATGGGTTATATAGTAAATTGAAATGTGATGTGATTTCCGAAATTGGGTGTGGAGGTTGGGGTGGGGTCGAGGTGGGGGTGGGTGGAGTGGTGAAGGTTGGGGTGGTAGTGGGGGTGGGGGTGGAGGTGGGGAGTGTGTTGGATGCCAGTAGTGTGTGTCGACATGGGGGGTCGAGGTTGGGGTGGTGGTGGTTATGAGGGTGGGGGTGGGGGTTTCTTGAAGATGTATAGTGCCTATCATGGATAAGTCTGAATAGACTTGTTTTCACCATTAGACAGTTTGTCGATAAGTGGTAATGGGAGTGGGCGGTAGTAGAGGTGGGGGACAGAGTTAGTGCTGGTAGTGGGGGTGGGTTGTTTGGAGATGGGGGTGGGTGGTTGGAGTGAGGTTGGTAGTGGGTGGGGTGTGGAGGTGGGGTGGGTGGTGGAAGCTGGTAGTGGGTGCTGGTTAGTGGGTGATATGGTGTGGGGGTGGGTGGGGTTGGGTGGTGGAGGTGGTAGATGGGGGTGGGGTAGGTTGGGTGTGTGGTGTGGGGATGAATGTGGGGGTGGAGGGTGGTGGAGGGTTGGTAGGGTGGTAGTGGGTGCAGAGTTGGTTGGGTGTGTGTGGTGGCTGTAGGGGTGGTTGGTGGAGGCTGGTAGTGGGGTAGGTATGGGTGTTGGGGTGGGGATAGGGGTGGGGTTTGGGGGTGTTTGATGGGTGGTGGAGGTTGTGGTGGGATGCAGGTGCAGGTGTGGGGGTGGGTGTGGGGGTGGGTGGTGGAGGCGGGTAGTAGGGGTAGGGTACGGTGTGTGGGGGTGGGGGGTGGGTGGTGGATGCTGGTAGTGGGTGGGTGTGGGTGAAGGAGGCTGGGAGTGTGTGGGGTTTGTGGGTGTGGAGGCTGGTAGTGGGGTGGATGTGGGTGGTGAGGGTGAATGCTGGTAGTGGAGGTGGGGGGTGTGAGGGTGGTAGTGGAGGCGGGTGTGGGTGGTGGAGGCTGGTAGTGGGGGTGGGTGTGGGGTGTGGAGGCTGGTAGTGGGGTGGGAGGGTGAGTGCTGGTAGTGGAGGTGGATGTGTGTGTGGGTGGTGGAGGCTGGTAGTGGGTGTGGCTGTGGGTGTGGGTGGTGAGGGTGAGTGCTGGTAGTGGGTGTGGGTGTGGGTGGTGGAGGCTGGATGATGGTAGTGGAGGTGGGGTGGTGGTAATGGAGTCGGGTGGGGGTGGGTATGGGTGCTGGAGGCTGCAGGGTGGCGCCCCCAGGGGACCTCATATCGGAGAGGAGGCATTTACTGTCCGAAGGTCACGTGATCGCTGGGCCATCCTTTGTGTCAGCCCGATGTGGGACTGAGACAGGTGGCGCCACCTGTCGGTAGGCGAGGGAATGCTGAATCATGGATGTACGCTCCAAGTGGGAGATGACGTGTGACAAGGCAGGCTGCTTGTAATGAAGGGAGCTTGTAGCGTTACAACCTGATCAAGAAACGACAGAGACCCACACCGCTCCACCATGTAAGTGGGGCTACAGCGACACCACCGTCTGCACAGGACGTGGGTTGTAATTATAGGGACTGCGAAATCTGCGAATGTATAGATTCAACACACAGTGGTTATCAAAAGGGACTGCAACGTCCGCGAGTGTATAGATTCAACACACATTGGTTATCAAAAGTGACTGCGATATCTGCGAATGTCCGATTAAACACACTGTGGTTATCACAAGGGCTCCTAAATCCGCGCGTGTCAAGATTCAACACACAGCGGTTATCAAAAGGGACTGCAACATCTGCGAGTGTCAAAATTCAACACACAGCGGTTATCAAAAGGGACTGCAATATCTGTGAGTGTCGAATTAAACACACTGTGATTATCACAGGGGACTGCGAAATCCGCGAGTGTCGAGATTCAACACACAGTGGTTATCAAAAGGTAATGTGGCACCAGCAAGTATATTCAGCCCTGGTGGTTAATACAAGAACTGCGGCATCAGTTAGTATCTCACCCAGTACAACCACGAATAGTAATTGTAAAGGACGGCGATATTAAGGAGTGTCTCTATGGACGTACACTCGGTTTGTACAGCGACTGTACCATCACCTTGTGTCTGCCCCTGGTGGGAATTATAGGAACTGGGTATCAGTGAGTATCTAGATATGCCCCTTTGGCAAATACAGGGTATGCCACAGCAGTGAGTGTCTATTTACATCCCCTGGTGGGAATTACAGGAACTGGGGCATCAGTGATGGTCTAGATACACCTCTTGGGAATTACAGGGGTTGATATCCCCTGGTGGGATGGAGTGGGATGTAGCTCAGGCTGTAGAGTGTACACCTGTGAAGGTTTGGGTCATCCGATCGATCCTGCTCAGTGGACAAGTTTGGGCTATTTTCCATTCCAACCAGTGGTCCACAACTGGGTTATCAAAGGATGTGGTATGTGCTGTCCTGTCTGTGGGAAAGTGCACATAAAAGAGCCCTTGCTGCTTATTGGAAGGAGTAGCCTATGAGGTGGCAGCGGGTTTCCTCCAAAGAAACATGTCAGAATTACCATATGTTTGATGTCCAATAGCCAAGGAGAAAAATCAATGTGCTCTAGAGGCGTCGTTAAATAAAACAAACTTATCCTGCTGGTGGGAATAACAGGAACTGTGACATCCATGAGTGTCTACATACAGCCCCTGGCGGTGGTTGAGTGCATACACCAGCTGACCTGCTGGTTTAATGTTCCCATTAGGACATAAGATATTCATAGGCCGTGAATTAGGGAGCTGTTACCAGGTCACTATCAACTTGTGGGGATGGGTGATCGCCAGTACTTAGATATATATATTATATATAGTACTTAGATGGGTATTACCCATAATACTTAAATGTACATTATCCATAGTACTTAGCTGTGCATTATATATTGTATTATATGTGCATTATATGTGTATTATATATTATTATATAAATTAGTTTACAACCTGAGTAGGGTGAAAGACAGTAAGAAGATATAATATATTAAATGCGAATTAATGCTCCACCCCTTTATACGCATATAATAAATTATATATCACATTATATGTGTAATATATGTGTATTATATGTCTGTAATCCATATCACATAATGGGTATTATCTATAGTACTTTTTTTTCTTCTTTTTTCTTTGTTATTGAGGCTGTATTTATACTGTCCATAGCATATAAGCCTTGGTAGTCAGGCTTGTTTTCAATGCTGGCCAGTTGTAGTGTTGGTGTTGTCTTATCACACAGTAGCTGCTGATAAGGTAGTTGATTGCCTGCATTTCAGTAGCAGATAGATAGTTGGTTGGTCTGGTTTGTAGTCTATGTTAATTGTTTTGGATTTTCTTGGCATATATGTGCTTTCTTTTTTCTACTCATATTACTAGACTAGCCTACTCCTATTTACATATCATAGTACTTAGATTGGCATTATCAATTGCACTTTGATTTGTATTAACTTTAGTATTTAGATGCGGATTATCAATTACACTTTGATGTTTATATTATTTAGTGCTTAGATATGCATTATCAATTACACTTTGATGTTTATTACCAAATGCTACTCTTCAGTCAGGTTCCCACCAACTCCAATCACTCCACTGCGTCCTCATCCTCATCCACATCACACAGTTGGTTGGTTGTTGGAGCTTTACGTCCTGGCAACATCTAAGGTCATATCAGGACAGGTACCGACTTGTGACAGTGCGCACTCATGGTGACTTTATAGTACTCCCCCTCTGAGAAATCAGGCTGCCAGCATCCATGACCCGATATCCCACTAAGTCACATTATCCTGACACTGGCCTAACCAGTCCTTGCCCTATCCTATTAATACCAAGCGTCAGGCTAGGGAGCGCCAAGTATCAATGTTAAAGTGATTGGTTTGACTCAACTGGGAACCGAACTCCCGATCTCCTGCATGCGAGGCCCGCGCTTTACTGTAGGACTGATTCAGCCACCGCCAGGTACCACAAGTGCCACATGTGTCTCATCTGACTTTGCAATAAAGGAGAGTTTTAAAAATAACCCAGATGGCTGTAGATATCTGGGGAATTAGTGAGGCCAGGTAAGCCTGTATAGTACACCACTCCCCTGTCACACGACCCTGGCCAGGAAGAAAAAAAGCTTGCTTTATTTAACGACACCTCTAGAGCGCATTGATTTTTATTATTGGCTATTGGACATCAAACATCAGGTCATTCTGAGATATTTCTTTGGAGGAAACCCGCTGCCACCACATAGGCTACTTTCCAATAAGCAGCAAGGGGTCTTTTATGTGCACTTTGCCACAGACAGGACAGCACATACCACATCCTTTGATGAACCGGATCGGGAAGTGTAAGCACATAGCATCCGTCACCTGTTTATAGTGGGCAATATGTCCACCCTTCTGGTCATGTGACCAATCGTCCCCGCTAGGACTGGGTATTTAAGCCTTTGTGATGGATACCTCGAGGTCTGACTTTGAACATTGCGCAATGCCTCTGGACAATGCTGGAAGGATGGGGGTTAAATGATCAGAATCGAAAGTCCAGTGTTTGTGTTCGATCTTTTGATTCTGAGGTTCTAGGAGAGATAAGGGAGAGCCAACGTCATCACAAAGGAATCAATAGAGGTGTGAATTCTCACCTGGAATATAACGTGTGTAAAATCACGCTGGTCCAGAAAAGTGAGCCATGGGTCTGCATCGTAAATGTGTCTAAGTAGTATAGATAAAGCAGGGTTTGGCAGCAGGCAATGTGACGCGCTGACACAACAGACAGACCTCGCAGAGCATCCATGGAATGTGACATGTTGTAAAAATATACGGACTTTCGGTTCAGATTTATATATTGGCAAAGAACATTATTATTCTTGGGTGACGGAGTGGGGACCAGGAGCAATGGGTGCCCCACTCGCTTTGTGACATAAGCGCCTATGTGGAAATGTGATAACACATAGCGACCGAGATTGTGGTGTGATGTTCATACTTAAGAGACATTTAATAAATATTTAGATGTTCCCTTCCTGCACCAGAAAGAGTGCATTGATGGAGAGAAGCATTCATATATGTTTGTTGTAACTGTCTGCAACTACTTGTTACCACAGGATTGATGGACAAGCACCCTGCATACATTATGGAGACCACCTGTAGCTGGGGTTGAGTGACAGCCCCCCCCCCCCCCCTATTAGGGCATCACCCACCCAGGCTGTAAAGGGTGTCTGATTGTCTGGCTGTGTGAGGCCAGTCACCTGCGTTCCTTATACCTGCCATACAGACCCCACAGGAGGCACTCTAGCAGAGGACTCCACTCTCTACACTTGAACTAGCAACATCTATTCCAAAAGACACTGAGCTGTGTGCAACAACCATTGGACCCAGGTTCAATGGGTTTTAGGCACAAGTAGGAGTGATGAGAATATGTGTGGTCAGTTGGTACGGAGTGTGGGTGATGGATCGCCAGTAGGTGAACAGGGGTTGATTCCAATAAAGCACAACGTCTTCACTGTCAATCTTGCGTGACTTGTATTCCTTTATTCCTTATGAGTTGTTAAGAGTAATGACGGGTGGGAACTGATAGACAGTTGTCAGAACACACCTGTGGAGACTAGGAATGTTTGGGGTTCAGACGGCCGAGTCCTGACATATTACAATGTGGATGATGCGTGTCGGTTGTTGGAGTTTTACGTCCTGGCAACATCTAAGGTAATATCAGGACAGGTACCGACTTGGGACAGTGCGCACTCATGGCGATGTTATAGTGCTGTCCCACTGGGAGACCAGGCCGCTGGAAACCATGACCCGGTTTCGCCCTCAGTCACATTATTCTGAGACTGAGCTAACCAGTCCTTGCCCTATCCTATTAATGCCGAGCCCCAGGCTAGGAAGCGACAAGTATCAATTGTATAAGTCCTTGGTTTGACTCGAGCGGGAACCGATCTCCCAACCTTCCGGACACGAGGCCAGCACTCTGCCGATTCGGCCACCGGGCCCGGTGTGACAAATGGATGTCAGATCACATATCATAGTCTGCACAGATATATATATATATATATATATATGGGTTTATTATGTGTACAACAATGTATGCAGTCTATATATCATATATCACGTCCCTTTTGTCATACATATGTATTGGTACATTCACTGATTCAGTGTGCACAGATATACATATATATGTTTATATATATATATATATATATATATATGTATATATGTGTGTGTAATCTGTACAACAATGTATCCAGTTTATATGGAGATTCATATTATAAATGAGCTGTACGTACCTCATCACCGAACGACTAGAGCCTCGTCCCTGAAAAGCAAAAGGAAATACTCAAATAAGTCAACCATTCAGGACGACACAAGCGCGGAGATGGTGCCGCTATCGGTGTGCTGGGCACATTCCAAGATGGCGGGTTTAACTACCGGATCCAACAGCTTAAACCCGGGTGGCGGCTACTGGAGGTGTGACTGTGAGACCTGGTCACCAGGGAGGCGCCCTACTGCGGGTTTGTGTCGCTGGCGCCACCTCGCGGGTGGGGTGGTAACTACGGTGCAGGGACAGGTCTGTGTGTGTGAGAAGGCACCATCAGTGGTGAGATTTACGTGGTTCTGGCTCGACCTTGGTCTGGTCTCTCAGCCCGGGAGCGTCTCCACTGATTTGTATCGGTGGGAGATTTTGAATATATATACAAATATATATAAATATATATAAGAGCCAATTAGCCCAACCCACTACCAGTAACATTTCCTAGAAATATTTGCATAAATATTTATTTATACCACACATATATGTTTATTTGTCGCCGGTGTTACTTAGGAGGCGCCACTGTACACAATTTAGCTGCAGCTCCACCCAGCTAACATGCATCCTACACAATGCACGTCCATTAAATACACATGTAAGCCAGATAGAAATACAGCTGTATACAGATCATTTATCTGTTATTTATATTCACATAATACCTGCATTATATAGCACTATTATGTTCTATGGTTGTGTGTTGTTGAAGCAGCCTGGTGATCCGGTTGGTTGTATTGAAGTAGGTGTAGTAGGCCTGGGCCGCAGTCAGCCGGTCAGGTCAGGGATAGATCAGTTGGCCTGTTACTAGAAATATGTACTCCAAAATGCGCGGATATCCGCATCGCGAAATCTGACATAATTTAACCATTCTAAAACCACTTCAATCTCCACTAATTCTGCTTTGTTTGAAATATAAATTATATCAGGTGGAAGGCTGTTCTTTTGTCTTTTAGGGTGTTCAAGTTATTAATTAACATGATGAATTAAATTAGAGTCAATGGACACTTGTTTGGGTGTATCATCAGCAGCTCTGTGCATGTTTGCCATAGTCTGTTTGCATCCAGTCTTAGCCACTCCCTTCCCTAAAATTGCTACCTTGCTGAGGATGGTCACCTGAGCTAAAAATAACCACCAATGAAAGATGGAGAAGAAACCGGGTTTCATTAGCATATCAAGCATGGCTGGCTTTGAATGGGAAATTTGATTGAACAGAAGGAGTCAAAACATTCAAGCACGCATTCTCCTCGAAAATTAATCAGGATCGTCCTGAAAATTATATCATCAGAAAGCTCACGATTTTCTCTACCTAATCACAACAATATTTGCTTGAGATTTATATGATACTCAGCAAGGTAGGTCTGAGAAATGACCACGTCTTCATGTCTCCAGCACCGGAGCGATGAATATGGTGTTGATTGAAGCTTTTGTTTTGGCAGAAAAAACTGGATATGCCACCCATCAACGATGACTTTAGAGTATGGAAGGTGCCAGACATTGAAAACATTTCTGAAGTCTATTGTCGCCTGAGGGAATCTGTTTAATCATCTTAATAAAGTTAATGTATTTGTGACCTAGACGTGTAGTCAGCTAGCAATGCCTATAAAAGTGAACTTCAGTTTTTGCCTCATATTAATTTAAAACATGTATGATCATATGCAACTTTTGATTGTGATTATTTTGGAATTACAAACTAGAGTGATAGTGTAAGTAGAACAGAATTGATGATATTTAAAAGAATTTATCATTAACCCTGATGATATTCAGTAGATATTAAGGAATTTAGCAAGTTTAGCGTGACATATCTGACAGAATAACAAAGCTAATGGTCTGGAAAAAATGGAGCCTGTTATTTGTGCTATAGGGAGTGAGATTCTTTAATAGTGGACAAATTATGCCCAACATAGCTTTGGCCTTAAAAACGTAGATTTCCCTAATTTGTAAATGTGCACAAACAAGGGCAAAAAATGAATCTTTAAAACCTCATAATTTCAGAACTTTTCAAGAGATCTCTATATACATTTGATATCACTGGAATCGGATTTAAAATATCTATACACCTATATAATTTTAAAAACTGAAACATTAAAATAAAAAATCACTTTGGAGTACCTACTAGTAATATTATTGTGCATTCAATGTAATTGATTAATAATACACTGCTTGACTGATTGATTGGTGGTTTCTTTACAGCATAGGCTTTATTCACGGCGGTTAATAATATACACATACATAAACTATTTAAGATATAACGTAGGAATAAAGAAGTGGCGAGTACCAACATTAACCCATTACCAACTGTCTTATATACACAATATTAAGCAATTCTTACCCAGTATGAGACTTGAGGCTCACGTGTGTCTGCATGGACCGAGACGAATCCCCAAACCCTAATATGGGCAGACAGTGACTATTAAATGATGGTAACTTACAAGCTTTACGCAGTTTAATGTGGAGAAACTGAATTAAATTTGAATGTGTGTTTTAATAAATAACCAGCCATAATATAAATGCACCAAGGTGATAATGGAACAACTACTCCAATATTACGTTTATCAAGCTGCAGGTTGTCAGGCACAACGATGGCTATCACCATAGCGCATGTGTTATCAACACAACCTGGTCCTGTTATATACACAGGAGGAATTAACAAGGGTGACACATTTCGGCTACTATTTCCAATTTTTGTCATTGGTTATTTAAGTAATTTCTCCTCATATCCTTAGTGCAGAAAGTGTTTTGTCGGAAGTCAAGCAAGTCTTTTATCGGAAGTCAGATTTCCGTTATTTTCTTGTTGGAGGCGATTATTGTCCGTGTGTGAATCATTGGTAAAGTGGGCATTTCGTCGACAGTAAGTATGGTTGAACAGTTGATACAACGTGCCGCGGTGGTTGCTACCTTATCAATATCGACACGACCCTCCTGGAAGGTTATGTCTTTGTACTGCGATCAATGCGGGGCCCACTTACCTGTTACATGCAGCCCAACATGCACCCACCTGTTATATATATATCATCATCATCATCATGCTGTCGGTCGCGATGCGACAAAGACTGCTTTCATTACTTGACTGCCGCTCTCCATTTTCATGAAAGCTGCCTGCAAAAGTGTTGAAATGCTGCTGGCTTTTGCAAGTTACCAGTGGCATGCTCTCGGGGAGCAAATAGAGGTTTCACACCGGCAAGAACATGTCAAGACAGGCGCAAAACTATTTGTCCCTGCAGTGGCTGGTCGGGAGATGTTGGAAGTTCCATACATCAACCGCCCTTGATGCTGCCACAGTGACATGGTTTTCTGTTTAGGGTTTTCTCCCTTAGCCTTCGGTTCTGTCAAGAACCTGTACCACAAGGCAGTGGTTTACAAGTTTGCTGGAGTTGTACGCTTTAGTAACATCAAATCAGGTGTCAACGGGTGACACTTTATATAGTGCTGACCTACATTGAGCTAATCTACCTACTCATCCAAGTTAGGCTGACCTATTCGGAGATTGGGCCACCGGCATCATGACACAATATCCCACCCAGGCATATTATGCTGTTCCTTAGCTAAGCAGTTGTTTCGCTATCCTATTAATGCTAAGTGCTAGGCTGGTTAACGAGATGTATCAATGTAGTAAGTCATTGGTCTGACTCGGTCAGGATGCGAACCAACGACCACCGCACAGGAAGCCAGCCGACGGACGCTCTTACCGATGTACGCATCCTGTCCATAATAGCACCATTGCATGTGTATATATCTGCAACATGTAAATGTTCAATGATTCTCACACATTATCGCCCATAATAATGGACTGTGCCAGGTGGCAACCTTCCCACCCCCATTTGCGAATGGACCATAAGATGTGGCTGTGACGTCACGAATGACTTCCACAATTGTCCAAACTAAATCTGAACATGCTATACTATCGAAGATGTCTTTTTTATACTTAATTTCATTTCTACCATGGAGCTACATTCAAACTCTTGCGCCCCTCGTAAATCCATAATTGAGGCGAGCACGCATGCCCCTAATGTGGAGTCTACAGTGGCACCTGTCTTCACTGACCCCTGTAATAGCGGACCCCTGCCGTGTGCGAACATTTTGTCAATCTACAATCTTTTTGTTCCAATTGACTGTACCGCCTGATACACAACACTTGCTATATCAGGAACATATTGGTCTGAATGCAGAGTACTCCAGTGAACACAATGCCTTCTTATTTGAGTTCACACAATTATGGAGAATCCCGATCAATACTAATAAGGACCTCGTTTTGACGAGCAGTACTAGGATAATGTTGGATCAGCGCTAGGATATTACAGCTGAGTAGGATATCACATCATGGTGATGGTGGAATGGCTTCCCTCTCAGGCAGTACAAGCGTGTCGCTAAGAGTGAAGCCTATGACGTGTGGGTACCCATAAATATTGTTAGGACACAAACCCCATAAGTAAGACAAACTTGACAACCTCTACTCTGTCCTCAAAGTTAAAGCTGCACAGTCCGATTAAAGCATCACATTTGTGAAAGTAAGAGTCACTAAGAGACTCATCGTAGTCTCATTCAACATGTCTGACTTAGATACTGGTGCACTCATTCAACATGTCTGACTTAGATACTGGTGCACTCATTCAACATGTCTGACTTAGATACTGGTGCACTCATTACACATGTCCGACTTAGATAATGGTGCACTCATTCAATATGTCCGACTTAGATAATGGTGAACTCATTCAACATGTCCGACGAAGATACTGGTGCACTCATTCAACATGTCTGACTTAGATATAGGTGCACTCATTCAACATGTCTGACTTAGATACTGGTGCATTCATTCAACATATCTGACTTAGATACTGGTGCACTCATTCAACCTGTCCAACTTAGATACTGGTGCACTCATTAAACATGTCTGACTTAGATACTGGTGCACCCACTCAACATGTCTGACTTAGATACTGGTGCACTCATTCAATATGTCTGACTTAGATACTGGTGCACTCATTCAACATGTCTGACTTAGATACTGGTGCACTCATTCAACATGTCTGACTTAGATACTGGTGCACTCATTACACATGTCTGACTTAGATAATGGTGAACTCATTCAACATGTCCGACGTAGATACTGGTGCACCCATTCAACATGTCTGACTTAGATACAGGTGCACACATTCAACATGTCTGACTTAGATACTGGTGCACTCATTCAACATGTCCGACGTAGATACTGGTGCACCCATTAAACATGTCTGACCTAGATACTGGTGCACTCATTCAACATGTCTGAATTAGAAACTGGTGCACTATTTCAACATGTCTGACTTAGATACTGGTGCACTCATTCATCATATCTGACTTAGATACTCATGCACTCATTCAACATGTCCAACTGAGATACTCGTGCACTCTTTCAACATGTCCAACTTAGATACAGGTGCACTCATTCAACATGTCTGACTTAGACACTGGTGCACTCATTACACATGTCCGACTTAGATAATGGTGCACTCATTCAACATGTCCGACTTAGATACTGGTGCACTCATTCAACATGTCTGACTTAGATACTGGTGCACTCATTCAACATGTCTGACTTAGATACTGGTGCACTCATCAAACATGTCCGATGTAGATACTGGTGCACTCATTACACATGTCCGACCTAGATACTGGTGCACTCATTCAACATGCCTGCTTAGATACAGGTGCACTCATTCAACATGTCCGACTTAGATACTGGTGCACTCATTCAACATGTCCGACTTAAATACTGGTGCACTCATTAAACATGTCTGACTTAGATACTGGTGCGCTCATTCAACATGTCTGACTTAGATACTGGTGCACTCATTCAACATGTCCGACTTAGATACTGGTGCATACTGGTGCATACTGGTGCACTCTTTCAACATGTCCGACCTAGATACTGGTGCACTCATTCAACATGTCTGACTTAAATACTGGTGCACTCATTAAACATGTCTGACTTAGATACTGGTGCACTCCTTATACATGTCCGACTTAGATACTGGTGCACTCATTAAACATGTCTGACCTAGAAACTGGTACACTCATTCAACATGACCGACGTAGATACTGGTGCACTAATTCAACATGATATTGGTGCGTAGAACGGAACACTAAACCAATTTAATAGAACCTGTTACTGCTGAAAGCCAACGCGTAACACGTTTTACATTTACACCAAAATTAATGTTGCCTATTTTCACTTAAGATATGTCCAAAGACTGCAATTTAAAGTAAAGGTTACATGAAACAAAAGTGAAGTAGTAGATAAGTTCAACCTAATCTATTTACCTTTACAAAGAAGAAAACACCTCAAAGCCATTCCTCTAAACAACTTTAAGGTAGCTTTTTCTGATCAATTATATTTCTCTATCTTTTTTAAAACAAAGTTGTAAATGCGCAATGTTATTGGTATTTTGCACGGCGCCTTAGAAAGGCTTCTGCTAGCGAAGGCTCTCTATTAAATCTACACCCTTATTATCGCCCTCCTGAGAGAAGCCTCTAACCGAAGTGCTTTGGCCAGTGCTGCCCGACATTGTGTGAACCCCGTAGACCACTGTGTTATGGCCCACCAAGGGGCCGTCAAAAGTTGTCACCATTTTCAAGGTACTACAAAGAACTCTACTTTTCCAGACCCGCTTCTCCGCTTCTCTGAAAAGTAGTAAACATCAACATTTTACGACAGACCCACACAGGGTGGCCAAATGAGTTATCAGTTGAGCGCCCGCCTCCCATTTTCGTAGGTCATTATATTTGAACCCTCGTGTTTGAACCCTGTGTCGAGCCAAACCAATCAAATAGAAATGCATACTTGTTGGTACAAAGTATGACATTCAGCGTTACTAGGATTGGTTGAAAAACTCTACTTAATCTAATCGACTAAAGTACACAGCAAAACAAAAATCAAACATCACCTAAAAATATCAACATTTTATTTAACATTAAAAATCATACCTTACTGACAGCCCCTCTCAACTGTGGGATGCCTTGTATGACCGGGAACGTGTTGACAACTTTGGCTGGCCCCTAACACTGCAGGCTTTGCGGTAGTGTGATGGGAAAGTGTTTACGGCAGACATTGCGGCCTTATTCATGCCGGCCATCCATCCTCAGGTTGCGGCAGACTCTGACAGCCTCCATCCGCGACCTCATAAACCCACAAATCAGCGCCACCCACCCCCTTAACACACTCACGACGCCCCCTACCGGCTCACCCCCACACTAGTGCAATCTGGCCCCCTTAACACACTCACGACGCCTCACCGGCTCACCCCAACACTAGCACCACCACCCACATAACACATTCACGATACCCCCTACCAGCTCACCCCCTATACTACCGCCCCCCCCCGCCCCCCGCCACCTTAACACACTCACGACGCACCCTACCTGATCACCCCCACCATAGTGCAATCTGACCCCCATAACACACTAACGATGCCTCCTACCGGCTCACCTCCACACTAGTGCCACCTGGCCCCTTTGACACACAAACGATGCTTCCTACCGGCTCACCCCCACACTAGTGCCACCTGGCCCCTTTGACACACTAACGACGCCTCCTACCGGCTCACCCCCACACTAGTGCCACCTGGCCCCTTTGACACACTAACGACGCCTCCTACCGGTGTGGCGGTTTCAGCGTGTTCCCGTGCTCAGCCGTGTCCCGTTGCTTCTGCGCATGCGCGGATTTCGCATCAACTTGGGTCACCCGAGCCACTTATTGGCGCATGCGCACATACTACAAACTCGGGTCGAATAATCGAATACGCTTCTCCACGCTCGGGTGGACAATTTTTTCTTTTTTTTTCAATAACCGATAAAACTACATCAAAATAGGATTTAAAGTATTTATGATGGCCTAGTTTAGCTATAGTTCCATTTCATTAATCTAAGTTATTCTTTTTTTGCACACGGCACGTGTAGTTGTCGACTCCACTCGCCGTGTTCTATTTCAAATTCTGACCACTCGGATGACCCGAGTCGCCCGGGTTGTGTTAATCGATTACGGCCATGTTTATTAGATTCTGACGCATGCGCAGAAGCGATGGACATGGCTGAGCACGTGAACACGCTGAAACCGCCACACTGGCTCACCCCCACACTAGTGCCACCTGGCCCCTTTGACACACTAACGACGCCTCCTACCGGCTCACCCCCACACTAGTGCCACCTGGCCCCTTTGGCACACTAACGACGCCTCCTACCGGCTCACCCCCACACTAGTGCCACCTGGTCCCTTTGGCACACTAACGACGCCTCCTACCGGCTCACGACCACACTAATGCCACCTGGCCCCTTTGGCACACTAACAACACTTCCTACCGGCTCACCCCCACACTAGTGCCACCTGGCCCCTTTGGCACACTAACGATGCCTCCTACCGGCTCACCCCCACACTAGTGCCACCTGGTCCCTTTGGCACACTAACGATGCCTCCTACCGGCTCACCACCACACTAATGCCACCTCGTCCCTTTGACACACTAACGACGCCTCCTACCGGCTCACCCCCACACTAGCACCGCACCACCTGCCCCATTAACACACTCATACGCACCCTGTCATTTTTTCTGGGATAAATATAATAGATTGATCATTATTATCTACTTTACTTTAGTTTGAAGTAACTTTTATTTTAAATGGTGAACTTTTGAGATATTTGAAGTGTAAGCATGTACAATTAGTTTTGGCAAGTACGCCAAATCTCTGAGACCATAGACTTGCGAAGGAACAAGTCCTAGTAAATTGACTCAGTATTCCCTTCTATGTAGAAACAAATGCTTAATGCGTGCATCAGTGTCAAATTTAGATATGTAGAATCAATTTTAGATAATTGCTTTGTTTTTGACAAGTTGATACTTCACCGGACCATGCAGCTTTAAATGCATTTCTTTAAAGGCTTCTCCCTAGTTAATCTCAAGGGTTTGGTCAGCTGATCGATCTCAGGAGCACCTAACCAGGTGTCATGTTTTGGTCTGGGCTCAGAAGGGTGCTGAGTGTATAACACCATTTTAGTAGGAGCAGATGACAGGTAAAAAACCAGTGGCAAATGTGCTTATCCTCCAATTGTAGCCGGGTGATGAATATGTCTATTGCATACAGAAGGGCTCTCTTGGGCACCACCACCCAGCTAACAGATCCGCCACCATCCCCAGCATATCCTCAGGGCGCTTCCAGTCCTAGTTTACGCCTATGTTCTGCATGTAGGAGGGAGACGATAAAACTGGTCCCTTGATGTATTGGTCCATATAGGCAACACTGACTATAATTCTGATAAGTTTATCGGCCTGCTGTGCTTGGACTTAGCGCTGAGGGCTTTCCTCTATATGTTGGCGGTGAATGTGTCTGCTTAGTCTTGTTGTTGGAAACATGGTTGTTGGAAACATATCTGTGCTCCTAATTTAGACCGATGTTTCTTCTCTAAATACACATATATATGATATACATGTATAGTATATATATATAATATATATGCTCATGTATGCACATGTGTATGTGTATATGTGAGCATATGCACATACACATGTGTATATGTGAGCATATACACATGTGTATGTGTGAGCATATGTATGCGTGTATGTCTGTGCATATGTGCATGTACACGATTGTGCATGTCCATGGGTGCATACATGTGTATCTATTCATGTACATGTGTGTGTCTGTGTGCATGTCTGTGGGCATGTGCATGTGTCCGTGCTCATGTGCATCTGTGTATGTGTGTGCACATGTGTGTGCGCGTGTGCAATGGACGTGCTTATTGATCGTCGTTGGGGCGCCTGCACACTTTGACGGCGCGGTTTGAGAGACGTCTGGGTGGCGGAGGTCTAGTGCAGGTGTGCACTTGGCGTATTACGTGACGTGGCAGACGCGAGGGTGTGGTCAGCTGATCGAGCTGAAACTTGTTTATCTACTGGAAAACCTCTGAACTGTCACAGTAATGATGGACATTGAATGGTGTCTTATGCTGCGTTCATACGGTCCTCGTGAATATGGTGAACTTCCCACTTACTGCCGGTGAACACGACCATGTAAACTGAGAGTGTTCATTTGGGAATTTACGGTAAACACGTTTCATGCTGGGCGATAATAGAAGCAAACTACAATAATGCGTAAATAACACATAAATAACACATAAACTGCACGTTTTTGGTAGATAGATCTGCAACTTTTCTGTATTCGCCTCCATTTCTTCACAAGTGGTAAGTACCGAGCTGCTAAAAAAATCTCCAGTTCACAGGTGGTGTTCACCAGTTGTGAAGTCACTTGAACGCAATTCACTGGTTGTGAAATGGGAAACACCATATTCACCAGTTCATATGAACGCAGCATAACATACGTCGCTATGAACGCTTGGCTGCCACAATCCAGTTATCCCTATAGTAACTTTTCTGACACCACTTGCTTAAACCTCGTAAAGTCAAAAGGATCGATATTTTACTCTCATAAAACATGTGGTTTTATGAGAGTAAAATAGCTATTTACGGCTAGACATAGCTGTACGGCTACGTGCGGCAGTCAAGCTCCAACAGCCAACAAACCTCCATTGAAACTCTTGTTGCGATGCTTACATGGGTGCATTGACAATCAAGTCAGAGAGGGCTTTGGCATTGTTCACCCTTTCAAGCTGTCGTACAGAAGTGCTCCATTCAGTGGGGACACTGCGGAAATCACGTGACTACCAGCGTTTCACGCCAGTAAATGAGGGACGCGGCTTTAGGGGGCTCTTCTAGCTTCACGCTGAGACCACCTCGCCTTGATTGAATCATCCCATCCTTAATCAACGAATGTAATAATGGTTCTAAGTGTTACCAGCTGGTGGCAGCACATGCATGGACGCACGAAATGTAGGCTGTCCTGTGTGCGCATGTGCCCATGTGTATGTGTACATGTGCGGTGCATCTGTGTATGTGCCCCTGTGTATGTGTACAGGTGCATGTGCGTATGTGTATGTGCCCCTGTGTATGTGCCCATGTATGTGCATATGTGTATGTGCCCATGTGTATGTGTACATGTGCATGTGCACATGCATGCATCTATGTGTATGTGAGTGTGTGCTTGTATGTGCTTGGGCATATGTGTTTATTTGTGTGTGCATGTGCAGGGGTGTATGTACTTGTGTGAGTATGTGCATGAACATGTGTGCATGTGTGTGCATGTGCTTGTGTGCATGTGTTGATTTGTGTGTGCATGTGCAGGAGTGTATGTACTTGTGTGAGTATGTGCATGAGCATGTGTGTGCATGTGATGTGTGTATGTGCTTGTGCTTATGTGTTGATTTGTGTGTGCCTGTGCATGAGTGTATGCACTTATGTGGGTATGTGCATGAGCATGTGTGCATGTGCATGTGCACATGCATGCATCTATGTGTATGTGAGTGTGCACTTGTAGGTGCTTTGGCATATGTGTTTATGTATGTGTTTATGTGCAGGAATGTATGTACTTGTGTGAGTATGTGCATGAACATGTGTGTGCATGTGCTGTGTGTATGTGCTTGTGCTTATGTGTTGATTTGTGTGTGCCTGTGGATGAGTGTATGCACTTCTGTGTGTATGTGCATGAGCATGTGTGCATGTGCATGTGCACATGCATGCATCTATGTGTATGTGAGTGTGCGCTTGTAGGTGCTTTGGCATATGTGTTTATGTATGTGTGCATGTGCAGGAGTGTATGTACTTGTGTGAGTATGTGCATGAACATGTGTGTGCATGTGGTGTGTGTATGTGCTTGTGCTTATGTGTTGATTTGTGTGTGCATGTGCATGAGTGCATGTACTTGTGTGAGTATGTTTATGAGCATGTGTGCATGTGCATGGTTATGTGTATGTGCAATGATGGCTTTAGACTTGCTGAGGCCCTGAGCTATATAAATCTTGGAAGCCCTTTGGTAAAAAGTTACACTAGAAGTTCTCACAAAGGTCCGTACGAAAACAGGACCTTGAGTTGCCACAAGAAAAAGGAAAACATATACAGTATATGCCTTTTAATTATAGAATAGCATGGTATTTAAGATAGAAAACTATTTTCAAATGAATGCATTACTGATTACATATTTATCACAAAAATCCATATACAATTTTAAAAGCCGAGAGGAAGTCTGAAATTCGGTGAGGACTGCGGATTGTGAGGCCGTAAGCTAGAGTGTGTTTAGCGTATGCCTAAATCTGGCACTGTGTATGTGCCCATGTGTGTGCCCATGTATGTGCATGTGTGTGCATGTGTCAGCATATGTATGTGCTCATGTGTGTATGTCCATGCGTGTATGTCTGTGCATATGTGCATGTACACCAGTGTGCATGTCCATGTGTGCATACATGGCACATACAACAAACCGTATCCAAAGCTAATAAGATTGTGGGAATGATTCGCAGAACATTCAAATACTTGGACGAAAAGATGCTGATCACTTTGTACAAGAGCCAAGTATGGCCAATACTAGAGTATGGAGTCACTATATGGCACCCAACATTGAAGAAGGATATTAAATCCATTGAAGCAGTTCAGAGAAGGTTAACTAAGCTAGTGCCACATCTGAAGGACCTTAGTTATCCAGACAGACTCAGGAGACTCAAGTTGCCAAGCCTCACGTACAGAAGATTACGTGGGGACATGATCAACACGTGGAAGTTCCTGAATGCTGAGTATAATGTGGATGAGGCCTTGCTATTCAGACGCATACAGGAAGCAGTACCAGAGGTCACTCCAAGAAGCTTTCCAAGCCAAGGTACAACAGCTCACTCAGAGGGGCCTTCTTTTCACAGCGAGTGATAAACATGTGGAATGAGCGACCGGAAGAAGCGGTGAAAGCAGCTACCATAAATCAATTCAAGAATGCACTGGATAGGGCCTGGCCCAGAGAAACATTCCTGTACCATTTTGAGGCTGCATACCACTAGAGCTGAGAGCTACGATCTTTGTATAGGCTACCACAAGCCTGCATCAAAGAAGAGGATAACAATAATAATAATGTACTCATGTACAAGTGTTTGTCTGTGTGCATGTGCTGCATGTGTGTATGTGTGCATGTCCGTGGGCAAGTGCATGTGTACGTGTTCATGTGCATCTGTGTATACGTGTGCATGTATGCGTGTGCGCGTGCAATGCACATGCTTATTGATCGTCGTCGTCGGGCCTGCACACTTTGACGGCGTGGTTTGAGAAACCAATCAGCGTCCAGCTGACAGCAGAGCCCGGAAGTAACGTCCGTATTGATCGACGGGAAAGTGCCGCTCTAAGTCCGTCTGAAAAGAAGCGGGCGGGCTGATTCCCAGAGACGCAGTGTGACACTGACAGTACCCCACACAGACACAGCTGGATGGTGTCAGAGGTTATAGATTATCACTGACACGGTGTGACAGTCACGCAGTGTGACAGTGACAGTACCCCACACAGAAACAGCTGGATGATGTCAGAGGTTATAGATTATCACTGACATGGTGTGACAGTGGCACAGTGTGACAGTGACAGTACCCCACACAGACACAGCTGGATGGTGTCAGAGGTTATAGATTATCACAGGCACGGTGTGACAGTGACACAGTGTCACCGTGACAGTACCCCACACAGAAACAGCTGGATGGTGTCAGAGGTTATAGATTATCACTGACATGGTGTGGCAGTGGCATAGTGTGACAGTGACAGTACCCCACACAGACACAGTTGGATGGTATCAGAGGTTATAGATTATCACGGACATGGTGTGACAGTGACACAGTTTGATAGTGACAGTACCCCACACAGACACAGCTGGATGGTGTCAGAGGTTATAGATTATCACAGACACGGTGTGACAGTCATGCAGTGTGACAGTCACACAGTGTGACAGTGACAGTGCCCCACACAGACACAGCTGGATGGTGTCAGAGGCTATAGATTATCACTGAGATGGTGTGACAGTGGCACAGTGTGACAGTGACAGTACCCCACACATACACAGCTGGATGGTGTCAGAGGTTATAGATTATCACAGACTATGGTGTGACAGTCACACAGTGTGACAGTGACAGTACTCTACACAGACACAGCTGGATGGTGTCAGAGGTTATAGATTATCACAGACACAGTGTGAGAGTCACACAGTGTGACAGTGTCAGTACCCCACATAGACACAGCTGGATGGTGTCAGAGGTTATAGATTATCACAGACACGGTGTGACAGTGACACAGTGTGAGATTGACAGTACCCCACACAGACACAGCTGGATAGCGTCAGAGGTTATAGATTATCACAGACACGGTTAGTTTTTTGGGTTTTTCTTGGCATATATGTGTTTTTATTTTTTTCTACTCTTACTACTAGACTAGCCTACTCCTATTTACATATCATAGGCTTGTACATAGCTGTGTTCTGTGCTATCTGGCTACTTTTGGCATGGTTAACTTCCATTGAGTGTCCCACTGGTGGGCCGTGACATATCACATGCCCCTTTGCAGTGCAGCTTAGTGGGGGTTTCCTAGCCTTATTTTGCACACATATTTTTTGTAAGTTTTTAGGTCAGGAATTTGTCATTCCTTTACCGTTTGGGCATTCCACACCTTGGCAGCCATTTCCAGTGTGCTTCTCTCGTGAGCTTTTATTTGGCTTCTGGTCTGCTTTAGTAGTGGTGCATTATTTGCTCTAGTAGCCCTTTGTGGTTTTGTTAGAAGTTTAATGTTTTGACTATAGCTATATGCTAATGTTTTCAAGTGAATTATTCTCCTATTTTCTAGTAATTTTACTTTGGTTCTTTTGTGTATGTCATAGGTGGGGTGCAGCGTGTCTACTCTGAGGCAGATTTTCAGGGCTCTGTTATTTATCAAAACCAGCTATCTTAGTGTGAATATTATATTAAATCACGCAGATTAACAGACTTTAAAAGGTGAATTGACAGCTTTCTGTGGCGGCCATCTTGGTGGTTCCCCTGGATTCCGCTGTCTGTGGGGAATCCCTCGAGATCATGTGATAAGGAAATCCCACACATGATTTCATTCATACTCTACAGACCTCAACACTCTCCCTTCACATGTTCTGTTGCATGGACTGAACAACTAAGCAAAGGCATGCTTGAAGATGAGAAGTATTTGCTTATCTCTGACTAAGGTATACTGGGCGATCTTAAGTAAATATGCACATTTCAAACAAATCAATCACATTACACTTAAAATAGGTTTTTTGAGTTCAACCCCAGCAGGTAAGTATTGATCTACCCAGTATACAGACTACCCTATGGCTTTACTATTGGTTTTTCTCTTCCATGTGTGATGTCAGACGTGGAATGAAAAGCTGGATTTACTTAGGTTATAAATAAATCTCAAAAGGCTTCAAATCTATTTTAAAGCTGCCTACATAGTCCGATGTAAACTTAAACTTTTCAAAACCTAAATAATTATCTAGATTTAATTCTACATACCTACGTTATATGCTGGTGCACTTATTAATCATTTCTCATCATATAACATTAACAGGGAATACAGAGGCAATCTAATAGAATATGTTACTGCAGAAGCCTACTGTGTTACGGTTTGGCGTGCTTACCAACATTAATTTAGCCTGTTTGCACTTCAAATATCTAAAAAGTTAGCCATTTATATTAAAAGATATTTCAAAGTAAAGTAAGGCAGATCATAACTATCAACATAACATATGTATCTAAAAAGAATGACAGAAACTCAAAATCATCGCACTATACAACTCTAAGTGATAGTCTGGTTTGCCCTACTTTTAAAGTCTGTAAGTATTCCCGGGCCTACGTCACTCGAACCAGTAATGTCCTGCCACGACAAGCTGCCACAGCGGCGTCCTGCCACGACAATCTGAATTCTGGGAGAGTTGTTGACGGGAAGCAACGGGGAGAGAGCCGGAGGAGGAGGGGGGCGGTAGGAACGGAACGGGAGGGAGGGGAGGGGGAGAGCGCAGGGAGAGGGGGAAGGGGGGAGGGGGGGAAGGGAATGGAGAAGCGGGGAAGGGGAGAGGTAACGGAGGGGAGGGGAAGGGAGGGATGGGAGTTGGAGGAGGGCGGAAGGGAGATGTAGGAGAAGGAATGGCAGGGCGGGAAAGAAGGTGACCCATTTGGACTACCCCATTACTTGCCATAAACAAGGCAACATTGCAGACAAACTGGTCACGTGACTAAGCAGAAGAGCGGCGGACCTCCGGCTTCCACCACCAGCCTAAGTGACTAGTATCTAAGTTAGCTATATAGAATTAGAATAAGTGACCAGTATCTAAGTTAGCTATATAGAATTAGAATAAGTGACCAGTATCTAAGTTAGCTATGTGGAATTAGAATAAGTGACCAGTATCTAAGTTAGCTATATGGAATTAGAATAAGTGACCAGTATCTAAGTTAGCTATGTGGAATTAGAATAAGTGACCAGTATCTAAGTTAGCTATATAGAATTAGAATAAGTGACCAGTATCTAAGTTAGCTATGTGGAATTAGAATAAGTGACCAGTATCTAAGTTAGCTATATAGAATTAGAATAAGTGACCAGTATCTAAGTTAGCTATATAGAATTAGAATAAGTGACCAGTATCTAAGTTAGCTATATAGAATTAGAATAAGTGACCAGTATCTAAGTTAGCTATGTGGAATTAGAATAAGTGACCAGTATCTAAGTTAGCTATATAGAATTAGAATAAGTGACTAGTATCTAAGTTAGCTATACCCCCCAGTCTGTGTAGCCAGCTCCTCCACCCCCCACCCCGTCTGTGTAGCCCCCACCCCCACCCCGTCTGTCTGTGTAGCCCCCCCCCCCCACACACACCGTATGTGTAACCAGCTCATCAACCCCCCACCCCACACCCCATCTGTGTAACCAGCTGAAAGTGGTAGCGTCCAATGGTTCGAGTTTGTATCAGGTGCAAAACCCGACAAACACCATCCGGGCTGACATGAAACCATGACTACACAACTTTAGCTGAAGCTGCTGTCATTCCAATAATCAAATCCGATATTCCGCGGAAGCTGCCACATCCTTATATAACACCCTACTCAACATGGAATTGATAGACTTTAACTGGGCGGCACAACAATGAATTATATTTGACAGAAAACAAATTAAATTGGATTTGTCGGGTTCTTTAATTATAACTATAAATAGACTTTGAGGAGGCTTCCTCGCTGTGAAATGGTGCGGCAACCAGTGAGAATAAATGAAGGCGCCTGCCTCGGTGGGTTATCATGAAAGGGTCGTAGTCCTTGAAAGTGTTAGTTACTGTCACTCTACTTGGTGAATTGCGTAGTAAACCGGGGCGCCGAGCGTGGGAATGCGCAGTCTAGGCTGCGCAGTGGATTCTCCTTCCGGAAGTAGCGAGCAGCTTGTTAAAGTAGGTCAGCAAGTGCTGGGTGATTAGTGAGAAACGCCTGAGGAAGGCGCGCGAAGGGGCGCTGCGACTAATTTACATATATGAATATATATATATGAATATATATATATATATATATTAAAATATATATATATGTGTGATGTATAACTTATTATGCAAGTATAAATTGCAGGGGAACATGTCTGTTATTATTATTCCTCCTTACGAGCTTTGGTGGAGTACCCCCCTCTCTGTTGGGGGTGATGTATTCGGGTCGCCCCCCCCCCCCATCGCGCCTCAACCACACATATTATATATATATATATATATATATATATATATAATAAATTATATAAATAATCAAACAGTAATGAGAGACAAAAAGACTAGACTTGGGTTTGACTTGAGAGGCGAGAGACCGTTGGAGTTGGTTCCCAGGAGGAGAGAAGCAGAGAGTGCCCGGTTACAGGGGGGGCCTGCAGAGAATAAGGGGTGTTGCGAAGCGAGAAGTGTCCGGACAAGGACACCAACAAACATTAGGGACTATTCTTTATTTACATACACATAATAACTATATAGCACATATATATATATGATGTATAACACATTATGCGAGTATAAAGCCGCGGAAGGGAATTACATGTTATTATTCTGTACTGTGCCTCCTTGACTCCACCCATGTGACTGGTGGCGCCACCACCGGGTTTCCTCCTCACTAACGGACGCGCCACATTGTCAGTCGCACTGGAGGATTGTACATCTGTCTCATTGCGCAGGGCGGGGGTAATTGATTGGCTAAGTGAGCTCGCAATCGGACCTCACCAGCAGTGGCACTGCGCATGCGCATGCACAATTACTTGGAGACGTCTGGAATGCGAGAGTAAATGAGCATCTTGTGCCCAGGGAGCCGGTAGCAGCGACCAGCACTGCTGGCAAGTGTTCGCACCTTAAATGGGCGCGGTGTGAATGATTGAAGTTGGGGGGATGGAGCTGAGGGGGGGGGGGGGTTCAGTGGGTACAGTGGGGAAAGGGTGGGGCAGGGAGGCGGGGGGGGGGGGTTAGGTGGAGGGGGCAGGCTGGCAGTGTGAGTGTGGGTTAGATGCAGTGACAGTGTGACAGTGTGAGTGTGGGTTAGGTGTAGTGACAGTGTGAGTGCATGTTAGGTGTAGTGACAATTTGACATTGTGAGTGTGGGTTAGGTGTAGTCAACAGTTTGATGGTGTGAGTGTGGGTTATGTGTGGTGACAGTGTGAGTGTGTGTTAGGTGCAGTGACAGTTTGACAGGATGGGTGTGGGTTTGGGTTAGGTGTAGTCAACAGTTTGACGGTATGAGTGTGTGTTAGGTGTAGTGACAGTGTGACAGTGTGAGTGTGTGTTAGGTGTAGTGACAGTGTGACAGTGTGAGTGTGTGTTAGGTGTAGTGACAGTGTGACAGTGTGAGTGTGTGTTAGGTGTAGTGACAGTGTGACAGTGTGAGTGTGTGTTAGGTGTAGTGACAGTGTGACAGTGTGAGTGTATGTTAGGTGTAGTGACAGTGTGACAGTGTGAGTGTGTGTTAGGTGTAGTGACAGTGTGACAATGTGAGTGTGTGTTAGGTGTAGTGACAGTTTGACAGTGTGAGTGTGTGTTAGGTGTAGTGACAGTTTGACAATGTGAGTGTGTGTTAGGTGTAGTGACAGTTTGACAGTGTGATTATGGCTAGATGTAGTGAACAGTTTGATAGTATGAGTGTGGGTTAGTTATAGTTAACTGTTAGACAGTATGACTCTGTGATAATTCTAGTGAGCAAATTGCTGGTATGAGTGCTAGATAGGTGTAATGGGCTGGGTGACAGACTGAATCTGTATTAATATTGTTGTTGTTACGGATAATTTCCAACATTTGCTGGACAAATGTTCTCGTATGATTTCATGCACCAAGCATTGACTTAACCCAGCCACCCTCTCCCCTTGATTGAACGCTGTTCTCTGCAGTAAGTGACCCGTTATCTGCACTCAGCTGGCCACCTGCCGGAGTTATATATATATACATATATATATATTATATATATAAATGGTTCGTTCATGAAATGAGATGGAACACTAGAACTTGGTTTAGGTTGAGTTTATACTATGGCAGTTTTGAAAGTGAACAGAGTGACAGTTGGCTCATGGCGTAGAGGAGGCAGGGAGGAGAGAAGGCCCGCTCCACAGTGAAAAACTTGGAGCTTAGGGTTGTTAGAGAGAAACATTAAGGGGCTGCCGTTATTTATATCCACATAATAAATTATATAGTACAGACAAAATCCTCCGGTGCGACTGACACTTGTCGACACCCATTGGAGGGCAGGTGGGCCTCAGGTGGTGCCACCTGTCAAGTCCGGAGTCTTAAGGAGAATACCAATGGTAATAACGATAATATATAATTATAATATATAACATAAACAATTGCCTTAGTATTGTTATACTCGTATAATACGCTATACATCACATATATGTACGTGTGTGCTATATAATTTATTCACGCTTTCTAACACCAACCCAACCTCAGATGGCAGATGGCAGTGCCCAAATTAACATATTGTGTCGCGGCTCAGTGCAGGCTGCTCTGTGGAAATGGTCTAATAGAGGATTTCCACCACCTACCTACCCTCTGGTGGATGTGGCAGGAAAGATTGCTGCTTCGCCATTGACCTGTGTGTTCTGGTAGGTGGTGTTTGGTTTGGCATTGACCTGTCTGTACTTGTTGGTATTGTGTGGGTTCATGCTGACCTGTTTGTGCTGGTATGTGGTGTTTGGTTTGGAATTGACCTGTATGTACTCGTTGGTAATGTGTGGTTTCATGCTGACTTGTTTGTGCTGGTATGTGGTGTTTGCTTTGGCATTTACCTGTATGTACTTGTTGGTAATGTGTGGTTTCATGCTGACCTGTTTGTGCTGGTATGTGGTGTTTGGTTTGGCATTGACCTGTCTGTACTTGTTGGTAATGTGTGGTTTCATGTTGACCTGTTTGTACTGGTATGTGGTGTTTGCTTTGGGATTTACCTGTATGTACTTGTTGGTAATGTGTGGTTTCATGCTCACCTGTTTGTGCTGGTAGGTGGTGTTTCGTTTGGCATTGACCTGTCTGTACTTGTTGGTAATGTGTGGTTTGATGCTGACCTGTTTGTGCTGGTAGGTGGTGTTTGCTTTGGCATTGACCTGTCTGTACTTGTTGGTAATGTGTGGTTTCATGCTGACCTGTTTGTGCTGGTAGGTGGTGTTTGGTTTGGCATTGACCTGTCTCTACTCGTTGGTAATGTGTGGTTTCATGCTGACCTGTTTGTGCTGGTAGGTGGTGTTTCGTTTGGCATTGACCTGTCTGTACTTGTTGGTAATGTGTGGTTTGATGCTGACCTGTTTGTGCTGGTATGTGGTGTTTGGTATGGCATTGACCTGTCTGTACTTGTTGGTATTGTGTGGTTTGAATCTGACCTGTTTGTGCTGGTATGTGGTGTTTGGTTTGGCATTGACCTGTCTGTACTTGTTGGTAATGTGTGGTTTGATGATGACCTGTTTGTGCTGGTATGTGGTGTTTGCTTTGGCATTGACCTGTCTGTACTTGTTGGTAATGTGTGGTTTGATGATGACCTGTTTGTGCTGGTATGTGGTGTTTGGTTTGGCATTGACCTGTCTGTATTTGGTAGTAATGTATGGTTTGATGCTGACCTGTTTGTGCTGGTAGGTGGTGTTTGCTTTGGCATTGACCTGTCTGTACTTGTTGGTAATGTGTGGTTTCATGCTGACCTGTTTGTGCTGGTAGGTGGTGTTTGGTTTGGCATTGACCTGTCTGTATTTGTCACAGACTCACTCATACAGTCGCATTCATTTGGTCAGAGTTACTCCTACAGTCACACAATCTCTAATACAGTCACACACTCAGCCACACACTTACAGGCACTCACAGTCGCACAGTCACTCATACAGTCACACACTCAGCCACACACTCAGCCACACACTTACAGGCACTCACAGTCACACACGGTCACTCGTACAGTCACACACTCAGCCACACACTCAGCCACACACTTACAGGCACTCACCGTCACACACAGTCACTCACAGAGTCACACACAGGCACTCACAGAGTCACAGAGTTACTCACTCAGTCACACATTGTCAATGAAATAGTCACGTGGTCACATCTTTAGCGGAAATGCAGTCTTTTTCTCTTTTGTATGTGTGATGGTATGCATGTATGTCTGTGGTATGCAGGTAATGCAGGTATTGCAATACCTCAGGGAGTTTGACGCCCCTGCCCTGCAGAGTTGTAAACCACTGCCATGTGGTACAGGTTCTTGACAGAACCGAAGGCTAAGGGAGCAAACCCTAAACAGAAAACCATGTCACTGTGGCAGCACTAAGGGTGGTTGATGAATGGAACTCCCAACATCTACCGACCATCCACTGCAGGGAGAAATAGTTTTGCGCCTGTCTTGACATGTTCTTGCCGGTGTGAAACCTCTTTTTGCTCCCGAGAGAGTGTCGCTGGTAACTTGCAAAAGCCAGCAGCACATCAACACTTTTGCAGGCAGCTTTCATGAAATGTAAGTCTCGGAATCGTTCGGGGTTACCAATAGGGTCAAGCAAGGTGGTGTACTGGCCCCCAGGCTCTTCTCCATCTTCCTATCAGCAATGCTTGATGAGGCTTTCCGAGACATGGGGGATGGCATCTATATACAGTCCAGACAGAGCGCTGACCTAGTCAATGTCACACACTTCAGAGCGAAGATCAAGACTACTCGGATACTGGTGAGAGAGTTGCTATTCGCAGATGACAGTGCACTGATTGCCCACTCTGCTGAACAGATCCAGAAAATAGTGGATGCTTTCTCCGATGCATCAAAGAAGTTTGGCCTGAAGATTAACATCAAGAAGACGGAGGTACCAACCCAACTCTACAAGAACCCGAGAGGAGGAGATCATGGTTGACGGAAACAAGCAGAACTCTGTTCCGGAATTCACCTACCTCAGATGCACTATATCAAGTGATGGACGCACTGATGCTGAAATACAGAGGAGGATGGCCAAGTCTAGCGCATCTTTCGGCCGACTACGCCAGAGACTCTGGAACAACCACCATGTGTCCTTGCGGGTCAAAGGCAAGATCTACCGCGCAATCATGCTATCCCCCCTACTATACGGAGCCAAGGCCTGGACAGTGTACAGACGACAGGTGAAAAAGCTGCATGCATTCATGATGCGACATCTGCATTCAATCATGAGGCTAACCTGGAAGGACAAAGTGACAAATAAGGAAATACTCAAAGACAGACGGGGCTGCCCACTATGGAAGATCTTCTGATCAAAAAGAATCTCTGGTGGACTGGACACCTCATGAGGATGTCATCAGACAGGCTACCAAAGCAGATCCTCTATTCTCAACTGTCTTCTGGTTACAGAAAGAGAGGGCGCCCTCGTCTCCAGTTCAATGATACCATCAAGAGAAACTTGAAGCTGAGAGACATTAAGACCGACTCATGGACGTCACTCTCACAGCAGAGAGCTAAATGGAGAGCGGCAGTCAAGTAATGAAAGCAGTCTTTATCGCATCGCGACCGACAACATGATGATGTGTGATGGCTTATTTACCCTGCCCATAACGCGTGAGGGGCAGTGAGAGTACAGGTGTCGTGGTTAATATAGGCGCAGTTGTCTGTGGGGGGTGGGCGGTGGGGTGGGGGGGGAGATATCATGTCATACAGTGTATGTAAACATTATTGTGCCTTGACTCCGGGCGTCTAAGAGGACTCAGCCAACAAACTGCTGGAAATACACCGTGATTCAGTCATCAGAGGGCGCCTCGGTGTCCAGTGTAGTTGACCCACTTAAAGCGGGGCTATATAGCTATACACAGGCACAACCAGCCGAAGTGGAGTGTGCGCGTGAGTGAATGTTGGTGATTTGCTGCGCAACCCTATCACAGTATCAGCACACCATCTCTATGTTCGCTCACTCGGCGCGCAGTGTGACCAGGGACTGATCAGCCAATTACCCCCCCCCCTACCAGCTCCCCCACCCTGCCTCACTCACACGCACCACCCTCCCTCGCACCCTTCACTCTCCCTCCCATCCTACCACCCTCCCTCCCAGCCTACCACTCTCCCTCCCACCCTACCACCCTCCCTACGACTCTCCCACCCTCATTCCCACCCTCATTCCCACCCTACCACTCTCCCACCCTCACACCATCCTACCCTCCCTCACACACCGCCCTCAGTCACATGCACGACCCTCCCACTCTCCCAACCTCCCACCCTCCCACTCTCCAACCCCGCCTCACTCACAGGGCACCACCTCCTACCATCCAAACCCTCCCACCTCCCACCTCCCACCTCCCACCTCCCATCTCCCAAGGCTTCCCGTTTGTGTGACATCTACATAGGCCTTTGCATAGAGCAGGAGCTCCCACCAGGTGCGCTCCCATCGGACGTCTTGGTACATGGATTTTGTATTAGGTTTATTGTATGTGTAGTAGTCTGCACTGACCTCTCAGGCAAGTAACCACATAGACAGGTAGGCATCGGTTGTGTGGTGATATCAAGGAGCCTAGGTGGTGTAATAGTTAGCACACTGGCTCGGAATGCAAAGAGATGTGGGTTCGAATCCCGCTCTAGGCACAATATTTCCCATTTTCATCACCCCCATGACACTGGTACCGTGACCAGGATCCTGTACAAGCTATGCGCTGTATGGTCGTTGAACCTACCCGTGTATGTATGTGTAAGTGCATTGCCTGTATGTATGTAATTGTAAGCATTAAAAGACTTACAATTCCAGGGGGACGAGTGTAGTCGTCTGCACTGAGCTCTCAGGCAAGGAGCCATATAGACAGGTGGGCATGGGTAGTGTGGTGGTATCAGGGTGCCTAGGTGGTGAAATGGTTAGCACACTGGCCCGGAATGCAAAGAGATGTGGGTTCGAGTCCCGCTCTAGGCGCAATATTTCCCATGTTCATCACCCCCACAACATATGTTTGCTGTTGTTTTACGTCATGAAAACATCTGAGGTCATATCAGGACGGGTACCGACTTGAAGCAGTGCACATTCACGGCCAGTTTATAGTGCTGCCCTACTGAGAAACCAGGTCTCCAGCAATATCCTAGCGGGGATGGCGAAGTCTCTGTGGTGTGTATCCATACGCGGCCATTACCTATGTGACCGCTCCCTGAAGTAACCATGGGAGCGGTGTACAGTAAAACCCCTCTAACTCGACAGACCATAGGACCGATTTTAAATGGTCCATTTAGGGAGGTGGTCGGTTTAGAGAGTTGGATATAATTAATTCTTTCTTTTTTTAATAGCAAGTCAAATAGTTATTGTTGCCTCTGTGTGTATGTATTAAATAAGTATGTTAGCAATAATATAGGTATTTAATCTATCCCACAAAATGTATCAAAAGTATATTTATACCATGTCATGTTAAAGTTAAAATGTGAAAATTTACATATGTACACATTTACATCAAAATTGACACCCACTTTTCTCTTTCAACTGTCTTTCAACAAACTTTGTTCTTGCAAGATATACTTCTTCATTGTGTCCTTCCACCCGTTATCTCAAGGGATTTTCGAGCAGAGGTATGATCTTTATTTGTGGGATGTGCTCTCGGTGGTGGATGGTGGTAGCAGGATTTGCAATCAGATAACTGATTCCCAGGGCCGCGATGTGGACGCTCCTGCTGTGGCTAGTTTGTCGATAGAAAGCCCGGCCTAGACTTTTACCGACCCATAGGCATGGTATGAGAGCAACTGGCCTTTGATGACGCTGTAAGTTATACACAGCGGTGGAAATCCAAATTGGCAGAGGTGGGGGGGGGGGGCATGGGGACTCAAACCACTGACCCTCAGATCAGGCATCTGACATAGAAAAAAGTCAGACACTCTAACCACTCCGCCACAGAGAACACACTATAATAAACTAATAATCGATCGCATTAGAGAATTCAAATATCATGTTGGGGCCAAATAAAACGGTCGATACACAAAGTAGGGAGGTGGTCGATTTGTACAATATCATTACAATGGGATCTATGGCCGATCGGTTGGGACCCAAATAAAGCGATTGATATCGGTGGGTGGTTGATCTGTGGAGGTGATCGGTTAGAGAGGTTTTACTGTACTTACAGACAACCTGGACTCAGTACAGCTGCAGTGCTTCTAGCTCAGTGCTACCATTAAGTGATTGGGGGTGGTCGATCTGTGGAGGTGATCGGTTAGAGAGGTGTTACTGTACTTACACACAACCTGGACTCAGTAGGGCTGCAGTGCTTCTAGCTCAGTGCTACCATTAAGTGATTGGGGGTGGTTGATCTGTGGAGGTGATCGGTTAGAGAGGTTTTACTCTACTTACAGACAACCTGGCCTCAGTACAGTCATTAAGTGACTGTTGTTTTCTTAAATCGAAAATGACATCTTTGTAACGGATGCGGGTAATGTGTGTGTGCTAATTGGATCGTTCCGTGCGGTGTCCGGTGAGCTGGAATTACAGACACTTGGTCTAATTGTTTGTCAGTCAGTGACGGTGTGAAATAGGACAACAGTGGCTGGGCAAGCATCCCATGTAGCTAGGATGGGGATCGAACAGGAAGACTGTGTAAAGGAACAGGTGGCGCCACTGTGTGGTGGGTCGGGGAAAAGGGAAGGAGAAATAGCAACAAGCTGCATGTGCTCTAATTATATATATATGTACTGTATAAGCAATTATACGAGTATATTTATCCGTAAACCCATTATCCATGAATTGTGTGTGTCCTTAGCTGACACCAAATGACACTACACAACTAATGGCACTCAGCTACTCAAGCGACTGGTCAGGCCTTCTGCCTCGCCTGGTGCTGCCACCTGGCGGCCTCTTCTTCCTAGCCTGGTTCTGGTTCACGCCTGTACCACTGGCTCAACAAATTATATATTCCAGGAATGACATATATATATAGACATCCCTGGTTCCTGTATCCCTGGCCTTCCTTGGTCGCTGTACCCGTCTGACCCTGGTCCTTGTATCCCTGGAGTTCCCTGGCCGCTGTACCCGTCCCGACCCTGGTCCTTGTATCCCTGGCATTCCCTGGCTGCTGTACCCGTCCCAACCCTGGTCCTTGTATCCCTGGCCGCTGTACCCCTCCCGACCCTGGTCCTTGTATCCCTGGCGTTCCCTGGCCGCTGTACCCGTCTCGACCCGGGTCCTTGTATCCCTGGCCTTACCTGGCCGCTGTACCCGTCCCGACCCTGGTCCTTGTATCCCTGGCGTTCCCTGGCCGCTGTACCCGTCCCGACCCTGGTCCTTGTATCCCTGGCATTCCCTGGCTGCTGTACCCTCCCAACCCTGGTCCTTGTATCCCTGGCCGCTGTACCCCTCCCGACCCTGGTCCTTGTATCCCTGCTGCCCTGGCCGCTGTACCCGTCTCGACCCGGCCTTGTATCCCTGGCCTTCCCTGGCCGCTGTACCCGTCCCGACCCTGGTCCTTGTATCCCTGGCGTTCCCTGGCCGCTGTACCCGTCCCGACCCTGGTCCTTGTATCCCTGGCCTTCCCTGGCCGCTGTACCCGTCCCGACCCTGGTCCTTGTATCCCTTGCCTTCCCTGGCCGCTGTACCCACCCAACCCTGGTCCTTGTATCCCTGGCCTTCCCTGGCCGCTGTACCTGTCTCGACCCTGGTCCTTGTATCCCTGGCCTTCCCTGGCCGCTGTACCCGTCCCGACCCTGGTCCTTGTATTCCTGGCCTTCCCTGGCCGCTGTACCCGTCTCGACCCTGGTCCTTGTATCCCTGCCCTTCCCTGGCCGATGTACCCGTCCTGACCCTGGTCCTTGTATCCCTGGCCTTCCCTGGCCGCTGTACCTGTCCCGCCCCTGGTCCTTGTATCCCTGCCCTTCCCTGGCCGCTGTACCCGTCCCGACCCTGGTCCTTGTATCCCTGGCCTTCCCTGGCCGCTGTACCCGTCCCGACCCTGGTCCTTGTATCCCTGGCCTTCCCTATGGCTCTATCCCCTCACGCGCACACACACGCACCCACACTCACCCATATGCACACACGCACAAAAGCGCACATGTACACACACGCGCACACACATGCACACACATGCACACACACCATCATACACACAGCCTCCTGGCGGGAATAGCTCAAGCCGGATTGGACATGCGCACTGTGCGGACGCAATCTGCGCGGGCCTTCTTCCCGCCCACTGTAAGCCCAAACCGAGGCTATTAGAACGCGCCGGCCGGATTGGGAGGGGCTGACAGTTTGAGCTGGGCAGCTCCGCCCAATCCCCAACCCTGATGAGCAACTCACAGCAGCTGCCCTGCTCTGCCCTGCCCTGCCCTGACCTGCTCTGACCTACCCTGACCTGCAGGGCGTTATGCGTCTAAGCGCCAAAGAAAGTCTTTAGGAACCAGATTGGTTGGTTCGCGGTGGGTGTCGCAGACATTTGCCACTTGCCACCATTGTTGGATTCATATGGATAGAGAGCTTTACTTTGCTCCGTGAACTCGGAGGTGTGCAGCTGTGTCTTGCTGTTCTCTGGGCAGGAGGCGTCACCTTGCTGTATATGCGGGCGGGGGGAGGGCTGAGGAGGCTTGGCTGGTTGGTTCTTGGAGTCTTACATCCTAGCAACATGTAACGCTATATCAGGATGGGTACCGACTTGTGACAGTGCGTGCTCATGATAGATTTATAGTGCTGCCCCACTGGGAAATCAGGTTGCTGGCACTGTCACCCGATATCCCACTCAGTCACATTATCCCGACACTGAGATGACCAGTCCTTGCGTTATCCTATTAATGCCGAGCACCAGGCTAGGAAGCGACAAGTATCAAGTCATTGGTTTGACTCGACCGGGAACCGAACTCCCGATCTCCCGCATGCCAGGGCCGCGCTCTGCCGATCTGGCCAGCGCACCCGGTGGGGTGGGGAGGGAGAGGATGGGGGGGGGGGTGACTGCGCTCCCCCAATGTGGGACGGGACCCCAATGTACATGAATAATATTGCTCCTGGAATGGTTTTGCCCCTCGGCAATATTATACAGAAATAAAACCGACATGAGGTCATCCTTGCACCGATGTAATTCCGCTCCCCGGTACAATATGGCTGCCATAAATCACACACTAAATTGCGGATTCTTCCCCTCGCGGACTGCTTTAAATGTCCGGTGGTTTCGACTTTCTGCCATATTTTGAGATAAGCCCATCAGGCTGCTCGTTGTTATCTGCTTTACTTTAATTTGACGTAGCTTGTATTTTTAAATAACATACTTTGGTGACAACCTTGCAGATTAAATTACAGATAATATATTTGCAGTGGGGCCATGGAGAATTAATGTTGCCACGCATGTCAAAATGCTGACAA
The DNA here is from genome assembly GCA_030323885.1 of Branchipolynoe longqiensis. NCBI lineage: Eukaryota > Metazoa > Annelida > Polychaeta > Phyllodocida > Polynoidae > Branchipolynoe > Branchipolynoe longqiensis. Next base: position 91,279,824 of record CM059196.1, on the reverse strand, counting down.
CTGAAGTTTGGGCAATAACAGGTTTATATTAACTTGACTTGGGGTTGATTTCTTCTATGTAGAAATACTTGATAAGTGATGAGTGCATCAGTATCTAAAGTGTATATGTAGCGTCAAATCCAGGTCAATGTCTTGATTTTGAATTATAATGATCTAAGGTAGCCAAAAGAAAGTCTGAATTAATACAGGACAATCAGAAGTTGATTCCTAAAATTACGTGATTCTAGAGAGTCGATGTAGAGAGTTCAAATCCCAATGGAGATTTGCTCCTTTTGTCATTTTCTCTTTAAAATCTTCTTAAATATTTTGCATTTGTATATTTAAATTATTATGTTTGGTTTCTTTTTCTACATGTGTTTATCTAGAGTGCAGGTAAATGATGCACCGATACACAAGATGGATTGCGTATGGAGGAGGGAAGGGGCGGAGTGGGGGAGGTGGGGTGGGGGAGGCCGTGTGGCGGAGGTGGAGTGGGGGGAGGTGTAGTGGGGGGAGGCAGTGTGGCGGAGGTGGAGTGGGGGAGGCGGAGTGGGGGAGGTGGAGTGGGGGGAGGTGTAGTGGGGGGAGGCAGTGTGGCGGAGGTGGAGTGGGGGGAGGTGGAGTGGGGGGAGGTGGGGGGAGGTGTAGTGGGGGGAGGCCCTGTGGAAGAGGTGGAGGGGGGAGGTGGAGTAGGGGAGGTGGAGTGGGGGGAGGCAGAGTGGGGCGAGGCAGAACAAGGGTCAGAGTGATATATACCACTTTACTGTCTACCACTACAGTTGGAGGTTCAGCATAGTGCACATTCACAGGAATAAAAAAAAACACTACAAGAATTTAATTTTAGTTTTTTTGTTAAATGTATTTTCTAAACCTGGTTGGATGTGGGTGTGGCCTTGGTCTAAGTGGTGCCTAATTAGGCCTGGTTGGATGTGGGTGTGGCCTTGGTCTAAGTGGTGCCTAATTAGGCCTGGTTGGATGTGGGTATGGACTAGGTCTAAGTGGTGCCTAATTAGGCCTGGTTGGATGTGGGTGTGGCCTTGGTCTAAGTGGTGCCTAATTAGGCCTGGTTGGATGTGGGTATGGCCTTGGTCTAAGTGGTGCCTAATTAGGCCTGGTTGTATGTGGGTGTGGCCTAGGTCTAAGTGGTGCCTAATTAGGCCTGGTTGGATGTGGGTGTGGCCTTGGTCTAAGTGGTGTCTAAATAGGACTGGTTGGATGTGGGTGTGGCCTTGGTCTAAGTGATGCCTAATTAGGCCTGGTTGGATGTGGGTGTGGTCTTGGTCTAAGTCGTGCCTAATTAGGCCTGGTTGGATGTGGGCGTGGCCTTGGTCTAAGTGGTCCCTAATTAGGCCTGGTTGGTTGTGGGCATGGCCTTGGTCTAAGTGGTGCCTAATTAGGCCTGGTTGGATGTGGGTGTGGCCTTGGTCTAAGTGGTGCCTAATTAGGCCTGGTTGGATTTGGGTGTGGCCTTGGCCTAAGTGGTGCCTAATTAGGCCTGGTTGGATGTGGGTGTGGCCTAGGTCTAAGTGGTGCCTAATTAGGCCTGGTTGGATGTGGGTGTGGCCTTGGTCTAAGTGGTGCCTAATTAGGCCTGGTTGGATGTGGGTGTGGCCTTGGTCTAAGGGGTGCCTAATTAGGCCTGGTTGGATGTGGGTGTGGCCTTGGTCTAAGTGGTGCCTAATTAGACCTGGTTGGATGTGGGTGTGCCCTTGGTCTAAGTAGTGCCTAATTAGGCCTGGTTGGATGTTGGCGTGGTCTTGGTCTAAGTGGTGCCTAATTAGGCCTGGTTGGATGTGGCCTAAATGGTGTATGTTTGTACATAAATTTTAATACACTATAGTTTTAACTGGCCTAAACGGCGTATGTGTACATAACCATTAATAACATATATAGGCTTCACTATCTTATAGGGTTTCATTACCCCATTAGCTTCCCCATTAGCTCAATGCTTAAGCCGACACAACTCGAGCCGATCGATTCTCTCACCAGGGGTCGTCTCATTAACAACACATCGTAGAAGCAGCTTTACAAACAAATCACCGCGCCTACTCCCACGCTCTCCTACACAGAGATAACACGGCTCAGCTGGTAGCCAATTTAAAGCTGTTCTACTTTAGCTAACAGTGTATACGTATAGCTGGTGCCCGGCTGGCTGCAAAGGATGGCGATCAGTGAACATCAGCGTGTAAATTTGTCTCCAGCCGCTACTGCGTTTACTTTGGGTTCACCTGGCGGAGCGCTGTTTGGTAGCGATAAGGAGGCTCTAATCAGAATGCAGTTGACTTTGTGTGCCCGGGGTGCACACATGGCGTTCTCTGTGGCAGAGTGGTTAGAGTGTCTGACTTTTTTCTAGGTCAGATTCCTAATCTGAGGGTCAGCGGTTCGATTCCCCATGCTCCCAGCTCTGCCAATTTGGATTTCCACCGCTGTGTATAACTTACAGCGTCATCAAAGGCTGGTTGCTCTCATACCATGTCTATGTGGTGTGGGAGGTTAAAAATCCCTTGGATCAGTAAAAGTGTAGGTTTGGGCTTTCTATCGACCAGCAGTGGAGTGGGGAAGACCAGTCATCTGTGACTGGCATTTCCCCTGCTTGGGACAACTAATGTACCAACAACAAAAAAAGAGAGAGACAAATAAGTGTTCACACTTCCTGTCTACCATTCGCTATATCACTATGTGACGAGAGATACCAGCCTGCGGCGATGCTTTATGCCATCTTTTGTGGATCAGCCGTCATGATCCATACATACGAAAGGATGATGGCGCTTGACGAGCCTGTTCGATGCTGTTCCAGCTTCGCCTGCCTGCTGAATGTGCCCTACATGGGGGCCCATTGGTCCCTGCACCATCGCACTTGGAGCTTCAATGGGACGGCACTAATACTTGCATTCTGATTCTACCCTTTGTCCAGCTCCGACTGCAACTCCGTATTTGACTCCTGTTTGTTTTGAATCTGCTTTAATGTTGTATGTCTGTGTTGGGTTCGAACCTGCAACCCGCAAGCTTGTGCGCTGGACAGTGGGAGAGGGTAGGTACAGCGACCTGGGGGTCGGTGAGTCTACACTAAGGGTGGGGTTTGGCGCGCTTTCTCCAGCGTGAGATGGTTTCTCCCTCCAGTAGGCGCATTTGAACATGAACTCCAGCTTTAATTTAATGTGTGTTTAATAAACAAGGTGGGTCTTTAGGGTCAGCCAGGGTATCTACTAAATCGAGCTACATTTGTCTGCTGTTGAGTAATGACTAGAACAGGGATATCAATTAAGGGAATCTGGAGAAAGAAATTGATGGATGCCACTAAATAGCAATATATCCAAATGATCAAATCTAACCCTCTCGCGCCAACAATAATTTCTAATCTGCAGCAAGGCTGCTGCAGAGAAGAAAATGATGCTATCTTATCAAATATATATGAGAACCAGACCAGACGTTGTTGTAATGCCTTTTGGATAGCTCAGCGTACACTATGACAGTGACATCCCACGGAGGAATGTAATAGGAAGTAGCTGGGGAGAGGCACACTCTGGTACACAAACTTCTAAGTCAGTCACGTCGCTTCCAATAAGACACAGAAGCAGCGATGTGGGAAGACTACATCCAATATTCAATGGTTGTTAGTTCTTTTCTGCCAGACTCTAGTGTGTTGATGCTGCTGGTAAATCTGGTTAATAGTTGGAAATGTGTCAATCTAATGTGGTTGCTAAGGTTGGAATATCTGCTAGGAGAGTGTGTGGTGGGAGGGAGATGTGGAGGGAGGTGTGGAAGGATGGAAGGAAGGGCGATGTGTGGAGGGAGGGAGAGTGTGTGGAGGGAGGGAGAGTGTGTGGAGGGAGGGACGGTTTGGGGAGGGAGAGAGAGTGTGTGGAGGGAGGGAGAGTCTGTGGAGGGAGGGAGAGTGTGTGTAGGGAGGGAGAGTGTGTGGAGGGAGGGAGAGTGTGTGGAGGGAGGGACGGTTTGGGGAGGGAGAGTGTGTGGAAGAAGGGATGGAGCGTGTGGGGAAGGAGGGAGAGTACGGGGAAGAAGTGATGGAGAGTGTGGTTGTATGGAGAATGCCCTGGATGGAGAGTGTGGCGGTATAGAGAGTGTACAGGATGAAGAGTGTGGATGTATGGAGAGTCTCAGAGAGAGAGTGCTGGACGTAAAGTGATTGTGTATGGAGAGTGTGGAGATAAGGAGAGTGCTTATCTATAGAGCGTGTGCAGATAGAGAGAGAGTGCTGGATGAAGAGTGCTTGTGTATGGAGAGTGTGGAGATAAGGAAGGTGTTGATCTATGGAGCGTGTGCGGATAGAGAGAGTGTTGGACGAAGAGTGTTTGTGTATGGAGAGTGTGGAGATAAGGAGAGTGTTGATCTATAGAGCGTGTTCGGATGGAGAGTGTGCGGGATGCAGCCTGACTGAGGGGGACTCCTTGATGGAATATCGAAGCGGAGTAAGAGGGCAACAGTGGAAGGTCAGTGAAGTATCAAATGGAAATCCATACACAGCGGAACTGGAGGTGACCCTGCTTCCCCCATGTGGAGACTCACGAACCAATCTGACCAGCATGCTGCAGTAGAGCACGGGCCAGTTCGTGTTATACGGTGCTTACCTCTGCAAGCAAAGTCACATCTTCCAAGATGGGGAGAATATCGACGTGTTTGGTGTTCCTAAAAAAAGGAAAGTTTGTTTTATTTAACGACGCCTCGAGAGCTCATTGATTTTTATCATCGGCTATTGGACATCTGACATGTTGTCATTCTGACATATTTCTTTGGAGGAAACCCACTGCCACCACATGGGCTACTATTTCCGATAAGCAACAAGGGGTCTTTTATATGCGCTTTCCCACAGACAAGACAACACGTACCACAGCCTTTGATGAACCAGTTGTGGACCCCTGGTTGGAACGGAAAATAGCCCAAACTGCAAATGTGTCCACTGAGCAGAATCGATCGGATGACCCACACCTTCACAGGTGGACACTCTACCACCTGAGCTATGTCCTGCTCCCTTGGTGTTCCAATACCTCAGTTATACTATAGCTTGCGACCACTTGCACCACTTGCACCACTTGGAGACCAAAAGTCTACAAGTGGTCCCAAAGTTGTCGTAATGTGGTCGCCAACTGTAGTGTGAATGGGGCTTAAGTTAGATGAAGATCTAATATTGTATCAATCAAGTCTTGATCCGATTCCCAAGTCGAGACTTACAATGCAAGACAGCCATGTGCCGGGTTATGAGGGTATCAGAGCAGTGTATCCAGATAAGGATCCATGACTATTGTCATGTGTCCTGAACATGTGTGGATTAGAGGTGGTGTCCCAGAATGCAACACTGAGTTCACTCAGTCCCACCAGCAGTATGTACATAACAGCAGCATGAGGCACCTCACATTCCCACAAACGGTGAGTGGGGACTGTGAAGTGGGAAGTGGGAAGTGGGGACTAGGGAGTGGGAAGTGGGAAGTGGGGACTGGGGAGTAGGGAGTGGGAAGTGGGAAGTGGGAAGTGCGATGTGGGAAGTGCGAAGTGGGAAGTGGGGAGTACGGAGTGTGAAGTGGGAAGTGTGAAGTGGGAAGTACGGAGTGGGAAGTGGGAAGTGGGAAGTGCGAAATGGGGAGTGCGAAGTGGGGAGTGCGAAGTGCGAAGTGCGAAGTGGGGAGTGGGGAGTGCGAAGTGGGGAGTGCGAAGTGGGGAGTGGGCAGTGCGAAGTGCGAAGTGCGAAATGGGGAGTGGGAAGTGGGAGTTGGGAAGTTTGAAGTGGGAGTTGGGAAGTGGGAAGTGCGGAGTGGGATGTGGGAAGTGGGAAGTGGGAAGTGGGAAGTCGTGTTGTCTCTAGTTTCATGCTGATAATGCCTTAAACCTTAAAGCTGCATAGTCCGATGAAAGCATCAAATTTTCAAACCCAAAACAATTATCTAAATTTGATTCTACATATCTAACTTAGATATCAGTGCACTTATTAATCATTTACCGGCACATAGAAGGGAATACTGAGGCAATTGAAAAGAACCTGTTACTGCAGAGTGTTGGCATGCTTGCCAAAATTAATTTTGCATGGTTGCACTTACTTCAAATATCTCCAAATTTAGCCACGTAAAATAAAAGTTACTTCAAACTAAAGTAAGGTACACTATAACGATCAACCTAATGTATTTATCTCAGAAAATGTCAGAAACTCAAAACCATCGGACCATGCAAGTTTAATTAAATCCCACAGCGGAACCGTGTTTAAAGTGAATGAGCACTTTGCTTATGAATGGTTAATGGATGCTTAGAGAACGAAAGGCCCCACAGACCCCTACCTGTGTCCCATGGCCCTGTTACATTCACAATTCATTGAGTATTTTGTGAATAAAATCCATGTAAGTGTAGCCTAATCGGTACAGCGCGGGCCTCGCGTGTGGAAGGTCGGGAGTTCGCTTCCCAGTGGAGTCAAACCAATTACTTTAAAATTGATACTTGTCGCTACCTAGCCTGGCGCTCAGCATTAATAGGATAGGGCAAGGACTGGTTACCTCGGTGTCCATATAACGTGACTGAGCGGGATATCGGGTCATGGTTTCCGGCGGCTTGATTTCCCAGTGGGGAAGCACTATAAAATCACCATGAGTGTGCACTGTCACAAGTCGGTACCCGTCCTGATATGACCTTAGATGTTGCCAGGACGTAAAATCAAACAACCAACCAATGTAAATGTCATGTTGCAAACGAATGGGATACCATGCCTAGAGCGGCACTCGAACCTACTTTGTTGCCATTTCAGGGAGAGTGTCTTATCAGTAGACTCTCTAGGCTCCTTGATACAGGCAAACTACCCACCAATAACTGTGTATGTGACATTTCACCTCGGGAGGTGACCTCAATTCTTTAAAGTATTTCCCATCATGCTCTGGCCTCTCAGGCAAGGGGTCACATAGACGGATAGGTGTGGATAGGATGATTGCAGCAGGGAGGTGGTGTAATGGCTAGCATGCTAGCCCCAGAATAGCAAGAAGTGTAGGTTCGAATCATGCTCTAGGCGCAATAATTCCCATTTCCATTACCTGCACCACACTGGTTTCCATGACCAGGATCCTGTACAAGTTACGCGCAGTATGGATGTTGAACCTACCCGGTGTATGGATATGTAAGTGTATTGCCTGTATAACAAATTATGGACGTAAACCATTTTAAAGACTTACAATTCCAGGGGGACGAGTGCAGCAGTTTGCACTGACCTCTCAGGCAAGGAGCCGCATAGACAGGTGGGCGTGGTGCGACAGGGTGATGCACCAGGGAGCTCTGGTAGGTTAGCATGGTAGCCCCGGAATGGCAATAAGTGTTGTAAGGTTGTTGGTTCGAATCCTGCTCTCGGCACAATATTTTCCATTTTCATCACTCTCATGATAACTGCAATTACAAATATCCATGTTTGTGCAATCAGAGCCCTGTGTGTAGTCTTGGTTCTGCATGTAGAGTCACATTATGTGGGTGCAGTCAAAACCATGTGTGTGCAGTCACAGAGCTCTGGGTGTGCAGTCAAAACCCTGTGAGTGCAGGCACAGAGCTCCGGGTGTGCAGTCACAGCACTGTGTGTTCAGTCACATAGCTCCGTGTGTGCAGTCAAAGCCCTGTGTGTGCAGTCACAGAGCTCCGAGTGTGCAGTCACAGCCCTGTGTGTGCAGTCACAGAGCTCCAAGTGTGCAGTCACAGAGCTCCATGTGTGCAGTCACAGCCATGTGTGTGCAGTCACAGCCCTGTGTGTGCAGTCACAGAGCTCCGTGTGTGCAGTCACAGCCCTGTGTGTGCAGTCACAGAGCTACATTTGTGCAGTCACATCCCTGTGAGTGCAGTCACATAGCTATGTGTGTGCAGTCACAACCCTGTGTGTGCAGTCACAGAGCTCCATGTGAGGTCACAGCCCTGTGTGTGCAGTCACAGAGCTCCGGGTGTGTAGTCACAGCCCTGTGTGTGCAGTCACATAGCTCCGGGTGTGAAGTCACAGCCCTGTGTGTGCAGTGAGGATTATTTAAGTTAAAGTATTACTGCTGGTTCCAAACACCGCCAATACCTGCTGAGGGAGGCTTTACATGAATGCGCATTGCCCTGATTAAAGCACACAAAGCGGGTCAGTTCTGGGAAACCTTCACTTCCGGTTTGGCTCAGGCTTCCACACAGAACACAGAACTCCCCCGAGGCTGAGTGGAGGGCAGAAGGACGCCTGTACATAGGCGTCACAGCATTGCCTTTTTTCACTTAGTTACTAAGTAATTACTCTAGTAAGACTCTAGAGAGTAGATGTTGCTAGGACGAAAAACAACAACAAACAACAAGTAAATGAACTCAACAGTAATAGGAAATGACAGGTTACTATGACGGCCTTCAATGAACAGAGGCTATATCGCACCATTTATAAGACCAGACGCAATGGCCGAATGAGTTGAGCGTCCGTCTCCCGTTTTGGTAGATCGTGGGATTCGAACCCACGAGTTCGAACCCTGGTCGAGTCAAACCAATGACTTAAAAATTAATACTTGTTGCTTCCTAGCTAGGTGCTCTGCATTATTAGGATAGGGCAAGGACTGGTTGGCTCAGTGTCAGGATAATGTGACTGAGTGGCCTCCCCTCTGCCATGTTGCTGGTGATTCCGTGACCCTTCCTGCCAACACACCCCTATGAGTGTTTTTAAAGGGCAGCTTATTTTCCTTAGTAATCACCAGATGTCCTGATTAACACCCCGCTCTCTCTTCTACGTAGCTCACCAACCACCGGGACAGGAAGTAGACATGGGAGCGGGCATGCGCGGCGGGGGGGAGGGAGGAGTGAAGGAGGGAAGGGGGGATGAGGATGAGAGAGGGAAAGGGGGAGGGAAGGGAGGGGGGGGGGGAGGAGGAAAGGGGGGGGAAGGGGGGTAGGATGGAGGGAGGAGGGAAGGGGGAAGGGAGGAGTGAAGGATGGAGGGGGGGAGGAGGGAGGAGGGAAGGGGGAGGAAGGGAGGGGGAGGAGGGGAGGGGGAGGAGGGAAAGAGGAGGAGGGAAGGGGTAGGAGAAGGGAGAGGAGGGGAAGGGGGGGGGGAAGGAAGGGGTGAGGAGGGAAGGGGGGGAGGAGGGAAGGGGTGAGGAGGGGAGGGGGAGGAGGGAAGGGGTGAGGAGGGGAGGGGGAGGGAAGGGGTGAGGAGGGGAGGGGGAAGGAGGGAAGGGGGGAGGAGGGGAGGGGGAGGAGGGAAGGGGTGAGGAGGGGAGAGGGGGAGGGAACGGGTGAGGAAGGGAGGGGAAAGGGGTGAGGAGGGGAGGGGGGGAGGGAATGGGGAGGAGGGAAGGGGGAGAGTAGGGGGCGTTGGTTTGAGGAAATTGATTCAATTTGCATAATATGCAAAGCCTGCACGGTGTAGGAGAGCTCACTTTGGGGCAGTCTAAATATAGCACGAGACACAACGTGCATGTCCGGACTTGTCCAAGAACCGCCACTACATACGAGGGTTTGCGTGTTGGGCTTCAGCTTCTTAGAGCTCTCCTCTAGTGGCAGGTGGACCTGTGGACCTGTGGACCGGTAGGCTAATGGACCGGTGGACTGGTGGGCTGGTTGATCAGTGGTCTGGTGGACTAGTAGGTTGGTAGACAAGTAGGCTGGTGGATCAGTGAACTGGTGAACTCGTGGAGACTGTACAGGAGTATGTTATCTATATTAGTTAGAAGCTAGGGACTAACAGACAGACAATGTCATCAAAGCTGTGACTTAGGAGCAGCGCATCCATGGTGCAATTCTGCAAACAGGAAGAAGCCAGAAAGAAAAAACCAGAAAGAAAAAGTACCACCAGCATGTGTTCACACCTTTAAGCCTTCACTGCAGACCGGCACCCCTCCCTCTGTGCATCCCACAAATCACTCAATACGGTTGCCATAGTTACACCATATCTGCTACGGATGTAAGAGTGATGAGATTGTTTGTTAGTTCAATTACTGCTCCGAGCATGCGCCCCAGATTAAACTGAGCGATGTCTAACTTGTCTAACTATCGATCAATGACAAATCGGTGGTGCTGGGAAATTTATCTGTGTGATATAAAAGACTGATGGCATATCTAACAGCTGGTTCAGCATTTCTGTATTAAAATTACACATTTTGCATATTGCACTTTTGCATAATTTCCCAATTATCTCCACAGATAGTGAACCAATATCCTTTTAGTTTATATCACTCTATGCCAAATGATATACTGAAAGTATCTAATGAGTGAGATAAGTCTGAACTCAGATCATATTCTAGAGGGAGGATAGACTTAACCCTACATATCAATGTGGATTGCAGAATATACTGAATTATTTTAACTTAGAGAGTGAAGCCAATTTAGCGGTAGGAAATGTAATTTAATGTATTTTGGAATGTAGCCAGCGACAGTCAAATAGAAAGCATTGCTCTAAGACTAGGGGCAGACCGATATCATCTTTATCAAGATGTTCAGATTGCAAGGTATTACACTAAATACCATCAGATACAGCCTATTATCAACACCCGTTGAAAACAAATTTTATTTTGGGGAGGGGGGTAAATTAGTTGATTTAGCAGGGGAAATTTCAATAATGGATTGGTCTTCCTCATTCCACTGCTCCTTGCTCTATCCTAATAATGCCGAGTGCCAGGCTAGGAAGAGACCAGTATTAATTTTTAAGTTATTGGTTTAACTCGACCAGGGTTCGAACCCATGGATTCGATTCCCACGATCTACCAAAGCGGAAGACGGACGCTCAACTCATTCGACCATCTCGTCTGGTTCTTACCTTCACAATTTGGTTCTCAAGATTAAGTCGTGAAAGCTATTAATATTTGCAAAAAGAAACTAGTATTCGCTAATATTCTTCTGCCATCACTGCATCACTGGAATATTGTTTAACGCTTCTCCACATCACTGTTTGAGTGGCCATACTGCAGCTGCTAATTTGCGATAAGGATGCTCTAATCAAAATAAAGTTAATGTTATGTGTGTCGGCTGCACCCGTGAAGGCTTGCATCCAGCGACGCTTCCTCGTATCACCATCTAGTGTGTCTGCGTCACTACAATCCAGACGCAGCGCTTAATCTGCTCAGCCACATGGCGCTGGAGGATGGTGACGTGCTGGCTCAAAGCTGTTCCGGCTTTTCTTCACCAGGCTGCTCAGAACTACAAGTGTCGCTTGTCTGCAGGGTGCTCCTGCGCATGTTGCTGCATTTCGCTAATTGCTTTGGTGCACACAGGTACTGACAAGCTTCGGACCGGAAGTGACCCAGATTTCTGGATTTCACGGTTTTCTGGAGACAGCCTAAATATATACTTAAAATATGAAATAAACAATGAAAAGTAAAGAACTAAATTGTATTTAACCAGTTTTTTTTAAATAGTCGGTGTTCTGGTAATTGAGGGTTTCTGGAAGCTGGATAAGAGATTTGTCACCTGTATGACCTAATCTGGACTGGGGCGGCTGCGTGGAAGACCGGATGTGGTTATTAGGGGGTAGAGCGCGGTCCTCGCATGTGGAAAGTCGGTAGTTCGATTCCCAGTCGAGTCACACCAATGACTTATAAAATTGATACCTGTCGCTTCCTAGTCTGGCGCTCGGCATTAATAGGATAGGACAAGGATTGGTTTAGCTCAGTGTCAGGATAAGGTGACTGAGTGGGATATTGGGTCATGCTGCTGGTGGCCTGGTCTCCCAGTGGGGCAGCACTGTAAAGTCACCATGAGTGCGCACTGTCACAAGTCGGTAGCCGTCCTGATATGACCTTAGATGTTGCTAGGACGTAAAACAACAACAAACAAAACTCTCTGATTGATTGATTGGTGGTTGTTTTACGCTTTGACGGCAGCATAGGCCGTATTCACGGCAACACTCCACAAAAACCATACTAAATTCCCCATTAGTTCGGACTATGCAGCGCCGTCCTGATATGACCTTAGATGTTGCTAGGATGTAAAACAACAACAAACAAACAAAGACTATGCAGCTTTAATGAGTACCCCAGTATCTACATACAAAATAAATGTTGGTGTGAAAACCGAAATGCTAGACATCAACTAAACAAGTCGGTACCCATCCTGATATGACCTTAGATGTTGCCAGAACAACCAACCCCCATTAAGTACCAGATTGGCAGAGAGAAGGCAAACCTGCTAATAGACTGTTGGGGTCCCGCACGAAATGTCCCTGGAACCTGCCTCTGTTCATCGGTCATTGATGTTGATGACAACCATAAAGAAGCTCTCACCGGCACCCGGAGAGCGGCACCAAGTGTCAGAGAACCAGCGTAAAGCCACCGTGAATAATTCAAGTTTAACCATGTAACCGGGGAACCCGTGTAAAGCCGCCGTCAATAATTCAAGCTAAATAGACCAGGTGGCAGCACCAGGCAAGGCAGAGGGTTCTGTAGTGTGGAACAATGTAGAGATACCTAAAGATGTAGAGAAGTACATATCTTACTATGAATAATTGAAGCGTCATTAAGCCTCAAGAGACTTTTCATCCGATTATGCGGCTCTGATCTTGGCGTGTCATGAAAGCCATGTCTTGTGAGGCTGAGACCCGTCAGCGCCCTGACGGCATTACCATTGAGTCTGAACTGTGACAGTAACAGGAGGAGAAATATGATCGTCTATAGTATGAACACATCATGATTGTCAGTCTATATTGTGAAAGCAACCTGTTATATTCTTTTATTTGTATAAAATAGTTTATTCAGAATATACATTTTTTTCATCACCGAGGCACTGGTCTTCCGGATGTTGACATTACATTGTAAATAGGTAGATCAGCGGGTACTTAGGTACGGCATATTCGTAGATTATGAAGGAGGTTAGTGTGTTAGTGGGTTAGCATTTATAAGTTCAGTGTTATGGGTTAAGATGGTGGGCCGCTGCAAAACCTATGCTGCTATTACGGTATAGCTGAGGTAAGTAATTGAGTCTCTATTATTTGTTTTAATATGAATATGGATATCTCTGTAATTAAGGCAAACACTAGCGTTTTCTGTCATTTACATGACACGAATATGGGAAGTGGATGGCGGGAGTGTGGCTTGGTTGGTTAGTTGTTGGAGTTTTACGTCCTGGCAACATCTAAGGTCATATCAGGATGGGTACTGACTTGTGACAGTGAACACTCTGGGTGGGGTGGGGGTGGGGTGGGGGTGGGGGTGTAGGTGGGGGTGGGGCTGGGGTGGGGGTGGGCGGAGCGCGGGAGGGCGGGCTTTGACGGAGCCATGTTAACGATGGATGACATGGGCACTTACTTAAGTCCTAATGATAAAGGAGGCTAAGTTGAACAGGGTGCAAACAATCAGGTCGACAATGATGGTGATCTTGTCTATTTTATCTATCTTGTATATATTGTATATCTTGTCTACCTTGTCTATCTTGTCTACTTTGTCTATCATGTATATTGTGTCTATCTTGTCTATCTTGTCAATATTGTATATCTTGTTGACCTTGTCTATCTTGCCTATATTGTATAGCTTGTATATCTTGTATATCTTGTATATCTTGTATATCTTGTCTATATGGTATATCTTTCTATATTGCCTATCTTGTCTATCGTGTATAGCTTTCTATCTAGTATATATTGAGTATATTGTATATCTTCTCTATCTTGTATATATTGTATATCTTGAATATATTGTCTAACTTGTCTATATTATCTAACTTGTCCAACTTGTCTATCTTGCCATTCTTGTCTATATTGAATATCTATTCAATTTGGTGTATCTTGTATATCTTGTGTATTTTGTCTATCTTGTCCATCTTATCCATCTCTCCAATCTTGTATATATTTGTCTATATTGTCTAGCTTATCTATCATGTATATCTTGTATATCTTGTATATCTGGTCTATCTTCTTTATCTTGTTTATCTTGTCTATCTTGTCTATATTGTATATCTTGTCTATCTTGCATATCTTGTCTATCTTGTCTATCTTGTCTATCTTGTCTATCTTGTCTATCTTGTCTAACTTCTTTATCTTCTTTATCTTCTTTATCGCTGACAAAAAGAAGTTGTTTACTGAATAAACATATTTGGTCCTATAAAAATGGGCGGATTATTACGTCACGACCTCCCTAATAGGTCACTTCCGTGTTGGCCACCTGAGCGCTGTGATCCTCACCTATTGTATAGAGGTAAATTTATATTATACTGCGGTAACTTAGTTCCATTATCATTTGGTACCATTATATTTTGTGATAGTTTGTACCATTATCATTTGGTACCATTATATTATGTGATACTTTGTACCATTATAATTTGGTACCATCATATTGTGTGCTGTAATATTTTGTACAAACCAGAGGCGGTGGCCGAATCGGTAGAGCGCGGGCCTCGCGTGCAGGAGATCCGGAGTTCGGTTCCAGGTCGAGTCAAACCAATGACTTATCAAATGGATCATTGTCACTTCCTAGCCTGACGCTCAGCATTATTAGGATAGGATAAGGATTGGTTGGCTCAGTGTCAGAATAATGTGACTGAGTGGAATATCAGATCATGGTGCTGGCACCCTGCTCTCCCACTGGAGCAGCACTATGATGTCGCCATGAGTATGCACTGTCACAAGCCAGTACTTGATATGACCTTAAATGTTGCCAGGACATCAAACTCAAACAAGCAATGTACTATGATGCATTGTAAAGTCATATCTTAAACTGTGGTGTGTGTACTGTGATACCTTTGTAGCACGAACACTATTGTTAAAATGCAGGTTAAGTGCGCATGCACTGTGACCTCCTGGTCTCCTGGGGCCATATGCAGGAGTCGGTGTTAACTAGCCAAAACGCGTTTAGACGGGATTTCTGGTTTAGCGCCGAAAAGTCGGTATGCGGGAGGCGGTGTTACGCTAACACCGCGCGTTTAATGTCCGCTACACTAAACCCGTTTCATAGCACGTTTAATGTTGGTGTTAGGGTTACGTTAAGCCCAAATCTATTCAATGCTATCATATTTAACAGAAGTAAATACACAATAAGTGAAATTTTATCAATTTAACCCTAAATTCGAACCATTATTAACACTACTGCCGCATTGGCGGCGATATTAATAGTGTCGAATCGACGAATGTAAAGTAAACAAATCGTTGCCGCCGCCGCCGCGACGTCGATATCCATACTGGCATAATGCCAGTGGCAATGTTTTACGCCCAAATCTATTCAATGCGATCATATTTAACAGAATTACATACGCAATAAGTGAAATTTCATTAAATTAACCCTAAATTCGAAGCGATATTAACATAGCCCCTACATCGGCGTCGTTATTCATATTGTCGAATCGACGAATGTAAACAAATCGCCGCCGCAGTGCTCGCTGGTGTCCGGCGGTGTTGGATACCGATTAGGCAGTGCTCGCCGGGAACCGGCTGCAAGGGATTCACGTTTAGCTAACATGCACCGTTTAGGCGCCTCTGCATACGGCGTGACATACTTCGCATGGGCGGTAATAGCTAAACGCGTTTACGAGATAACACCAACCGTCGCTAACACCGCGTCCTGCATATGGCCCCAGGTCCCCTGTTCCCGCCCATTACGGATGCCCCGGGGACCTGCCTGGGTGGCGCGGAGTGGCGAGGAAGGCGGATGTGACGTGTTTACAGGAACTCCCTCTTCAGTGGCATGGTTTCACTACGAGTGTCACGTGACCGTGTGGGTGGTGGGGCAGGGTGGGGGGGGGGGGGTCGGGAAGGTAGTCAAAAAGAAGACCAGCGCAGCCTCATCACATGTAAGAAGCGATACTTTTACACAAATTAGATTAGATTTATCACCGAATCTCGATAACATCAGCGCGTAGGTGTACCATACGCACCGGATATGACGTCATAAAGGTCTGTCTGCAGGCGTCCCGTTTAAAGGAACATAATCAGATTTTGAGTTTCTGGCTTCTTTCTTTTTTTTCGATAAACATATTAGGTGGATCGTCCTAACATACTTTACATTATGTTAAAATAACTTTTTATTTTAAAAGGTGAACATTGGCCATGTTGGAAGCTAAGAGACGCAAAAGTATTGCTGGTTTTCACATCAAAAAGCTGGACAGGCTTCAGCAATAAGTGCTAGTAAATTGACTCAGTATTTCTTCTATGCAGCAACAAATGCTTCCAGGGTGCATTGTTATCCAATATGGATATATTTGTGTGTTTGTTGGAGTTTTACATCCTGGCAACATCGAAGGTCATATCAGGACAGGTACCGACTTGTCAAAGTGCGCACTCATGGCAATGTTATAGTGCTGCCCTACTGGGTGACAGGGCCACCAGCACCATGACCTGATTTCCTACCCAGACTTTTTTGTTTGGTGATGAATTTATTTACCCTGTTCATAACGGATAAGTGTGTCAACACTTGTTTTCACCGCTGGGCAGCACTAGTCCAATTTGATTCAAATCTTTAGAATTTAGTTTGAGTAATAATTTAGGTTTTCTTGCTTCTTGTCATATTATCCTGATATGAGCTAACTTTGTCTTATCCTAGTAATGCCAATGGCCAGGCTAGGTAGCAGCAACAAGTATCAATTTTGTAAGTCATTGGATTGACTCGGCCGGGTTTTCAAATGGCCGACCTTCCACATGGGAAGCTCTTACCGATTCGGCCACCGCGTCTGGTCAGTTGGATATGTAGGACGCCTACAGCGGACTGTACAACTTTATGCAATGTGGAGGCTGTTACTTAGCAACGCTGCCAAATGGAATATTCGCCCCATAATCAAATCGATGTTGTAGCCTCGTGTATAAAGCAGACGTATCCCATGGATCAGTGTGCGGCGCATGCGCATAGATAACCGCGCAGTCCGACTACTTCACTTCCGGGTCGGTAAGGTGGCTGCCGGTTCCTGGTGTGGCAGGAAATCGCAAACCACTGGAAATTCCACACCCTAGGAAATCGCAAACCTGCCCTGGAAATCGCAAACCCCCATGCTTTGTAGCATTTTGTGATATTCAACGAACACACGAGTAAATAATGGTTCATTGAGATATTTGGTGCATGCCCAATAAGGATTTGGAATATTAAAATGGTTCTATTTACTGCATGCAATGACTGAAGTTGGAACTAAATAGGCCATTTTGCTAATGATATTGTTTACATTGCCGATCCTGAAACTGAGTGATAATACCAGGATATTGCTGCACCTCTTTACCTAACCTGGTCCCCTGGCCTTTGCTTCAACAGAGGTCGCCACCTAGTGGAAAACATGGGTATGGGAACCCGACTACTCTTTACCTGGCTTTTAGAATGGCCACAGTGGTGACATCTGTATAACATAACATGCTTTCAGGGTGGCGAATCTGTAGGAGCGCTCATTTATGGAGTGGAAGGGCGTGGCTCTGAATCCCAGTCGAGTCAAGCCAACAGCTTACCAAATTTATAATTGTCGCTACCTAGCCTGGCCTGGCATAACTAGGATATGGCAAGGATGAGTATGTTTAGTATCAGGATAATGTGACTGAGTGGGATATCGCACCACCAGTAGAATGGTGTCCCAATGAGGCAGCATTATTAAGTCGCCATGAGTGCTCACTATCACAAGTCAGTACCTGTATGATGAGTCAGTACCCGACATGACCTTAGAGGATACGATGCGAAACCCTCATAAAACAGTAAAGAAGTATAATCCTTCTTGGACCAAGTCTGCCATAATTTACTCACGCGGACAAGAGGAAGAACGAGAGGAAAGAGTTTTTTAAATAAATTTATTGGAGAAAATAACCTGCAGGCAGGTCGAGTCATCATGTATCTGGAGAGCATTATCGGTAATGTATATCGCATCGTGAGAAGTGAGAGTCAGTCAATTCGTAACATATCAAGACATGATCAGTGTAATATCGAGCAATGAGTAATATCAAATCAGTGTAATCAAATCATCATGGTATCAATCAATCAGAGTAATAGTAAGTAAACAAGTGAGTTAATGAGGTAATAGTGAAATCAAGAGGTTAGATTGAAATCAAGCGGAGAAGAGAGGAGGCTTTTCGAGGAAACCATCAGACGTCAAACCTATGAGAAATGGAAGGGAGGGTGGGTGAAGCGGCTGGCATGGAAGGCTGCGAGCGGGAAAGTGAAGTGAGGGATTTAGTGATGTGAGGAAGGTAGTGCGTGGTGGGAAAAGTAGTGCGCATGGCCACGTTCGTAAATTATCTATGTTGACACGCCAACATACGTAATGACTGAATAATTCGGTAAGGTCTCCTGTGTGACCTGTCACTGCTGGAATGTGCCTGCTCCCCACACTGCCCCGCTCTCCGCGAAAAGTAAGGAGCCCCACAGCGGGGCCTGCTTCTGGAAGGGTAGGGAGGGTGTCGTCAACACATGGGTCTTGGAAAAGATTAAGTTTTAATATCAGAATCTTATTTTCTTGTTTCTTGTATTTTAAATGTAGTCAGTCTTTTAGTGGATTGTGTCGCTATTTGTGGCATGTGTGGGTGAGTTAGTGTGTGAGTGAATCTGAGTGTGAGGCAACACCATGTCGGCCCTTCCCAAGCAGGGACTGCCGCTAGGTGGAGGTGGTGGTGATGTGATGGAAGTGGTGGAGGTGGTGGAGATGGTGCTGGTGGTGGAGGTGGTGGAGGTCATGGAGGTGGTGGTGGCGGAGGTGATGGAGGTTGTGGAGGTGGTGTAGGTGGTGGAGGTGGTGGAGGTGGTGGAGATGGTGGGGTGGTGGAGGTGGTGGAGGTGGTGGAGATGGGGGGTGGAGGTGTGGAGGTGGTGGAGGTGGTGGAGGTGGTGGAGGTGGTGATGGAGGGGAGGTTGTTGGAGGTGGTGGAGGTGGTGGTGGTGGTGGAGTGTGTGGAGGTTGGTGGTGGAGGTGGTGGTGTGTGGTGGTTGTGGTGTTGGTGGTGGTGGAGGTGGAGTGGTGGAGGTTGGGGAGGTGGTGGAGGTGGTGGAAGTGTTGGAGGTGGTGGAGGGGGTGGTGGTGGTGTAGGTGGTGGAGGGGGTAGAGGTGGTGGAGGTGGTGGAGGTGGTGGTGGTGGTGGTGGTGGAGGTGGAGGAGGTGGTGGTGGTGGAGGGGGTGGAGGTGGTGGTGGTGGAGGTGGTGGTAGTGGTGGAGGTGGTGGAGGAAGTGGTGGTGGAGGTGGTGGAGGAGGTGGTGGTGGAGGAGGTGGTGGAGGAAGTGGTGGTGGTGGTGAGTTGGTACACTGGCGGTGACTGGTTGGCTGCCGGTAAGCAGACACACAGGCAGGCTGCCATCGACTTACCACGTGATCACACACACTGGAGGAAAGTCTCCGCCAGGGGCGGGCCCTCCAAGGCGTACAGCTGACGCCTTTAATTTGTGACTACCAACCGTCGACTGAGTGGCCCAGAACAAAGTGATTGTGCGTGCATTAAATGCCGAGATGAACTTGGTTGATGTAAACACCAGCCATAATTGCAGGTCCCCATGTGTACTAGTGTGAGCGGGTAGGTGGAGTGATTTCACATGGGCCAAACGTTGGAACCTGAGACTCATTCCACATGCATTAAGCGAACTCACGCCGACTGTTATAAGGTCACTAAATATGTACAATTGCGGCTGCCGTTTGTTGTTGCCTGTCTACAGAGCTATTTCGCGATTCATTCTGGACCTGTATTCTAGTGACGTCATATGGTACTTGTGTCATTCATTCAGTCAAGCAGAAAACCGCCTGCATTAAGGAATCAATAGGTGTGCATTACAAATTTCTGAAATCTTAATGTGGGTGTTTTATCACAGGATAAATGGTCGCACGTTCCAAATGCCAGCTTTTAGAATGGCAACGCGTGGAATAGGTTTGAAGCTATGAACTCCCCCCCCCCTCCACACATACACGGGAATTCAGCTGATTCAGTCATCGCATCCGGTCTGGTAAGAAAATATAGCCTGTACCCCTACAGCCCTACAGCCACACACCCCTACACCCCTACACCCCTACACCCCTACAGCAACACCCCCTACAGCAACACCTACCTACATACACACACCCCTACAGCCACACACCCCTACATCCCTACAGCCACACACACCTACATACACACCCCTACAGCCACACACCCCTACACCCCTACAGCCCTACAGCAACACCCCCTACAGCCACACCCACCTACATACACACACCCCTACAGCCACACACCCCACACATATACACACAACACACCTACATACAACACAACCCCTACACCACAAACCCCTACAACCCCTACACACACCCCTACACCCTACACAACACACCCTACACCCTACTACACCCCTACACCCCTAAGCAACACCCCCTACAGCCACACACACCTACATACACACACCCCTACAGCCACACACCCCTACACCCTACAGCCCCTACAGCCCACAGCACACACCCCTACACCCCTACCCCCTACACCCCTACACCCCTACAACACAACACCCCCTACAACCACACCCACCTACATACACACACCCCCACACACCACACACCCCTACAACCCCTACAGTAACACCCCCTACAGCCACACCCACCTACATACACACACCCCTACAGCCACACACCCTACATCCCTACAGCCCTACAGCCACACACACCTACATACACACACACCCCTACAGCCACACACCCTACACACCCTACAGCCCTACAGCCACACACCCCTACAGCCTACACCCCTTACAGCAACACCCCTTACAAGCAACACACAGCCACCCACCTACATACACACCCTATAGCCACACACCCTACAGCCACACACCTACACCCCCACGCCCCTACACCCCTACAGCAACACCCCCTACAGGCAAACCCTACATACACACACCCCTACACCACACACCCCTACACCCCTACACCCCTACACCCCTACACCCCTACACCCCTACAGCAACACCCCCTACAGCCACACCCACCTACATACACACACCCCTACAGCCACACACCCCTACATCCCTACAGCCCTACAGCCACACACACCTACATACACACACCCCTACAGCCACACACCCCTACACCCCTACAGCCCTACAGCCACACACCCCTACACCCCTACACCCCTACACCCCCACACCCCTACACAACACCCCCTTACCACACCCCTACAGCCACACATACAGCAACACCCCCTACAGCCTACACCACACTACATACAAACACACCACACACCCCTACACCCACAGCCCTACAGCCACACCCCTACACCCCCTACACCCCTACAGCAACACCCCCTACAGCCACACCCACCTACATACACAACACCCCTACAGCCACACACACACCCCCTACAGCCCTACAGCCACACACACCTCACACACCCCCACCCAGCACCCTAGCCACTACAGCCACACACCCCTACACACCCTAACCCCTACACCCCTACACCCCTACACCCCTACACCCCTACAGCAACACCCCCTACAGCCACACACCCCTACACCCCTACAGCCCTACAGCCACACACACCTACAGCCCTACAGCCACACCCCCCTACATTTCTACACCCTACAGCCAAACACCCCTACATCCCTCCAGCCACACACCCCTACAGCCCTACAGCCACACACCCCTACAGCCACGCACCCATAGAAGTGGCGTTCTCTGTGCCGGAGTGGTTAGAGTGTCTGACTTTTTTCTAGGTCAGACTCCTAATCTGAGGGTCGACGGTTCGATTCCCCGTGCCCCCAGCTCTGCCAATTTGGATTTCCACCACTGTGTATAACTTACAGCGTCATCAAAGGCCGGTTGCTCTCATGCCATGACTATGTGGTGTGGGAGGTTAAAAATCCCTTGGGTTGGTACAAGTGTAGGCTCGGGCTTTCTATCGACCAGCAGTGGAATGAGGAAGACCAGTCGTCTATGACTGAAATTTCCCCTGCTGAAACAACTAATGGACCAAAAAAAATAAAATAATAATAGATGCCTACACCCCTACACCTATACAGCCACACACCCCTACATCCACACACCCGTACACCCTACAGCCACACACCCCTACACCCATAGATCCACACACACCTACACCCCACATCCCTACACGCCTGTATATATATACATACATATATATACATATATATATATATATATATCACGGAGCCTAGGTGGTGTAATGGTTAGCACACTGGGCCGGAATGCAAGAGATGTGGGTTCGATTCCCGCTCTACGCGCAATATTTCCCATTTTTATCTCCCATATGACATAATTATATGTGCTATATAATTTATTATGTGAATATAAATAAGGAATACTCCCTAATGTTTTCAGTGCTCTTTCTGGGCACCTCTCGATTGCCAACACCCCTTATTCTCAGCAGCCCCCCCCCCCCACCCCTGTAACCGGGCACTCTCTGCTTCCCCTTTCCTGGGAACCGACTCCAACGGTCTCCCATCTCTCACTTCAAAATGATATCTATATGTATATGTCACGCATAGCGCATTATACGAGTATAAATGCAAGGGGAACATCTACCGTATACGTGGTGTATATCTATTCCTCTGTAGCGCATTGGTGGAGTGCCCCCCCCCCCCAGTTGTCGGGGTAATTGGTGGGTGGGCCCCCCTCGCGCCACACACACTGTATGTGTGTATACAGACGTACGATGAAGGCCGTGAATGCGTCGATCCCAGGGGATGTAAAATCACCATCAATCATCCAATCACTCGTATACAGGTACACAGAGACACAAAGCCTAAATAATCAATCACCACCAGGACATATATACATTCAGCCCCATGCATACAGACAGGTCCTACTCACACCCATCAGCATACACTTACCCACACCCACCCACACACACACCTACACCCACACACAGCCGCCCACACCCACACCTACCACCACCCGCAAACACCCGGCTCCTAAATAACACTTAGGCCCCCGAAACGCCCACACACTTACACAACACCACATCCAGCTCATAAATAACCCTATCCCCCATACACATGGCCCTCCGCCCCTCCGCCCCTCCGCCCCTCCGCCTCTCCGCCCATATGCCCATATGCCCTTATGTTCTTAGGCCCCTTGCTACACAAACACATCCACACATCCCCACACACACCCACACACCCACACACCCACACACCCACACACCCACACACCCACACACCCACACACCCACACACCCACACACCCACACACCCACACAGCCTACACACGCGGCCCGTCAGCTGCCCGCCCGTCCGCCCGCCGTCCATCATCTCCCAATGATCCCAGCTCGGCGTCCGTTCGGGGTGGCGCCACCTACCGAGTTGGTGGCCACTTCCGGGGGGCTACACGAAAGGAACGCTCCCGGCATTCACGCGGCGTCCCATAGCCACAACTTACCCCACCCTGACACCTCACCCCTCATCCTGACACCTCACCAACACCCTCACCCCTCACACTTCAACAACACCCTCACACCTCATCCCCACTCTGACACCTAACCAACACCCTCACACCTCAGCAACACCTCAGCAATATCTCACACCTCACACCCACCCTCACCCCTCAGCCCCACCTCACTCCTCACCCCCACCTCACTCCTCACCCCCACCTCACTCCTCACCCCCACCTCACTCCTCACCCCCACCTCACTCAACCCCACCGCCATTCCTCACCAACACCCTCACCTCTCACCCCCACCTCAATCCTCACCCCCACCTCACACCTCACCCCCACCATCACCCATCATCTCACACGTTACCCGCACCCTCACACCTCATCCTACCACAATACCTCACCAGCACACGCGCACACAGACAGCCCCCTCACACATACGTGCGCATTCCACACACTCACACACCTACCACCCTACCTCACCAGCACACGCGCACACAGACAGCCCCCCACACACACATGCGCACACAGACAGCCCCCCCACACACACACATGCGCATTCCACACCCTCACACACACCTACAAACTCAATCTCACAGCACACGCGCACACAGACAGACCCGCCCCCCCCCCACAACACGCACACACAGACTGCCCCCCCCCCCCCACACGGTGTACATTCCACACCCTCACACACCTACCACCCTACCTCACCAGCACACGCGCACACAGATCCCCCCCCCCACACACACGTCCCTCCGCACCTATGCTTACCGTCTCGCGACTTGTACAATTACTAGACACATGTAGCGCGGATTGATATTAACTAGACAAGGCCAGACAGCGATCAGGTTTAGTTGCATGGCAATGTGAAATAGTCCTGTAACATTAACGGTAAAACGATGACATTATCACCCCCCTCATAGTGTGTATATTATTATTAGTTAGAAACTTGCAATGTGCTGTAGTTTATTCTTTATTATATAGTTAAATTTAAAGAAGACAGGGACTGCTTTCTTCCCCATTTCTTGTTGTTTCTTGCTATCAGAATCTTGAACAAAAAACAAAAATGTCTCGCCGTCAATATGGCCTATGCTGCCGACACGGCGTAAAGCAACCACCAATCAATCAATCAATATTATGAGAATCATTAACCACCTCACACGGTACTGAAGACGACTTGGCGTTGGTGATGTATTATAAAACCACGCACACACACAACACACACGCACCACGTACACGCACCACGCACCACGCACCACACACCACACACCACACACCACGCACCACGCCCACACCATGCACACGCACCACGCACCACGCCCACACCATGCACACGCATCACGCACATCATAACACCACTCACACCACGCGCACGCACAACGCACCACCCTCACGCACCACACACACGCACCACACACATATCATCACACAAACACCACTTCCACACCACCACACCACTAAACACAGACACTACACACACCACACTAAACACAGACAGTACATACACATCTCACGCACCATCCCTCACGAACCACGCACCACGAACCATGCACCACGCACCACATACATACCATCACACAAACACCACTTCCACACCACCACATCCTACACCACATCACTAAGCACAGCCACTACTCGCACACCACACACACCACTACCCAAATACCCACATATCCGCATACCCGCATACCCACATACCCACATACCCACATACCCACATACCCACATACCCACATACCCACACCACCTCATGCCTTTACCTCAACCCCTCACACACCTCCTGCCCACACACTGTCCAAGTAGTGGGTAGAGACGAGCGAATGTTGTAAAATGTCCCCATATTTAATAAATCCGCAGTGATGAGAATAAGATGTATATTTACAGAATAATAACATGGGTTGAAAGGCCAAGGTAAATGTGTGGGGACACTGTTAAGTTGTACACACAGAGGCCGCCACCTACACCCACGACTTCCGGTGCGCGCGCAGGTGGGAGGCGGGGGGGGGGAGGGGGAAGCCAATAAGGGAAAGCAGTATTAAATATGTAAAGGTAACACCTGCCAGGGCTCGCCTGCGTAGGGAGAGTTACAGAACCTGGGGGAGAGTGTAAAAGCTATGTTCACACGGGCAAAATGTGAGGCGAATCAGGCTTGGTTTGGAACAGTCAAAACTTCTGCTGGGCAGTGAAACCCTACAAATAAATGATGAAAAAAATATCTGTGCACAGCTAGCGGTTTAATAGACTAAATTACATAATATGCGCTTTTGATCGACCGGAAAGTCAACAAACTGAGGTGTCGACTGCGCATGCGTGTGAGGTGCTTAATCCACCTCAGTGCGTCCACACGGGCAAAATAAATCGAATCAGAGAAATCACCTCACGTAAACTACCTCGAGAGGTGGTTTACAGTATCCGGATCACAGAAATCGATTCAGCCCTAATTCGACTCAGACACCCGTTCACACGGGAAATGTGCGTCGAACTAGGCAAGTCGCTTTCTACGAATTGATTTACATTGGCCGTGTGAACACGGCTTTAGCTGACGGCAGGAGGGATTGTAGGCTTGGGTTGGGAGGGGCATTGGGTTGTCGACCTGAATTATGGGATGTGGCTTTGGCGGTCCGATGAATGTTTCACCAATCGTATGCAAGTCTCAAGGATATAGCCTGCGAGCAAGTATAACTGGACAGGATGTACATCTTGCTTTATTAAATAGATCTTTACTTGGATTTCTGGTTCTGCTTCTTCTCTTCTATTGTCTTGCTTGGATTAGTATTGTCACTACAAATGATATGGGCAACACTAATAGCTGTAATATTACTTATTCGGTAACACTAATAGCTGTAATATTCATGTAAATTGAGGTTGTATCTGTTTATGCTATCCACAGTTGAATAAGTAATGGTTAATAAAAGAATTAAGGTGAAATAAGTAACAATAGCCAAATGTCATAGTATGCTACAATGTGTAATTTGCACCACGTGTAGGTTACCTTATGTGTAGGTTACACTTTGAGTAGGTTACACTATGTATAGATTACAGTATGTGTAACATACATTGTGTGTAACTCACACTGTGTGTAGATTACACTTTCTGTAGATTACACTATGCTTAGGCTACACCATGTTTAGGTTACACCATGTGTAGATTACACTATGTGTAGGTTACCTCATATATAGGTTACACTATGTGTAGGTTACACGTGTGGTGGCTACATCATGTGTAACTTACAATATGTGGATTACTTTTTCATTATATCCTCATTATATCCTCTATTAATTGTCATACCAGGCCTTATTTTCCCCCTGTTAATTCAATAAGTACTGATAAGGACATGACAACAAGAAGCTGCTTCTGTCACAACAAGGGATAGTTACCCCCCCCCCTCCTCCCCCACCGTCGGTGCTTCACAGTCAGTCATACATACAACTGTACTCACTCACACTCTATGCTCTCAAGTCACCAGCCGCAGATCGCTAAGCTACCAGCAGTTACCGCCTGTGTATTTATGCGAGGTGCAGTCAGCGCCCTATTTACGGCGTGTCCCTCGCGCCAACTGGTGCTGATCTCGGACAAAACGCGAGCTGGTACTCCCATCTTTTATTGCTGTTATTGTTATTGTGTACACCACACCCGTGTCGAGCTTCTCATTCCATCGCGTTTATTTAAAAGAGAATTCCACCCAGTCGATTCAGCTGATTGGCTTCAACAAGAAAGAATACATTAAATGCAATAAGAAGTGTATCGTTTCAGAGTGGAGTGTGCTTGCTGTACAGAATACAGCTCCACATCCCACCCCCACAGCACCATGCACAAACCTAAATAAAAGATTCACCAAGTACTGGCAGTACAGGGGTGAAAACCAACCCATTAAAAAAACTGGCGAAGAATTTTGACACGGCGGGGAAATGAATTGAGCTAGTAAATTATTAATTTAAGAACCAAAATATATTCTGAACATAAATCTTCATATTTACCTGCTACTTCTGATTTGAAATATATAATAAAACATGTAGATTGTAGTTTAAGGAATTAAAAAAATAAAACTGACAGCATTTTATCACCGCCATCTTGTCTTTTTGCATTCTCTCCCATTTCACCAACTCTGTGCCGATATGGGTAGCCATTTGATCTTGGAACCAGTTTCTAGTTCCTGTTCCATACTAAAGCTATTTTCGCCATTATTTAGACTACGTTAGGATTCACCCGTGTACTGTAAGTATGGGGTGAATCTTTTATCTAGCACAAACCCAACTGTTATTGTCTCAACGGCTGGAAGACCAGTGCTCTGGGGCTGACAAAATAATATGTTCAGATGAATAACATTCTTACCACCAAAATGAAGATGCTAGTTGTAGATTCATGCCAATGTATTGTCATCATCTGACAAGCAGTTATTACCCGATACGGGGCTTGAGGCCTGGGGGGTTCTGGGCAGTGTGGATGTCTGAGACTACATGCATAAAGCTGCCTACGAGACACTCAAGAGACATGCTCTTACATACGGTTGGCTGTCGGTGTCTTCTGTCAAGTAGGCAGCAGCAGGTGCTCTGGTGTGGCTTTATTGTGATGGGTGGGCGGGGAGATGTGTGTCTAGCAGCTGTCACGGCGTGCCACGCGCAGAGTGCAAAGCCATAATCTACTCATGCCAAACACAAGGAGTCGCCACTGGTACTACAGTGGTAGACTGCCCTGGGGTTAGCCAAGTCCTCACACCGAGTCCTCACACTAAGACCTCACGTAAATCCCTTACACCAAGCACTCACACCAAACCCTCACACCAAGCCTCACACTAAACACTCACACCAAGCCATCACACCAAGCATTCACACCAAGCCCTCACATCAAGCCCTCACACTAAGCCCTCACATCAAGCTCTCACACCAAGCACTCACACCAAGCCCTCACACCAAACCCTCACACCAAACCCTCACACCAAACCCTCACACCAAACCCTCATACCAAGTACTCACACCAAGCACTCACGCCAAGCCCTCAAACCAAGCCCTCACACCAAGCACTCACACCAAGCACTCACAACAAACCCTCACACCAAACCCTCACAACAAACACTCACACCAAGCACTCACACCAAGCCCCCAAACCAAACCCTCACACCAAACCATCACACTAAACCCTCACACCAAGCACTCACACCAAGCACTCACACCAAGCCCTCACATAAAGCCCTCACACTAAGCCCTCACACCAAGCCCTCACACCAATCATTCACACCAATCCCTCACACTAAACCCTCACACCAAACCATCACACCAAACCCTCACACCAAGCCCTCACATCAATCCCTCACACTAAGCCCTCACACCAAGCCCTCACACCAAGCACTCACACCAAGCCCTCACACTAAACCCTCACACCAAACCCTCACACCAAGCCCTCACACCAAGTACCCACACCAAGCACTCACACCAAGCCCTTACATCAAACCCTCACACTAAGCCCTCACACCAAGCCCTCACACCAATCACTCACACCAATCACTCACACCAAGCCCTCACACCAACCCCTCACACCAAGCCTTCACACCCAGTAGAGTTCGATTGGTACCCAGTCAGTTAGACAGACCTTCACACAACACCCAGTACAGTTCCACTGGTACCCAGTCAGTTAGACAGACCTTCACACAACACCCAGTACAGTTCCACTGGTACCCAGTCAGTTAGACAGACCTTCACACAACACCCAGTACAGTTCCACTGGTACCCTGCCGCTGACCCGACCCTCTCTCCATGTTACCTAACCTAATGGCTGCCCTCTTTCCGTCATTCTCTAATTGATACATCGCCTCTTCACTCAATGGCAGGCAGATGTAATGAAGGTCTGGCGACCATTCAGCTTCCTCGCACCCTGCTGTCGGGTGCCACGCTAATGTACCAGGACGGGACGGACTAGAGGTCAGAGCGTCCGCTTCTAGTGGTTCTAGTGTGATCCCTTTCTGGAGACTGTGGGAGTAGGCAATTCCAAAGCCTTTGCCAAACCAAGGATTGTGCGAATGTTTCTGTGCCGTTATCTAGCCGGGTGCTCGGCATTACGGGAATAGAGTAAAGCCTGTTATGCATTGATCAGGTTGGAGAGCTTACCTCGTTTGGGCTATGGCGGTTAAATACCTAATTCGACCCCTGGTTCAATTATCAAGGTCAAATTTTATATAGGATTAATGTGCAGGTTCACAAATATGGTTGTGGCACGCTGAGTTTGGAGATGTTTTCATATTGGAATACATCACTAGAAAGTAAAAGATTATATCTAATTTCCTGGATATTCCCAGGACATTTAGTTGGGACCGGATTGAGTAAATTAACAGTGAATATTAGGAAATAATTCAGTAGTTACAACACATGTCTACAGGACAGAACTGCCCATGATAGTACTGTGTTGGTATAGCCATGAATCCCAATCAATAGAGGAACCTCCAGCCAACCATGGGGGTATATGCTGGTCTGTGGCCCACTCATATACTTCCACTTGCCACTGGGGGAGGTCCTGTGGGGACTGTTGTACATCATTTAGATATATTTTTTGCATACCAATATATATATGCATAATAAATAATTCACTGTGATTATGCATCTGATGCATAATCACCACAAATATGGCTTGTCTTGTTGGTACAACATTATGAAAAACCTACCTTAAATATTATTGTATTTGATTTATTTTATTGTTGGTTATCACTTTTTATTTCTATTCATATTATTTAAGGCAAGGTCGGTGCTGGAAGGCCTGGTGCCGGGAGGCCAGTAAGCTATGCTCATAAATACCAGCCATGTATATATGCCATATATCTGGTTTCATTTATTTTATTGTTGGTTATCACATTTTCTTTATATTTATATTATTTGAATTGAGGCCCCCTGCCGGGAGTCTCGGCGCCAGGAGGCCAGAAACCCTGGCAGTGGGAAGCCGAGATTCCTTGCACCCCGAACCCAAACCCCCTCTGCCTATTATAAATGTTATACATATACCTACCTATACATACATATACATACATATACATATGCATACATATGCATGCATATGCATACATATGCATACATACACATACATACACATACATACACATACATACATACACATAAATACATATGCATGCACATGCATACACATGCATACACACATACACACACATAGACATGCATACACAGGCATACACATACATACACATGCATACACATGCATACCCACACATACACATGCATACACACATACACATGCATACACACATACACATGCATACACATACATACACATACATACACATGCATACACACACATACACATGCATACACATACATACACATGCATACACATACATACACATGCATACACACATACGCATGCATACACATACATACACATGCATACACACATACACATGCATACACATACATACACATACATACACACACATACACATGCATACACATACATACACATGCATACACACATACACATGCATACACACATACACATGCATACACATACATACACATGCATACACACACATACACATGCATACACATACATACACATGCATACACATACATACACATGCATACCCACACATACACATGCATACACATACATACACATACATACACATACATACACATGCATACACATACATACACACGGATACACACGCATACACATGCATACACACACATACACATGCATATACATACATACACATGCACACTCCACCAACACACACATACACATACATACACATGCATACACATACATACACATACAACCCATACATACACATACATACACATACATACACATACATACACATGCATACACATACATACACATGCATACACACATACACATGCATACACACATACACATGCATACACATACATACACATGCATACACACATACACATGCATACACATACATACACATGCATACACATACATACACATGCATACCCACACATACACATGCATACCCACACATACACATGCATACACACGCATACACATGCATACACACACATACACATGCATACACATTGTATTTATATGCATCACATATCTTAGAGTGGTCCTCCATTTGTCACTGCTAAGTTAATCCATGTCATCTGTGTCACTCTCAGACATATTGCAACAATGCAAGGGGCCTAAGCTCTGACACTTCCACACTCAGATTTTAACCAAACACTGCCATTACACTAAATAATATTCCATCTATATTTTATTTATTTTATTTTTGATTATGCATGTACATGTACACATACACATACTTGTAAAGTTATATGTATATATGCGCATATGCACATACATATGTATATATTATATATATTATATATAATATCTACATAATATTGCAATATCAGGTGAAGAATAACTTACCAGTGTTCCTAAATGTAGGGATGACTATGTCAAATCCATCACAATAGTAATCCATTTGCAAGTAACAAGTTGACTGTTGTGTAGCGTGTGCCCTCAGAAATATGTGTGTGCAGTGCCCTGTGGCACAGACCCTTATAAACCAAATCCAATCCACTCTCACACCTAGTCCAAGGGCATAAGCTGTAACACATTCACACTCAGCGAGCTCAGCTGTCAGTGGAGGTGTAGCCCAGAGAACCATTGGCAACCTGAAATGTGAAAGCTTTCTTTGGAATTGTTGGTTAAAATCTTATTGTGAAAGTATAAGATGCGAGCTTAGGCCCCTTACAATAAGTCTGATAGTGACACAGACTAGACATGGGTTAACTTAACTTACCAGTCACAAATGAAGGACCACTCTACAATATGTGATGCAGTTATCTTTAAATACAGTATGTATTGGTATATATATTTACATATATATGCATAAATGCATATGCTATATGCATACACACATGTGTATATGTATATTTATATGCCTACCCAAGTATCTTTATATGTATATTTATATGTATAGCTGTATATAAGCATATATTTGGTGAGTAGTTGGCAGGTGAGCGAGTGGTGGCTGCCGTCACGCCCCGCCCCCCTTCCCGAAAGTGCCTGTCACCCTATGGCAGATTGAGCAATGGACAGAACCGGACAAAGAATATTCTAGTCCGGTTTGAAATGTATCGATTATGTAACGGACGGGTAACGGATGGATAACGGATGGGTAACGGATGGGTAATGGATGGGTAACAGGAGGGTAATGGACCGGACAGGTAACGGATGGGTAACAGATGGGTAACAAACGGGTAACAGATGGTAACGGTCAGTAACATATGTATATGTATGTATGTGTATGTATGCATATGTATGTAGATGATAATGTATCTAACGATCAACGGACAATTCAGAATACCAAAAGAACTATCACGAGTGGCAAAGGACTTATAATGGATATGTAATGGACGGGAACGGACGGTAACGGACGGGAACAGACTGGTAACTGACGTGTAATGTACGGGTAACGGATGGGTAACGAACGGGTAATGGACAGGTAACAGCTGCTAATGGATGCTAACTGCATAGGTCAGTCCGGCACAATCCATTAAAGTTTAGTGCATGGTAAAAACTTGTAACGGATCGGGCCGGATGTCAACGGATATCAACAGATAAGCAACAGACAAAAACCCGACTTTATATGTATATAAAGAATATATCTAAATGATGTACAACAGTCCCCACAAGACCTTCTTCCCCAGTGGCAAGTGGAAGTATGTGAGTGGGTCACAGACCAGCATATACCCCCATCGTTGACTGGAGGTGGCCTATTGTTTGGGATTTATAGCTATACCAACACAGTAGAAGCATGGGCAGTTCTGGCATGTAGCCATATGTCGTAACTAATGAATTATTTCATAATATTCACTGCTAAGTTACTCAATCCGGTCCAAACTAAATGACGTGGAAATATTCCGGAAATTAGATATAATATTTCTCTTTCTAGTGATGTATTCCAATATGGAAACATCCCAAAACTTAGTGTGTCACAGCCAAAACTGTCAAACTGCACATTAATCTTATATAAAATTTGACATTGGTAATTAACTCGGTGGTCAAATGACCACCGTAGCTAAAGCGAGGTAAGCTCTCCAACCTGGTGATATGCCTGGTATGCCTCTGTTTGGCAGCACTATAAAGCCACCCATCGTAAGTATGAACTGAAATATTGACAATGCTGAAACAGACACGGCAAACTCGTAGATCATGAAGTCAGATATTATTACACACCGCTGTCTCTAGACTCAAATCATACGAAGATTGTGGCTTCTGTGCAGCAGGGCCTACGTCATGGAATAGGTCGCCAGAGAATTAAAGAAAAACTGCAACAATGGAAAAATTGTAGGTGTCCTTACGATTCACCCATTGAAGATACGGTAGCTTTTCCTGGTTAATATTTTGTCCAGGGAGCGGGACGTAGCTCAAGCAATAGAGTGTCCACCTGTGAAGGTGTGGGTCATACGATCGATCCTACTCAGTGGACCCATTTGCAGTTTGGGATATTTTCCGTTCCAACCAGTGGTCTACAACTGGTTCATCAAAGTGTAAAAATATACAGATTTTCGGTTCGGATTTATATCTTGGCAGAGAGCATTACTATTCTAGGGAGATGGAGTGGGGACCAAGGTTATGTAACAGAGAAGCAATGGGTGCCCCACTCGCTGTGTGACATAAGAGACTATGTGGAAAATATTATAAGTTATAACACATAGTGTCTGAGATTATGACATGATGTTCATATGTAAGAGACAGTTAATGTTTAGTGAAATGTTCCCTCTATGCACCAGTAAGAGTGCAAGTGGAGGAGAAGGACATTTTTAATATATGTTTATTGTAACCATATGCAACTACCTGTTACCACAGGGCCGATGGGCAGGCACACCCAGCCATCCTGCATACATTATGGACACCACTTGCAGCTGGGGTTGAGTCACAGCTGCCCCTATTAGGGCATCACCCCCAGGCTGTAGAGGGTGTCTGATTGGCTGGCTGTGGGAGCCCCAGTCACCTGCATCCCTTACACCTGACACACAGACCTCACTTTGATATATATTATTCTTCATTCACTTCTTGAGACACACTCTTGAGAGAGACTCTGAGCTAGGCACTCTAGCAGGAGACAGTCTTCTCTTGTCCAGGAACCCATACACTCTATCTGAGGCTCCACTTTCTAGACACAAACTAGCAGCAGATATTCAAAATGCACTGAGCTGTGTGCAACAACCATGGAACTCCGGTTCCATGGGCTGTAGGCACTGATTCTTATACACACTAACAAGAGTAATGAGGATCTGTGTTGTCAGTAGGTAAGGAGTGAGGGTGATAGGTCGCTAATAGGTGAACAGGAGTTGATGCCAATAAAGCACAACTTTGTCACTGTCAACCTTGGGCGACCTGTCTTCCCTTTCTTCCTTATGAGTTTGTTTGAGAGGGGCATCAGGTGGGAACTGACAGACAGTTGTCAGAACGCACCTGGGGAAGAGTAAGTGGTATCTTGGGGCTCTGATGGCCGAGTCCCAATATATTACAAAAGGCTGTGGTATGTGCTCTCCTGTCTGTGGGAAAGTGCATATAAAAGACCCCTTGCTGTTTATCGGAAAGAGTAGCCTATGTGGCAGCAGCAGCTTTCCTCCAAATACATGTGTCAGAATGACCACATGTTAGACATCCAATAGCTGATGATAAAAATTAATGTGCTCTAGAGGCGTCGTTAAATAAAACAAACTTGTTAATCAAATGTCTGTATGATTAAACTATTTTCCCCAAGTTGTAAATATGTCATTATGTTTTAATTATACAATGCCTTAAAATAGCTCATGCTTGGTGGGTGCTCTAGAAAATAAACATTATTCTGAAGTAGTGTTTTCGTTTGACTAATATTTTCGGCGTCAGAAGGCAGTCTTCCTACCCGAATTCCAGCCGCGCAGAATTCCGAATCCTCTCTCCTGCATAACAAGTGCATCTAGCCTTTTGTAGGCTGAGGAATGTTAGCTATTCAATCAAGGGTCGTCCACTTTCTAAATACAAACATATTTCTAGATTTTACCCTACTATCCATCTTAAATACAGACGTATTTATTGAACATTTAGTGCAGTTTGTTGTTGTTCTGCTCTACTTAAAAATGGACTTAGATGCCCAGCATTTTGGTGTGCACAACCAAATTAACATAAATTAGCATATTTTCATTTCAAATTTTTTTTCTCGAAAATCAACCCTTTAAAATAAAAGTTAGTTCAAATTAAAGCAAATTAGGTTATAATGATCGACCTAATGTATTTATCTAATAAGAGAGGGTGCCTTCGTCTCCGGTTCAAGGATACCATCAAGAGAAACCTGAAGCTGAGAGACATTAAGACCGACTCATGGACATCACTCTCAAAGCAGAGAACTAAATGGAGAGTGGCAGTCAAGTAATGAAAGCAGTGTTTGTCGCATGAGGTTATAATGTTCGACCTAATGTATTTATCTAATCAAATATGGCAGAAACTCATCCGTATCAAATTATGCGGCTTGTCTACATAAAACTGCATGAATTGAAAATATCTGAAAGATAACTGCATTATTACTTCAAGCTATACACATCTGGACTACTGTAGCCAGCTCTGGGCTCCGCACAACATTGGAGAAATGCAACAAGTAGAAGAAGTACAAAGAAAATACACCAGTAAAATCCCCACTCTATCTGAACACAACGACTGGGACAGACTCAAACTACTCAAACTTAATTCACAAGAAAGAAGAATGGAAAGGTACAGAATCATATATATCTGGAAAATAATAGAAGGAAAAGTGCCCAACCCAGGAATAAAATAACATATCTCAAAGGAATGGAAGACTCTGTCGGATTCCAAAAATAGAGTAACAAGCTAGCTGTGCGATCAAAACAATCAGAGAAGGAAACTTCATGGTGCGTGGACCAAACCTCTTCAATAGCATGCCACAAGACATAAGAAACAAGACAGACTGCAGCACAGACAGCTTCAAACACAAACTGGACAAATATCTCCGAACCATCCCAGATCTACCAAGAATCCCAGGATATACCAACCTGACAATAACGGACTCCTACTCATTGCTGGAAATGACAAAGCTGCCCGCAATGACCACTGCATCCACACTAGATGACCAAGGCGGAGTCAATGACCTGGCCTGAGCACCACATGCTCGAACTGAACTAAACTAATCTATATAGTCCGATAAACGCATCAAATTTAAAAACAGAAGCTATGATCTAGATGTGATTAAGCAGTTGTTACCACCTAGAAGGGAGTAATGAGTCAATTAATTAGAACCTGTTTCTGCTAAAGTCTATGGTGTGAGAGTTTTGGCATGCTTGCCAAAATTAATTTTGCATGTTTACATCACAAATATCCCGAAGGTTAATCATTTAAAATAAAAGTTACCTTAAACTAAAGTAAGGTAGATTATAACAATCAATTTAATATATTTATCTCATAAAATGTAATGTGGGAATGGTGAAAACTGATAACTTTAATATGGGAATGGTGACAACTGATAACTTTAATAGGTGAATGGTGACAACTAATATTATAACATCACACTGAACTGAGAGCTACCAAATAGACAACGACTAAGACAACAGACGGCTCTTCATGACTCTTCATGACGGGCCTCGTTCTGGTTTCTAGGTCACATTTAGAAACAGAATCATTTCAAGTTCCATAATTAAATGGCTTAAGGTTTCTGCCATACTTTTAAAACATATATATTAGGTTGATCAATATAATCTTCTTCACTTTAATTTGGAGCCTTTGTTTTATAAAAAATGAAAAATATATATATATATATATATACAAAATAGGCCTAACTTTGTGGATATGCAAAGTGAAATCATGCAAAATTAATGGTGTGCATACCAAAATGCTGGATATTAGAGGTTTTTATGACTCACACCAATGGCACTTTCTATCAAATTGACTTAACCTTCCTTCTAGACAGCAAAACTTGCTAAAACCCAAGTCACACGCAGTCTCACCTACCCGGATGAGCCACGGTCTAGCCCCCGGTCTAGCACCCAGTCTAGACGCCAGTCTAGCCCCCCAGTCTAGCCCCCGGTCTAGCCCCCAGTCTAGCCAGACCATCCCCGGACTACCCGGTGTATCCATGTTGTAGTCACGGATCAGTCCCGAACTTGAAGTGGACTTGCTCCTGCTATATATATACAAAAAAGGGGCTCATCCTGGATTGATCCATGGTAAACCGGGCTATCCATGGTGATCCATGGCTAATTAGTGATCATCCGGCTTGTCTGGGTCTTATCTGTGCAGTCCGGGAGTGGTCCGAGGCTATGTCAGGGCTAGTCTGGGATAGTCCGAAGCAAACCGTGGCTAAAACGTGGCTCATCTGGTTTAAAACACACCAGGGGCCGTATGCAGGAGTCAGTGTTAGCGGGGAAAACGGTGTTTGGCGGGAATTCCGGGTTAGCGGCGAAAAAATGGTATGCACGAGTCAGTGTTAGGCCTAACACCAAAGGCTTAACCGATGTTACCTTACCCCTAAAAAATATTAGGTTTAGCGAGTTTATTAGGCCCAAATCTATTCAATGCTGACATATTTAACAGAATTAGATATGCAATAAGTGAAATTTATTCAAATTAACCCTAAATTCGAACCCTCCTTAAGGCTACCGCCGCATTGGTGGCGATATTAATAGTTATATTTTCGAATCGACGAACGTAAAGTAACCAAATCGCTGCCGCCGCCTCATCGACCTCCCTTTCCATACTGGCGGCGGCGGCGATTTGTTTACTTTACGTTCGTCGATTCGAACATATAAATATTAATATCGCCGCTTTTACGGCGGCAGCGTTAATATTGCTTCGAATTTAGGGTTAATTTCCTCAAATTTCACTTATTACGTATTTAATTGTGTTAAATATGATCGCATTTAATAGATTTAAGCGTAATATATCGCTAAAGACGCAGAGGGATTTCCCAAATCTATAAATAATTTCACGTTTAGCTAAAATGTAAGTGTTACGCGCTCGTGCATACGACTTGACACAGTTCCTGACATCGGCGATAGCTAATCAGTAATAGGCTGTAACACCAAACCGCGCTAACACTGACTCCTGCATACGGGCCCTGGACTGCCCCGGGTGGTACACAAACTACCCCAGGAGCACCCCTGGACTACCCGGACCACCCCCGGATTACACCCGGATGATCCCGGATCGAGCCCGGGCTGCAATATTCCGCGCATCGCCCCGGATGTTTTAAACATTTTAAAACATCAGGGGCTGGCCCCGATGAGGCCGGACCAGCCAAGGATCACCAATGATCACCAAGGATCACCAATGCCCAGCCACGGTTCAGCCACTGATCATGCCGGATCGCCATGTACCATGCCGGATCACGGTCCGGGGCTCGTCCGGCCCCTGATCCGGGTAGGTGTGACCTAGGCTTAAGTAGTGCACCAGTATCTAAGTTGGATATGTCGGATCAAATGTAAGCAAGTGCGTTTGTTCTAAACATTGAATGGTTTTATCATGATATCCAATTTTTAAATAGAACGGTTCTCTAGCAGAACAACTTGTATGATAAGTAAAACTGTCATTACGAACTGATCTCCACTAGAAGATGGACTTTGCATTCAGAGTCTTTTTATGTGCCACATTTACACATTTGCTATAATATGCATCGCAGCTTTGACATCTCTGTGTAAGCTGCATTTATACATTTGCTATAATATGCATCTCAGCTTTGACATCTTCGTGTAAGCTACATTTACACATTTGCTATAATACGCATCGCAGCTTTGACATCTTTGTGTAAGCTGCATTTACACATTTGCTATAATATGCATCGCAGCTTTGACATCTTTGTGTAAGCTGCATTTACACATTTGCTATAATACGCATCTCAGCTTTGACATCTTTGTGTAAGCTGCATTTACACATTTGCTATAATACGCATCGCAGCTTTGACATCTTTGTGTAAGCTGCATTTACACATTTGCTATAATATGCATCGCAGCTTTGACATCTTTGTGTAAGCTGCATTTACACATTTTCTATAATACGCATCGCAGCTTTGACATCTTTGTGTAAGCTGCATTTACACATTTGCTATAATATGCATCACAGCTTTGACATCTTTGTGTAAGCTGCATTTACACATTTGCTATAATACGCATCACAGCTTTGACATCTTTGTGTAAGCTGCATTTACACATTTTCTATAATACGCATCGCAGTTTTGACATCTTTGTGTAAGCTGCATTTACACATTTGCTATAATATGCATCGCAGCTTTGACATCTTTGTGCAAGCTGCATTTACACATTTGCTATAATACACATCTCAGCTTTGACATCTTTGTGTAAGCTGCATTTACACATTTGCTATAATACGCATCTCAAGTTGGGAGGCTTTGCATAAGCTACATTTACGCATCTGTTATAATATGCATCTCAAATAATGAATGTTTGCGTAAGCCACATTTAGGGATCTGCTATAAGGCACACCTCAAGTTTGAAGTCTTAGTATAAGTTACATTTACCCGTCTGCTTATAATGCACATCTCAAGTTTGAAGTCTTTGTATAAGCTCCATTTACCCGTCTGCTTATAATGCACACCTCAAGTATGAAGTCTTTGTATAAGCTGCATTTACCCGTCTGCTTATAATGCACACCTAAAGTTTGAAGTCTTTGATTAAGCTACATTTAGCCGTCTGCTTATAATGCACACCGCAAGTGTGAAGTATTTGTATAAGCTCCATTTACCCGTCTGCTTATAATGCACACCTCAAGTGTGAAGTCTTTGTATAAGCTACATTTACCCGTCTGCTTATAATGCACACCTCAAGTGTGAAGTCTTTGTATAAGCTACATTAATCCGTCTGCTTATAATGCACCTCTCAAGTTTGAAGTCTTTGTATAAGCTACATTTACCCGTCTGCTTATAATGCACATCTCAAGCATGGAGTCTTTGCATAAGCCATATTTACATATTTGCTACAATTAGTATCTCAAATATAAGCCACATCCATCTGCTATGAAATAGGATTAAATAGAGATTAGTTAATTTGGATTCGACAATTTAATAGATTAATCGGATTATGCAACTTTAAGAAGAAGAAGAAGCAAAACTAATCAATTAAAGCAACACACCCTGAAGCCCAGGTAAGTTGGTCTGCATGCTCAGATTGTCAACTGTGTGTGTCTAATGTGCATAATGTTCAATAGCATGCGCCGTCCAATATGCACCGCCCCCTTCCGCCCCTCCCCTACCCCCCTGCCCCCACTAAGCGCCCCCTAGCCTCCCCCCACCCGCCCTCCCCACCCCCTAGCGTTGCGAAGTGTACCCAGGTTATGGCCATTATTTATCTAACACACACTTGCCACCCGGGCCTACTTGCCCGATGCATGACCCATCAGGCCGGGAGGTCGGGGACCAGGATTTTACTGCCGGGTCATTGCCGCCTGGTTCCCAGCCGCCCACAAAGCAGTCAGCACCTGACCAATACTGGACAGTGGCAGTAATGTCACATGACCAATAGTGGACAGTCACAGTAACGTCACGTGACTAATACTGGACAGTCGCACTAAGGTCACGTGACCAATACTGGACAGTCGCCGTAAGGTCACGTAACCAACACTGGGCAGTCGCAATAAGGTCATGTGACAAATACTGGATAGTCGCCGTAATGTGGCTGTCACACTACGACGACAAGCGGCGACGACAGCCCAGCGACAGCGACTTCCGGTCTGTCGTCGATTGTCGTCGATTGTCGTGCAGCTGTCGCCCAGCTGTCGCGCAGCTGTTGCCGTGACACCTCCGCTACAACTCCAGTTTCTCTACTGTTTCTCGACTGTCGCCGGGTTGTCGTCGGCTTTTTGGACATGTTGAAAAACTTCGACGACAGCCGATGTCGTGGCACTGCCGCGGCATTGTTGCCGCGCTGTCATCTGTCACTACGTTGTCACACTCACTATCACACTCATACTCACTATCACACTCATACTCACTATCACACTCACTATCACTATCACACTCGCACTCACTATCACACTCACTATCACACTCACTATCACACTCACTATCACACTCACTATCACACTCACACTCACTATCACACTCACTATCACACTCACTATCACACTCACTATCACACTCACTATCACACTCAATATCGCACTCACTCACTATCACACTCACTATCACACTCACTATCACACTCACTATCACACTCACTATCACACTCACTGTCATGAGCCATGTTTGCACCGTCCCATTCTTCATATTTCTCATGAAGACTGCTTCCTAACAGGTCCGCCGCATAGTCTAACACACATGTTTGTACCGTCCCATTTCTTCATATATCATATGGAGACTGCTTCCTAACAGGTCCGCTGCATAAACCAACATGTTTGCACCGTCCTATTCTTCATATTTCTCATGGAAACTGCTTTGGTAGGGGGGGGGCACTGTCATGGCACTGTCGTGGCACTGTCGCGGCACTGTTGCGGCACTGTCGCGGCACTGTTGCAACACTGTCGTCCGATTGTCTTGCAACTTGGCCCGAATTTGCATATGTCATCGGATTTTCACAAAATCCAAGTCGCTGGGCTGTCGTCGCCGCTTGTCGTCGTAGTGTGACAGCCACATAAGACTCAGTGTTTCCAAAGTGATATTGGTTGCTGTTTGTTTAATAGTCTGTTGGAGTTTTATATCTTGGCAACACCTAACGTCATATCAGGACGGGTACCGACTTGTGATACCACCAGTGCGCACTCATGGCAACTTAATAGTGCTGCCTCACTGGGAACCATGACCCAATTTCCCACACACAAGAAAAGCTTGTTTTATTTAACGCTGCCTCTAGAGCACAATGATCTTCGTATCATCGGCTATTGGACGTCAAAACAAGTTCCCACTCAGTCACATTATCCTGACACTAAGCTAACCAGTCCTTGCCCTATCCTATTAATGCTGAGCGCCAGGCTAGGTAACGACAAGTATCAATTTTGTAAGTCATTGGCTTGACTCGACTGGGATTCGAACTCCCGACCGCCTATGCTCTACCGATTCAGCCACCGCATCTGTGAAAGTGTCGGTCATCCGATCGATCCTAGTCAGTGCAACATTTGCAGTTTGGGCTATTTTCTGTTCCAACCAGTGGTCCACAACTGGTTCATCAAAGGATATGGTATGTGCTGTTCTGTCTGTGGGAAAGTGCATATAAATAAACCCTTGCTGCTGGAGTGGAAAGGGTTGTCTATGTGGCGGCAGTGGGTTTCCTCCAAATAAATATGTCAGAATGACCATATGTTTGACATCCAATAGCCGATGATAAAAATCGACGAGGTCTAGAGGCGTCGTTAAATAAAACAAAGGTTCCAGTGATGCAAAGAAAACCTATCAAACGGAACAACTTTCAACGACATGTCAGCTGCTACCGGCCTGCCAGACCTCACAGCTCAGAGAGCCAGTTGAGTCGCGTAAAAATACACAGCGCTGACTCATTTGATCAGAATCGATACATGTAGACGGCACCATCGTGAAAGGCCGCCAGGGGGCGCACAGGCCGCAGCGCCACCTACACGGCACAGTGCTAATATAGGACAGACTGTGGCGGTGGCGCGGGGAACTAATATGTCCTGACCGGAAGTGCTCAGTGCCCGTGGCATATTGACAAATGCGCAGAGGAGACAGACGGTGGTCGGATACACATGCACATGCGCATTCTCATATTTGCATCAAAGTTTCTTAAATATGTATAATCCGATGAAACCATTGTGTTTTCTGAACCAAAGCATTTACGCCGATTTAATCCTACATCTACAACTTAGATATTGACGAGCTTATTAAACATTTGTTTGCATAGATGAAATACTAAGCCAACTTAATAGAATATCCTATTGTTGAAGCCTATCGTGTCAGAATTTTGACATGCACGTTAATAATAATTTTCATGTTTTCATCGCAAATATCTCAAAAGTTAGCTATTTGTATGTTTTTAAACACTTCAAATTGAAGTAAGATCGATTATAATAATCAACCTAATATATTTGTCGACAGAAATGGACAGAAACTCAAAAGTATGCAACGTTAACCTGACGCTTTTAAAACATTTGCTGAGTGGGATATCAGATCATGGTGCTGGTGGCCTGGTCTCCCAGTAGGGCATCACTATAAAGTCTCCAGGAGTGCGCCACAGAAGGGGCGGGTGCCTTACTGTTCTACTGCCCAGTACAGGACAAGCAGCGTTCCGTGCTGCACAGTGGGTGGGCGGGGCGCCGTCTGGCGGGAGAACAGGCGGCCACGGAACGCGCGTCCTGCTGCACACCCACTTCCGGTACATATTGACGGACGCCACGGGAAGGGGGGGGGGGGTTGGAGGGGGCGGAGAGAGTATGGGTGTGAGGAGGATGTGTGGCAGGACGGGGGTTGTGTGGGCGGTGAGGGGATGTCGGTGAAGAGGGGAGTGTGGGGAGGAGTAGGGGTGTGTGGGTGGAGAGAGGAATGGGGGGAGGGAGATGGGGTGTAGAGGAGAGGGGAGTGTGGGATGGAGAGGGAGTGTGTGGGGAGGAGAGGGGAGTGTGGGTGGAGAGGGAGTGTGTGACGGAGAGAGGAGTGTGGGTGGAGAGAGGAGTGTGGGGAGGAGTAGGGGTGTGGAGGAGAGGGGAGTGTGGGTGGAGAGGGAGTGTGTGGCTGAGAGAGGAGTGTGGGTGGAGAGAGGAGTGTGGGTGGAGAGGGAGTGTGTGGCTGAGAGAGGAGTGTGGGTGGAAAGGGGAGTGTGTGGAGGAGTAGGGGTGTGGAGGAGAGGGGCGTGTGGGTGGAGAGGGGGTGTAGGGAGGAGTAGGGGTATGGAGGCGAGGGGCATGTGGTTGGCGA
Organism: Branchipolynoe longqiensis; assembly: GCA_030323885.1. Lineage (NCBI taxonomy): Eukaryota > Metazoa > Annelida > Polychaeta > Phyllodocida > Polynoidae > Branchipolynoe > Branchipolynoe longqiensis. The sequence continues at coordinate 91,235,815 of CM059196.1, read as the reverse complement.
GAGTGTGCGAAGGAGAGAGGAGTGTGGGGAGGAGAGGGAGTGTGAGTGGACAGGAAGTGTGGAAAGGTTAGAAAAATGTGGGTGGAGAGGGGAGTGTTGGGGGAGTGTGGGCGGTGGGAGAGTGGGAGAGGAGAGGAGGACAGGTGATGTGGTGGATGAGGGAAGGGGGGATGGAGAGGAGGGAGGAAGGGGGGGGGGGGGGTGGAGAGAGGAAGGAGTGGAATGGGGGGAGTGAGGGAGAGAGGGGAGGAGGGAAAGAGGTGGATGGGGGAAGGGAATGGAAGGGAGTGAGGGTGGGGAGTGAGGGGGTGGGAGGGGGGGGGGGGCGTGGTGGGAGGGGGTAGGCAGGACGAATAAGCTTGTGACTCCGAAATACAAGAGTACAGACCGTGCAGTGCGTGTAGTCAGGTGGGTCTGTAGCAGGTTCAACGCAGTGCGTGTGTAGGTGGCTGGGACAGAAGAAAATCGCACAAACATAAACGATCGGGTCAGGCAACTTTAATTAGGCATCCGCGTCCCACCTCCGGACGCAGTCGGTGAAAATGATCCCTGAAGGAAAGGGCGGACAGGACACCTCAGAGACGTTGGTAAATAAGATGTGCGTTGCGTTAAAGTTGCATAGTCCAATGGATTTTGAGTGTTTATAATTTTTTTAGATAAATATATTATTTGGCTGATTGTTATAATCCACCTTACTGTAGTTGGAAGTAACTTTTATTTTAAATGGCTACTTTTTTTATATTGATATTTGAAGTGTTCTCTGTGGTGGAGTGGTTAGAGTGTCTGACTTTTTTCTAGGTCAGACTCCTAATCTGAAGGTCAGTGGTTCGATTCCCCATGCCCCCACCTCTGCCAATTTGGATTTCCACTGATGTGTATAATTTACAGCATCATCAAAGGCCGGTTGCTCTCATACCATGTCTATGTGGTGTGGCTAAAAATCCCTTGGGTCGGTAAAAGTGTAGGCTCGGGCTTTCTATCGACAAACTGTCTAATGGTGAAAACAAGCCTATTCAGGCTTATCCATGATAGGCAGTATAAATCTTCAACAACAACAAGTGCAAACATTCCAAATTAATGTTGGCAAGCATGCCAAAACTCTGACACCATAGCCTTCAGCACTAACAGGTCCTATTAAAATGACTCAGTATTCCACTCTATGCGGCAACAAATGCTTAATAAGTGCATCACCATCTAAGTTAGATAAAGGATTCACCCAGTACTCACAGTACATGGGTGAATACCAACCCTATATAAAAACGGTCGAAAATGCGGGGAAATGAAATGAGAGCCTAATTTCACAATCTAAGAAGCAACAATTATTCTTTACATATGTCTTATTATTTCCCCGCTACCTTTGAGTTGAAAAATATAATAAAACATATAGTTTAATAAGATTTAAAAGTGAAATTGACAGCATTCTAGTGCCGCCATCTTGTCTTTTTGCATTCTCGTCCATTTCACCAACTCTGTGCCTATATGGGTAGCCATTTGATACTGGAGCCACAGTTTCTAGTTCCTGTTCCATATTAAACCTATTTTCGCCCGTATTTACAATACGTTGTCCTTAACCCGTGTACTACAAGTACCAGGTGAATCTTTTATGTACATCTAAGTTAGATATGTAGAATCAAATCTAGATAATTGTTTCGATTTTGACAAATTCATGTTTGCATCAGACTATGCAACTGTAAATAAGGTTTGTGTGTGGAGTTAAATTGACGAGTAAGTTGGAAAGGAGAAGATCCAGTGGATTAAGTGAAAGAAGCTGAGTACAACAGGGCAGATCGCACGTGGGTGCGCAGGAGAGAAAGGTGGAGTTAAGGCATATTCCATACACGCGGTATGCGGTATGCGGTATGCGGTATGCGGTATGCGGTATGCGGTATGCGAATGCGAATGCGCCAAAAAATCGAAAAGCATCTAAATCAATGGGGCTGATTCCTTACACGCGGTATGCGGTATACGGTATGCGGTATGCGGCATGCAAATACTGAATCGGTCCATGTAGCGATCGGTGTGGCATGCGAATGCGAATGCTGCTGCGTTTGCCATAGAGAACAGTGGTGAGGAAACCTGACACTGTGTGTGGGTGTGGGTGTGGGTGTGGGTGTGGGTGAAAGGACCCATCCTGTAAGCATGCCGCATGCCGCATGCCGCATGCCGCATGCCGCATGCCGCATGCAAGGAATCCTAGCTTAAAGCTCGCATTACTTACACACGTTAAGCGTAATGCCTTATGCGTTATGCGTTATGCGGTATGTGAATGCCATCATTCCTTACACGCGTTATGCATTATGCGTTATGCGGCATGCAGCATGCAGTGAAGTATATAAAAAGTACATGTGGCTATCTATCATTCATTCTGTCAATGTCTTTGCTGAAGAAA
>CM059196.1:91188644-91232926 GCA_030323885.1 Branchipolynoe longqiensis | reverse complement strand
GCACAACAAGCATGTGACACACAACCCACACATAACACACATCACGTACATGACGCCAAACACGCACATGGCGCACATGACTCATCTCACGGACATCATGCACATGATGCACATGACACACATCACGGACATCATGCACATGGCGCACATGACACACATCATGGACACCATGCACATGACACACACCACGGTCATGACATTCCCCCCACACACCCCGCACGTGAGCACATGACTCACATGAGCACATGACGCACACCATGCACATGAGCCCAACACACACATGACGCACACCATGCACATGACACACATGACGCCCAACACGCACATGACGCCCATGACGCACATCACGGACATCATGCACATGACACACATGAGCACATGACACACACCATGCACATGACGCATGTGACACCCAACACACACATGACGCACACCATGCACATAATGCACATGAGGCCCATGACGCTCTTGACGCACATCACGGACATCATGCACATGGCACACACCATGGACATGACGTTCACCACACACACCCCGCACATGACGCACATGACGCACATGATAACATGACACCCATAATGCACACGCCACACACCATGTACACCACACACATGATGCACAACACGCACATGACGCACACGGCGCACATGACAAATTTGAAGTAACCATGCAAAATAAAATTGGTGCACACACATAATAAATGTTGGACATGATAACCTTCATCAGTAACAGCTTCTATTTAAGTAACTAAGATTCCTTCTAGGGGCGTAATCGATTAATCAACTCGGGTCACCCGAGCCACCTTTTGGCGCATGCTAGGATTGAATAAATGAATACGCTTCTCCGTGCTCGGGGTGGAAAAAATGGTGGCTTAATCTAAAACCTACTTATTTGTTTTAATAACCAATATAAGAACAGCAAAATAGGATTTAAAGTATTTCAGGATCGTATAAGCTGACAATCTGGGTTATTTTTAAAAAAGCATTAAAACAAGGAATAGGACTTGTAGTGGTAGCTGTTATCCTACAGGTACCAGCTCAGGTGTGACGTCATCGTTCCTAGCAAACCCCAGCCAAGAGGTGGGTTACTGGCATCGGGTCGTTTTGCACACGGCACATGTTTTTGTCGACTCCACTCGCGGTTTCGATTTGAAACGACTCGGGTGTCCCGAATCGCCCGGGTCGTGTTAATCGATTACGGCCTAGCAGTAATACCTGCTTAATGAGTGCTCCAGTATCTACTATGGGAATGAAGGATCAAATCTAGAGACGTGTTTTGGTTTAACTGTTTTGTTGTTGAAGATTTATACTGCCTATCATGGATAAGCCTGAATAGGCTTGTTTTCACCATTAGACAGTTTGTCGATAGAAAGCCCGAGCCTACACTTTTACCGACCCAAGGGATTTTTAACCTCCCACACCACATAGACATGGTATGAGAGCAACTGGCCTTTGATGTCGCTGTAAGTTATACACAGCGGTGGAAATCCAAATTGGCAGAGCTGGGGGCATGGGGAATTGAACCACCGACCTTCAGGTTAGGAGTCCGACCTAGAAAAAAGTCAGACACTCTAACCACTCCGCATATGCAGGTTGAAGCCACCACTTTTCTGATACACCTCCTCACATTCTTCGGCTAATACCTCTGTCACACTATGACGTAACGAGCAAAGGTAAGCCGGACGTGATCACGTTTCGTCATTACGTTGACGTACATTGGGTTACGTTATGATGACGTCAGAATGACGTTAGACTGACATCGAGCTATGTCACATTACATTGTGTTACGTCGGCACTTGTTCAAAACTTTTGACGTAACTTGAATGTAAGGGTTTACGTTCGCCATACGTTCTGTACACGTTCAGTGAACGTCAATGACGTTAAACAGACATTAGTCAAATGCTGCTCACTACGTTCAACTACGTTCCACTATGTTGACCCACATTAAACCCGGTGGAAACGTCCACGTGGCGTAATGGGAACATCAGAAGAACGTCAGGAGATCGTATGTTCAATGTACGTTCAACATTTAGCCACCGTGTCATGATGTATGTAACGTCACGTAACATAGTTCTGGCGATCGAATAACGTTCATAACATTCCGTGAGCATAATGACGTTGTCCTCTCTTGTTGAATGACGGTATCACTACACTTTACCGACGTTACGCTCTTGTCAACTACCCTGCATCCACGTTCAACTTGTGCCCAAATTTGCATACTACGCCGAGAAGTTCAACGTTCTTCACATTCTCCCTACGCTGACGTTGTTACTTTGTAGTGTGACAAGGCCTTTAGTTTGCCTAGCTGAACGTTGCATAGCTGGATGGTTTTGAGTTTCTGCCATTTTCTGAGCTAAATGGATTAGTTTGATCATTACAATTTATGTTGCTTTAGCTTGAAGTAACTTTAATATTAAATCGTCGAATTTGGAGATATTTGAAGTGAAACCATTCCAAATTGAATTTGACAAGCACATGCAATGTCTGACCCCATAGGCTTCAGGGAGTAGTTCTATACATTGGCTTAGCATCGGCTTCTATGCAGCAACTGATGATTAGATAAGAGCACCGTTATCTAAGTTGGATTAGTAGCTCAACTCTCAGTAAGTTTCTTTTGTGTTGACAGTTTGATGATTTCAGCTGACAATGCCGCTTTGAAATGACTATATATTTCCGTGGTGGCCGAATCGGTAGAATGCTTGCTATCTGAGCAAAAGGTTGGGGGTGCGAATCCCGGCCGAGTCAATCCAATGCCTTATAAAATCGATATGTATCGCTACTTAGTTTTCAGCATTTTTGGGATACAGCATGGACGGGTTTGTTTAATATCAGGATAATGTGACTGAGTAGGATATTGAGTCGTGGTGCTGGTGGTATGGTGTTCCAGTGGGGTTGTTGTTGTTGAAGATTTATACTGCCTATCATGGATAAGCCTGACTAGGCTTGTTTTCACCTCTAGACAGTTTGTCGATAGAAAGCCCGAGCCTACACTTTTACCGAGCCAGGAATTTTAACCTCCCACACCACATAGACATGGTATGAGAGCAACTGGCCTTTGATGATGCTCTAAGTTATACACAGTGGTGGAAATCCAAATTGGCAGAGGTGGGAGGCACAGGGAATCGAACCACTGACCTTCAGATTAGGAGTCCGACCTAGAAAAAAGTCAGACATTCTAACCACTCCGCCACAGAGAACACCACGTGATGTAGTATTATAAAAGGCACCATGAGAGTGCACAAGGTTATACCTATCCTGATATGACATTAGGTGTTGCTAGGACATAAGAAGCAAACAAACAACATATTTTCTATTAAACGCAATATCTACGGCCAATATGATGTTGAATTCCAATCTGTTCCAATAACCGAAGCTAAACAATGTTGAGGCTAATCAGTACTTGGATGGACCACTGCTTGTGAATGCAATGCGCTGTAGTCATCCCGAGGCAGGTGAATGATATTATATAGTCTACCAAGTAAATGATGGATAAGTATTTATATTGAACCGTCATTCGACAGAGAAGGGAAGTCCATTTTACATCAGATTTAAACCACATAATCAATCATTTGCTGTTGTTGACCTGGGTCACTGAGTTATAGTTAAAGGCAGATACAAACTAGGCTTCCTCATCAGGTCCCTAGCCATTCATGCATAGGCAGGGTTGAGGAGCAAGCTTAAGGACAAATGGCAGCTTTATTTCTGATGGATTTTACCATGGAGCTGGATGGCTGTTTGAGTACACAATACATTGATCAGGAGGGCACTTTGCTAACATTACTATGTCAGCATTATCTCTTTAGCATGTAAAGTTTATGTGCTAAATACAAATTAAATAGCACCTAAACATAATATTATATATCTATATCTATTTATAGCACCAACATTAAATGTTGAATATGTGATCTACAAACCTATTATGCGAGTATAACATAACATTACTATTATGCGAGTATAACATTACAGAAGGGAATTATTATTATATTGCTATACTCTGTAAGAGCCAAAACTGCGCTAGTGGCGCCACCTTCGGCCTTCCTCCAGTTTATGTGGCGCGAGGTGGGCCACCCATACACAACTCCCCGACTCCTCCAATGTAGCAAAGTATATATGTTCCCTTAGCATTTATACTTGTATAATGCGCTATACATCACATATATATATATGTCGAGGATATATATATGTGATGTATATATATATATAATATGTAGTGTTAGAGAAAGAGGCGAGGATTGCAGGGTTGCCTGCTCTAGTGAGCGAATGGAGCGTCTCCAGCGGGGGAGGAGAAGGATGGCGTGTGGTCGCTGTAAGTCCCAGAGCACCTCAGTTTCTCCACAGACACCTGCACCTATTATTGAATTAACGTCCAAGGGTCGGAAGCAATTATGGGATCCACAGGTTGGCGAATTGTGGCACTGGTTGCGACATTGAGCTTTGACAGGCAGAAAGAGAGAGTTATTTGTGAGAGACAACATAATATTTGTTTGTTTGTTGTTGTTTTACGTCCTTAGCAACATTTAGGGTCATATCAGGACAGGGACAGCGGGTTAAGATCATGCATTAATATTATGGTACCTAAAGGAATGCTAACAAAGAATTTCTTTCTCATTTGCTTTAATAATTTCACCACTGAGAAAGTTATTTATCAGCTTGGATTCCTACTGTGAGTATGCATTAATGCAGGCGGTTCCCATTGCAGGGCCATTAGCGCAGATGACGTCATCAATGGGCTGATCAAATATAATCTGAAATATTCAAAGTATTAACCATTAAAAGAAATCTGATATTGACGACACCCCTTCCGCCTTACATTTACCTCCCTTCCCTTCTGCCTCCTCACGTCCCCCCTCCCATCCTCTCCTTCCTCCCCCCCTCCCCTCCCACCTCTTTCCCTTTCCCACCCTCTCCCTCTCCCCTCCAACCCTCTCCCCTTCCCCTCCCATCATATTCCCTTTCCCTCGTCACTTCGCCCTCCCCCCCCCCCCATTCTCCCCTCCCAACGCTTCCCTCCTCCCCTTCCCTGCTTCCCCACCCCTTTCGCCAACCCACCTCTACCCCTCCCTTCCCCTCCCCTTCCTCCCCTCCTCTCCCTGCCATCCCTCTGCACGACGACTTCCTTCTCATTTCTTCCTCTTCTCCCTTCACCCTCTACCACCTCAGTTCCCCTCCATCCTATTCCCACCCTCCTGTCCCACCCTTCCTCCCTCCCACCTCCTCTTTCTTCCCCTCCTCCTCCCCCAACTCCTTTCCCACCCTTCGTCCTCCCCACCCTCGCTTTCCCATCCTTCTTGTCCCCAACCGTGCTCTCTCTTTCGCTCCCTCCTTCCCCTCCTCTCCTTCCCTCCTTCCCTCCTCCAACCTCCTCTCCCACTCCTTCACCTCCTCCACCTCTCCTCTCGCCAACACTCACCCTTCCCCTGCACGTCCCACCCTCTCCCGCTTTCCTCCACTCCCCCTCCCCTCCTTCCCTTCCGTCCACCCTCACCCCCCTGCCTCTCCCCTCTCTCCTCCCACTTCTTCCCCTTCCCTCCTAACTCCTCCTGTGCTCTCCCCCTCCCCTTCCCATTTCCGTCCCCCTCTCCCTCCCTCCTCCCCCTCCCGTGTCCTCTCCCCCTCCCCTCCCTCCACCCCTCTGCTCGCCCCCGCCCTCCCCCTCCCCCCTTTACCGCTCCACCTCACCTCCCCACCCACCCCTCCCCTTCCCGCCTCCCCTCTCCCCTTCCCCATCCACCTCCTGATGGCGCCTCGTCTGCCCACCCCACCCCTCCCACTCCCCTCCCACCCCACCCTCCCCTTCCCCCTCCCCCACCCCTCCTCTCCCTCCCTCTCCCCTCCCCTCCCTCCCTTCTCCCCTTCCCCATCCACCTCTGATGGCGCCTCGTTCTGCCCCCCCCCCCCCCCCGCACTACATGACCTACCCGGAAGTAGTGAGTTGCTGGTTCCCGCGACCTGGGAGAGCGCCACCCAACACGCCATTAGAGCCTGAGCAGCAGAAACAAAGCCACAACATAAATAGGCCCTTAGTCAGCCGAGCCGGCGGCCATAGATCAAATTAGTTAGATTTATGGCAGGTCCGCGTTTACATGGCCTTCTACGGTCCTTGCGCCCCACGGACGGCCATGTGCTGCCCCCTACTGTTTGTCATTGGCGTAAGCTTCCGGTGTCATGGCCGCCTGGACTTCCGCTCATTTTGTGCCTTTTCTGTTTATTTAGTTACGACCCGCATTCTTTGAGTGAGGTTTACACAAATATATTTTGCTTATATCGATAATTTGGTCAGACCTTTGAAATTTCAATTATATTGAGCCTGGAGACTGTTTCAAAAGATAGTAATTTAAAGAGCGCAACTGTACTTATACACACTTATCTGATGTGACCAGTAATTTGTGTATCTTGAAACAACATTTTGTTCTGGGAGGTATTCAGTGTCACTGACGGCTGGCGGTCTCTGTGGTCAAGTAGCGGCTATTACTAGTATTACCGTTATTCAGCCCTCCTGACCCTCCTTAGCTTTTACAGTGATGTAGGTCAGGGAATAGTTGCAATGCTGGAGAAGCTTTCTCGATTAAAACTGAATCATGGGACAACAATTAAAGAGAACGGTGATGAAGGCGCAGTTCATTTCAATGGCCAAATGAGTTAGAGCATCCGTCTACCGTGTTGGTACAACATGGGATTGTCGGTTCGAACCCTGGTCGAGTCAAACCAATGACTTAAAATTGATACTTGTTGCTTCCTAGCCAGGTGCTTGGCATTATTAGGATAGGACAAGGACTGGTTGGCTCAGTATCAGGATAATGTGACTGAATGGGATATCAGGTCATGGTGCTGGTGGCCTAGTCTCCCAGTGGGGCAGCACTATAAAGTTCTCATGAGTGCACACTGTCACAAGTCAGTACCCATCCTGATATGACCTTAGATGTTGCTAGGACGTAAAACAACAACAAACAAACAAACTTTCAATAAAAGTTCCCATGGAACATTCTACACATTTTATGCCCTTAGACTATGTCCCTTAACCACTGTAATTCCACCTATCCATCCCCTGCGTGACGTCACAGAACTACTAAGAATAACCATCGGGTACTCAGTGTAATGTTTCTGGACAGCTCAGTTGCAACGTGATTAACGTCATTTAAAAAAATCTTTTTTGTCTTGTGTGTGTCTTTTTTGTTGTTGTGTGTGACAAGTTATTTATTCTGTCCATAGCGTATAAGCTCCTGTGAGGGTGCTTGTTTTCAATGCTGGGCAGCTGTGATTCTGTTTTGGTCTGGTCCCGCACTCAGGAGTGTTTACCTGGTCTTGCTCGGGCCAACCGCTTGGAGCTTTGGGTGTTAGCAGTTTCTATATTAGTTTTTTTGTATTTTTCAAAGTTTTTTTTCCTAATATGAGTATGATACCTTAGCCTACTATGTACATCTACCCGGAGTACATACAGGCCTGCGGGAGAGGATCCCATCCCTTTTGTGGTCTTGAATGGATTATGAACATTTTGTTAAGGTTGCACAGTCCAATGATAATTTGATAACATCAATTTTTGTAAATCAAAACACTGTTCTAGATTTGATCCTACATGTGAAGCTTACGTTCTGGTGCACTTTACAAGCAGTTGTTGTCTAGAAGGGAATACTGAGGCAACTTAATAGAATATGTTTCTGCTGAAGCCTATGGTGCCAGAGCTTTGACGTGCGCGCCAAAATTCATTTGATACGTTTTCATTTCAAATCTCCGAATTTGTCAATTTTAAATAAAAATTACTTCAAACTAAAGTAAGGTTGATTATATCAATCCACCGAATATACTTACATAATTACATAAAACGGAACTCAAAACCATCGGAATATGTAACTCTTAGATATATATGGAATATAAGCCACTACATCAAATAAGGATAGACAAACACAGGAAAATTGTAGTCGAAGTGAGATCGATTTGGTTATTTTCCACACTACATAGATGACGCCCCATTCGCGCGCACCGATCAAGGTGGGCGCGTGACTCCTAATACATACAATATCAACAGCACAATAGACAATGAATAATAATTAAACCTTGGATTAAGCTCCGTTCTATATATTATTATAATTAATTATAATACACATTCCCGTACGGACTACATTATATAATCAGGCGCCTAGATCTGTAAGATGTAAATTGTTCAGCTGTTCACAACATGCCGCATGTGGATCCTTAATCGAGGCTCAAGTAGCCTTATTAGCTGATGTCAGACAGGGCAGGGATACCTAGTGTATGTCCTTGTGTACTTCCATGTCAAATGTTTGTTAAAAGTGAACCACTTGATTCTGCATCAATATATGGTAGTGATTAAACATAATTAGGGTAGGAATCTTTTCTCAACTTCTAACGGTGGGCAAATTTACCAAATCCAAGATGGCTGCATTGGATATAATGAAATATACTTTTATGGCATATCTGTGTAACGAGTTAAGCTATAAACATGACCGGGTAATCAGACACATAGGCTATAGGGCAAGATGCAAGAGTGTTTGAACGAAAACAAATCCTTCTACGGAACCAATCTACAACCGCAAAGTATTTATTGACAATCCTCTTATATCATCGGGGACTAATGTCTTTGTAGGTAATGTATTAGTCTACCTTCTGTACATTCTGCTCTCTCTCACTTCCTCTACCAGCTGCTCTCCCTCACTTCCTCTACCACTAGTACCAGCTGCTCTCCCTCACTTCCTGGACCTTCTCCTCTCCCTCACCTCCTCTAGTTTCTGCTCTCCTTCACTTCATGGACCTTCTCCTCTCCCTCACTTCCCAAACCTTCTCTTCTCCTTCACTTCCTGTCCTTCACTTCCTCTCCCTTCTCCTCTCCCTCACTTCATCTACCTTCGCCTCTCCCTCACTTCCTCAGCCTTCTCCTCTCCCTCATTTCCCCTACCATCTGCTCTCCCTCACTTCCTCTACCTTCTCGTATCCCTCACTTCCTCTACCTTATACTCTCTCTCACTTCCTCTACCCACCGTCCTGATATGACCTTAGATGTTGCTAGGACATGAAACAACAACACAAAAACAAACTTTCTCTACCATCTCCTCTCCCTCATTTCCTCCACCTTCTCCTCTCTCTCAGTTCCTAAACCTTCTCTTCTCCTTCACTTCCTCTCCTTCACTTCTTCTACCTTCTCCTCTCCCTCACTTCTTCTACCTTCTCCTCTCCCTCACTTCTTCTACCTTCTCCTCTTCCTCACTTCCTCTACCTTCTCCTCTCCCTCACTTCCTCTCTCTTCTCCTCTCCCTCACTTCCTCTCCCTTCTCGTATCTCTCACTTCCTCTACCTTCTCCTCTCCCTCACTTCCTCTCCCTTCTCGTGTCCCTCACTTCCTCTCCCTTCTCGTATCCCTCACTTCCTCTACATTCTCCTCTCCTTCACTTCCTCTCGCTTCTCTTCTCCCTCACTTCTTCCACCTTCTCCTCTCCCTCACTTCCTCAACCTTCTCCTTTCGGTCACTTCCTCTACTTTCTGCTCTCCTTCAATTCCTCTACCTTCTCCTCTCCCTCACTTCCTCTCTCTTCTCCTCTCCTTCACTTCTTCCACCTTCTCCTCTCCCTCACTTCCTTTCTCTTCTCCTCTCCCTCACGTCCTCTACATTCTCCTCTCCCTCACTTCCTCTATCTTCCCCTCTACCTAACTTCCACTATCACTTCTCCCTTCCCCACCACATTCACTCATGTCTCTATCCCTTCCCTCATCTTTCCTCCCCTCTCTTCACTTACCCTCTCTTCTCACTTCCCGCTCCCCTCCCCCTCACTCCCCCTCCCTCATTACCCTTCCCATCACCCCCTTCCCTCTCTTTCCCCTCCCGTTTCCCCACTTCATCCACGCTCTACCCCGCCCCCCCCCCCTTACCATACTTCCTCTCCTACCGAGAGAATAATGATACTTTGGAAATAAAACAAGCCATGGATTCTTATATTTGACTCTGGTTCTTGTGGCCTTTGTCAGGTACCGCTCCTTAAGCACCTGCATGGCCACTACAGCCTGCTCACGGCCTGCTCACAGCTTGTTTACTGCCTGCTCACGGCCTGCTAACGGCCTGCTAACGGCCTGCTCACGGCCTGCCAACCGCCTGCTCGCGGCCTGCTCACGGCCTGCTCACGGTCTGCTCATGACATTCTCACGGCCTGCCCACGGCCTGCTCACGGCATGCTCACTGCCTGCTCACTGCCTGCTCACGGCCTGCCCACGGCCTGCTCACGGCCTGCTCACGGCCTGATCACAACCTGCTCACAACCTGCTCACAAGATGCTTATCCTGCTCACGAGCTGCTCACGAGCTGCTCACGACCTGCTCATGACCTGCAATGGGTACAATAATTAAGTAAAGAAACTGAGTTCTGTGTGTCTGTTATGGTATGATTTACAGATGCCAGTATCTGAGGGAGTGTTAGCACACAGGTGACAATACCTGGGGGCTGTGTGTGTGTTTGCAGGACCTGCCAAATCCAGGTGTCAGGCTGGAGGTGGGAGGTGAGGTGAGTGTGTGTGTGGTGAGCCCTCCCTGCCCCACATGGTGGCAGTTTGTTGAACTAAAGATGATGCAATATGTAATGCTCAATGTAAGGCATGTAAAAACTAGGGGACTGGTGACCATTGTTGTTATGTAAAGACAAATAGGGTTGATACTCCCATGTAAGTGTGATTGGTGTACTTGATGGAAAAATATGTGTCTGACTTGAGGTAGGTGGGTTGACCCCCCACCCCCTTACCCAGCAGGGGGGGAGGGGGCTGGTGGGAGTGGTGGGGGTCCACCCACTCCCACCCTGCCTCCCCCCACCACTGACTGGAGGAGTTCAGCCAATGAAATGCCATGTTACTGTCTCTGACGGAGGAGACTCCCAGCAACTGTGTACCTGTATTTTGAATGTGTTCCATCTGAATAAAAGAGCTGGACAGGGGTAGTGGCAGGCAGATGACCTGGAGACAGCACAGCAGGAGGAGTCAACCACCCCTCCCTACTAGACTTTACCACACTTAATTTATGTTGGGTTACTATTTCTTGGAACTGATATAGTAAGCAGATAGAGTAAGCGGATCATCGCTTGAGTAATATCACATTATTGCTTTCCGGCCTCCACACACAGAAGTTAGGGTTCTATTTTCTATAAAGATTTTAGCGTGTAAAATACCGCTAGTTAACAATATGTTCCATGTAGTGATGTATCCTTCCTCCTGCTATCCCACCTGCCTTCACACTCCTCAATCCCGCCATCCACTTCACTCTCCCTCCTTATCTCCATTCCTCCCTCCATCCCAACCTCCTTCCTACTGATCCTACCGCTCCCCCCTCTACCCTCCCTCTACCCTTCACTCCATCCTTCCATCCGTCTATATAACCCTCCCTCCACGCGACATTCCCTTCACATATCCCTTTCCCGGCCCTCCGTCCGTCTCCGTCCGACCTCCGTCCCTACCGCCATCTCTCCCTCACTTCCTCTCCTCCATCTCACATCAATGTATCCTCACTCCATCTGTCCCTCCTTGCATCGATTTACCTATGGTTCTTTCCTTCCCTCTCTTCCATCCATCTCTCCATCATCAGCCCCTTCTTCCACTTTCCATCTATCCTTCCATCCTCCACTCCTTCCATCCGTCCATCCCTCTTTACATCCATCTCTTCTTTCATCCATCCTTCCACCCAGCATATCTCCTTGCACCCACCACTCCTTGCATCCACCCGTCTCTCTTTACATCCATCTCTCCTTTCATCTGTCCCTCCACCGCTCCTTCTATTCACCCCTTCCCCTCTTCCCCACTCCCCCTCTTCCCCTCTTCCCCTCTTCCCCTCTTCCCCTCTTACCCTCTTCCCTCTCCTCTCTTCCCCTCTTCCCCTCTTCACCTCTTCGCCTCTTCCCCTCTTCCCTTCTTCCCCCATTCCCTTCTTCCGCTCTTCCGCTCTTCCCCTCTCACCCTCTTCTCCTCTTCCCCTCTTCCCCTCTTCCGCTGTCCGCCTCTTCCCCTCTCCCCCTCTCCCCTCTTCCCCTCTTCCCTGTTCCCTCTTCCCGTCGTCCCTCTTCCCCTCTTCCCCTCTCCCCTCCCCCTCTCCACCTCTTCCCCTCTCCCCCTCTCAACCTCTTCTCTTCCCCTCTCCCCTCTCCCTCTCTTCCCCTCTTCCCCCTTCCCTCTCTTCCCCTCCCGCCATCTACTTTTCTGATTCTACCAGTCCCTACCCCCTACTATCCCCCCACCCCGCCCCCCCCCCACCCATGTGGCGTTACGTCACCTGTGTGAGAGCCATGTCACGTGACGTGTTTCGACATCCGGGCATTGATCACACTTAGCGGGTGGTGTTCGTCGTCATTATCTTCTCGCGTTTCTCCTAATTAGTCTGATTCCCGAACGCCGCTACAGGTGCTTCTTACCAGAGTCTGACAGGTCAGAGCAAAACAACGCGCGCACTCAGCTGCACCCACAACACGCATGCAGGTGCACCCACAACATGCACTCAGCTGCACCCACAACACACTCTCAGCTGCACCCACAACATGCACTCAGCTGCACCCACAACACGCATGCAGGTGCACCCACAACATGCATTCAGCTGCACCCACAACACGCACTCAGCTGAACCCACAACACGCACTCAGTGGCACCCACAACACGCACTCAGCTGCACCCACAACACGCATTCAGCTGCACCCACAACACACTCTCAGCTGCACCCACAACACGCACTCAGCTGCACCCACAACACCCATTCAGCTGCACCCACAACATGCACTCAGCTGCACCCACAACACGCACTCAGCTGCACCCACAACACGCACTCAGCTGCACCCACAACACACACTCAGCTGCACCCACAACACGCACTCAGCTGCACCCACAACACACACTCAGCTGCACCCACAACACGCACTCAGCTGCACCCACAACACACTCTCAGCTGCACCCACAACACACACTCAGCTGCACCCACAACATGCACTCAGCTGCATCCACAACACGCATTCAGCTGCACCCACAACACACACTCAGCTCCACCCACAACTCGCATTCAGCTGCACCCACAACACACACACAGCTGCACCCACAACACACACTCAGCTGCACCCACAACACACACTCAGCGGCACCCACAACATGCACTCAGCTCCACCCACAACACTCACTCAGCTGCACCCACAACACACACTCAGCTGCACCCACAACACACACTCAGCTCCACCCACAACATGCACTCAGCGGCACCCACAACATGCACTCAGCTGCACCCAAAAAATGCACTCAGCTGCACCCACAACACGCACTCAGCTGCACCCACACCACACATTCAGCTGCACCCACAACACGCACTCAGCGGCACCCACAACACACATTCAGCTGCACCCACAACACACACTCAGCTGCACCCACAACACGCACTCAGCAGCACCCACAACATGCACTCAGCTGCACCCACACCACACTCAGCTGCACCCACACAACACTCAGCTGCACCCACAACACCCACTCAGCTGCACCCACAACACCCACTCAGCTGCAACCACAATACACACTCAGCTGCACCCACAACACACACTCAGCTGCACCCACAACACACACTCAGCTGCAACCACAACACACACTCAGCTCCACCCACAAGACACACTCAGCTCCAGCCACAACACACACTCAGCTTCACCCACAACACACACTCAGCTGCACCCAAAACACACACTCAACTCCACTCACAACACGCACTCAGCTAGATGTTTTATTTAATAGATAGAACAACATATAAATCATTTCCGTTCCGAGACTGATAGGGAGGGGGGGGGGGGCAGTCTGCCTCCATGGGAGACTGTCACGTTTAATGTGTATTGACTTGACTTTGGGAGTGGTTTGTAACCTTACGACGGTTACTGGTTGCAGAACTGCAACATTAATAGAGAGGCTCCGATAAATCGGCCCAATCTTTGGTTGAAGATTAAACTTCAGTAGGGAGTGTTGTAAAAGCTGGGGACATCTTTACAACGTTGTAACGGCGAAGCGTTGAGGCGGCCCCGGATCTCTTTGGTCTGGCGGTAGTTGAGCGTTAGTTGGCACGTGTATCCAGTCGACAGCAGCAAGGGTTTCGAGGAAGGGCAGGTAAAGATGGGTGCAGCGGTGGTTCCAACAACGAGAACAAAGCGAGAGAAAACGTAGAGGTACAGGGCCCCACCCAAGCACACAACTCCCCTGCTCAGAGGGAGGAGTATGCCTGGGAGAGAAAAAAAAGGTTAGAGTATAGGAAAGAGAAATGAGGAGAGTTGAGTTAAAGGACCGTGTCTATTTGCTCTATGGCGACCAACCAGCGAGCCATATGCACAGACAGAGTAAGTGTAGAAAGTGAAATGCCGGCAGGCCCCCCCCTCCTGGAACTCTTTTCAGACATATCAAGGAGGAGCAAGGCCGGCGGAGAGGAGATAGAGAGAGGTGTGGACAAAGTGCGGTCCGGATAGCAACTGTATGTGTATTGGATCTGTACTGAATCTGTATGGACTGCATCACATATGATAATGGTGTCTGATTGGGTTGCCATTATCCGGTGTCAGCTGGGACGTGGGAAAGATGGGTGCACCCATCCCTACCTTCCTGGAACCTCAAGATGGTGGCCATAACAAGTAAAATAATAATATTCCTTGGATCAATGACATCACATACCTTCAATGACATGTTTGTAGGAGTGCTTGAGAGATTAAAAGCCTGGGAGAGCTGGCAGTCACCATCGTGCTGTGTGCCTGTGTGCCTGTGTGCCTGTGTGCCTGTGTGCCTGTGTGCCTGTGTGCCTGTGTGCCTGTGTGCCTGTGTGCCTGTGTGCCTGTGTGCGTGTGCCTGTGTGCCTGTGTGCTGTGTGTGCCTGTGTGCTGTGTGCCTGTGTGTGTTGTGTGTGCGTGTGCTGTGTGCCTGTGTGCTGTGTGCCTGTGTGCCTGTGTGCCTGTGTGCCTGTGTGCCTGTGTGCCTGTGTGCCTGTGTGCCTGTGTGCCTTGTGCCTGTGTGCCTGTGTGCTGTGTGCCTGTGTGCCTGTGTGCCTGTGTGCCTGTGTGCTGTGTGTGCCTGTGTGCTCTGTGTGCCTGTGTGCTGTGTGCCTGTGTGCCTGTGTGCCTGTGTGCCTGTGTGCCTGTGTGCCTGTGTGCCTGTGTGCCTGTGTGCCTGTGTGCCTGTGTGCCTGTGTGCCTGTGTGCCTGTGTGCCTGTGTGCCTGTGTTGTATTCTCTGTTCTATGCACTATCCATTATAGCCCACTTCTCTACTGTAGCCAGGCAACTATAGAACTCATCCGTCTCCACATCTCTTCCACTATGACACAGTCTGGTCTTTCATGGTTAACTTGTATTCTATTCTAACCAACATTCATTTCAATTTATGAAGATCCGACGACCACCTTTAAAAGGGAATTAGCCAAGAGATCACACCAGGGCAGGTTCAACACCACACAACACACGATATCTACCACATTCCGGTCACGGCACCAGTGTCAGAGATGCTGCAACAAATGGGTGCAATATGTCTAGAACGGGACTGGAACCAATATGTCTGCTATTCCGGGGCATGCGTCCTAACCTTTAGGCAATCTAGGCTCCCTAGTGCAATATACATAGACGCACCTGCCTGTGTATGTGGCATTTCACCTGGTGACCTGAATGCAACTTAGTACACATTTTTTAATATAATTTTTATTCAGCTGTGTAGGGTGGACAAGGTAGCTTACCACACCTTAGTACACACAGATCTGCAACAACTTGTAGCGACGCATCGACTGAAGAGACAACTCTTCAAACTGCTCGTTTCGACTCGACTCTCCCTTGTTCATATTGACTTAATGCGTCTCTTATCTCCAAAGCGCCAGTTCTGGATAGCGGAAGTTTACAGAACTAACAAACCGTGGACTGAAAAGCTCTGGCTATTTGGCAGATTCTGATGTGAATCTCAAAATGGGAGGGTGTTGTCTGTTATTTTATTTTATT
This sequence comes from Branchipolynoe longqiensis, assembly GCA_030323885.1. NCBI lineage: Eukaryota > Metazoa > Annelida > Polychaeta > Phyllodocida > Polynoidae > Branchipolynoe > Branchipolynoe longqiensis. The sequence continues at coordinate 91,216,970 of CM059196.1, read as the reverse complement.
TATTTTGTTTTGGTAAATGTGTTTATTCTGCTGAATAAGTTCTTTGGTCAGCGCCGAAGCACTGATTTTCCAGCCATTTTTCAATCGGTAATTATTTACACAAAAATGGTATATAGTGTAAGGTATATACGGTGAGCTAACAATAGCTGTTGAATACACAATTTGCAGCAAATAGCGCAATGGAATGCTGATAGTTACCCACAACTTCCATAGCAATCTGGCGACAGTAGATTTATATGACTACATCAATATTAGTCAGATCGATATGAGTATTTTCATAGTATTTAGAATGTAAGCAGAAGTTACCTTCTGTATTTATTTGGTAAAGTAATACATTTTAATGTAGGGTCTGGTCAGTTGGAGTTAGACGACAAATATATAAACGTCAGTTCAACAGGAGTATTCTAGTGTTATTCTATCATGGTCATTTATATTCACACAATCAAGTATGTATCCTATATATATCCCGGTCACGTTTAGGGAGGTGGGCCGGCCGCAGCACCGCCACCAGTCATGTTCAACAATAACTACACAATAAGTACATTGTATCTATGCTTCCATAAGTAGTATGCACTACATATATATGATATAGACTTATAGGTTCAAACATTATGTAGCAGTCACACTACGACGACAAGCAGCGGCGACAGCCCTGCGACACCCACTTCCGGTCTGTCGTCAATTGTCACTGATTGTCGCGCAGGTGTCGTGCAGGTGCCGCGCAGGTGCCGCTGCGACACCTCCGCGACACCTCCAGTTTCCCCACTCTTTCTCGACTGTCGCCGAGTTGTCGCGGGGATTTTGGACATGTTGAAAAACTTCGACGACAGCAGACGACAGCCGAGGTTGCGGCACTGTCGCGGCACTGTCGCGGCACTGTCGCGGCACTGTGGGCACTGTCGCACTGTCGCGGCACTGTCGCGGCACTGTCGTCTTGTCGTTAAGCTGTAGTTGCTTCTCTCTCCATGTATGTGTCTCTGTGTGTCTATGTGTGTGTCTGTGTCTATGTGTGTGTCTGTGTCTGTGTGTCTATGTGTGTTTATGTGTGTCTGTGTGTGTGTCTGTGTGTGTCTGTCTGTGTGTGTGTCTGTCTGTGTGTGTGTCTGTGTGTGTGTCTGTGTCTATGTGTGTGTCTGTGTCTTGTGTGTTTGTTTGTTGTTGTGTCTTGTTTTTGTGTATGTGTCTCTATGTGTGTCTATGTGTGTCTATGTGTGTGTCTGTGTGTGTCTGTGTGTGTATGTGTGTGTCTGTGTGTGGCTGTGTATCTGTGTGTATGTGTCTCTGTGTGTGTCTGTGTCTATGTGTGTCTATGTGTGTCTATGTGTGTCTATGTGTGTGTGTCTGTGTGTGTCTGTGTGTGTCTGTGTGTTGTGTGTATGTGTGTGTGTCTGTGTCTGTGTGTGTCTGTGTCTCTGTGTGTGACTGTGTCTATGTGTGTATATGTGTGTTATGTGTGTTTGTGTGTGTCTGTGTTTGTGTTGTCTGTGTCTATGTGTGTGTCTTGTTTGTGTGTGCCTCACTCTCACTCTCAGTCACACACAGCAAGCAACAAAACCACATACACAGACACACATACACAGACACACACACACAGACACACACATAGCCACACATAGACACACATATACACACATATACACAGACACACACATAGACACAGACACACAGAGCCACAGACACACACACATAGAGACACACACAGAGACACAGAGTCACACACACATACACAGACACGCACACAGACACACACAGACACAGACACACACACAGACACAGACACACACACAGACACACACATAGACACACATAGACACAGACAACATAGACACAGACACACAGAGACAGAACACACATAGAGACACACACAGAGACACAGAGTCACACACACTCAGACACAGACACACAGACACTGTCGTCCCGCTGTCGTCCCGTCTGTTGTCCGGATGTCGTCCGGATGTCGTCCGATTGTCGTCCAACTTAGCCCGAATTTGCATAGGTCATCGGGATTTCACAAAATCCCAGCCACCGGGCTGTCGTCCCTACCTTGTTGTCGTAGTGTGACTGCTACATTAGGTTGTAGTTTTTAAAATTAGATGGATGACATATTCTGGCTGATATATTTTGGAACACAATTTACTAAATTAGAATGGGTAGAATAAATATATATATGCATGTGTATATTATATATCTGTATATGTACATGCATGTACATATAATGTATATATATGTGTATGTATGTGTGCACGTGTCGCATCCGGACAGGTACTAACATGTGACATTGCGCACTGATGATGACTTTATAGTGCTGCCTGACTAGGAAACCAGGCTGCCAGTATCCCGACCCCACATCCCACTCAGTAACATTATCCTGATACTGCGCTAACCAGTCCTTCCCCTATCCTACTAATGTCAAGTGACAGGCTAGGTAGCGAGAAATATAAATCTCTTAAGTCATTGGTTTGAACCGACCAAGATTTGAACTCCCGACCTTCTGCACGAGAACCCTCCACCCGACTGATTCGGCCACTGGATCTGACCAGATGTATATGTGATATATAAGCATTATGCGAGTATAAAGGAACAGAATGGAGATTATTATTATTATTGTTATTATATTCCTAATAATACCTATTGATATATACATATCCAATTTGGTGCAGAGCATCCCCACCTCACGTGACCGGTGGCGCCACCGTCGGCACCAATCCTAACTATGGATGTTCAACTTTGTCATTTGTGCACGATAACTTTTTTTTATTAGGTTAGGGCTTAATATTCCCCATGCCAGAGAATACATTATCTCAATTATATGATATATGTATAATATATAATATATAATATACGTATAATAATAGAGCAAACTGAAGCTAGTTAGTGTCAATGTTTATATTCGTATAATAGATTATAGAGCACATATATGTGATGTATACCGAATTATGCGAGTATAAAGATATGTAAGGGAATTATTATCATTATTGTTATACTCTGTACCGGTGGCGCCACCCGCGGCCTGCTCGTGTTTATGTGTGTACATTACAATGCGTTCCATGTACATTTCAGTTAATTAGGTTAGTTTTAATAACGCCGTTATTTATGTGGGAAATATAGCCGTTAGTCAAACGCTGCTCACTACATTGCACTACGTTGACCCATATTAAAGCCGATGGAAATGTCAACGCGGGTTATGGGAATGTCATGAGAACGTACATCCAACATACGTTCAGCGTTTCGCCACCGTGTCATGACGTATGTAATGTCACATAACGCAACATAGTTCTGGCGATGGAATAATGTACATAATGTTCCGTGAGCATAATTACGTTGTCCTCTCTCGTTGAATGATGCTATCACTACGCTTTACCGACGTTAGGCTCTCATCAACTACGCTGCATCCACGTTCAACTTGTACCCAAATTTGCATACTACGCTGAGAAGTTCGACGTTTTTCATGTTCTCCCTATACTGACGTCATTACGTCGTAGTGAGACAGGGCCTTTACTTAGATTTAACCCCAATTCTTCCATGTAGATATTGATGTCCGCATTAAACACATATTCCTGCATACAAGGGTTACTAAGTCACTTTACTAGATCTGCCTCAGCTAAAACTTACCATGTCCACAATGTTGCAGTGAACATCAACATTAATTTAGAATCCTTTGACCTCAAATATCTTCAAAGTCAACCGTTAAATTTAAGGTTACTTCAAAGTAAACAAGACTACCCCAGACGCTACCCCACAGTCTTGCAGACTGTGGGGTAGCGTCTGTTGAGTTGGTTGCGGAACATGCTCTTGTATGGTGTAGAGATCAATGCTCGATTTGCACAATCTGTTACAGCCCTGGCACATGAAGTTATATTCAATTAGTAAATAAAATAAGGCAGGAACTATTTTTTTTTAAGCATCGAACTCTACGACGTTATGTGAATTTTTAAACCATTCCAACCGGACATTTCAGTTTTCAATTTTCAATTTGAATGTTACAAAATGACCCTTTCTTGCGTCCCTAATCTGTCTACAGGTGTCAGTTAATTCCGGCTCACACAAGGCGGTAATTTGATTTGGACCCCATTGATCGGGGCTTGGGACAGTATCCACCAGGATGTAGTCAGGTGATTGACCTTGACCTTGACCCAATTCACATTTCAGACGCCCACCACCCTCCTCTGGGTGCGTAAGTACCTGACAGCTGCCAATTGTTTGCACCGAAGCTGAATCCCCGATCAAATTCCCAATCCCCGATTAACAGCATTCCAATCCAATTAGCAGCAAATACAAGATTTGTTTGTTTGTTTGGACTTTATATCCTAGCAACATCCAAGGTCACATCAAGACAGATACCGACTTTCGACAGCGCACACGTTGGTGGCTTTAAAGTGCTGACCCACTAGGAGACCAGGCCACTAATACCATGACACAATATCCTACTCAGTCACATTATCCTGATACTGTGTTAACCAGTCCTTGTCCTATCCTATTAATCGCCAAGCACCAAGCTAGGTAGTGACAAGTATCAATTTGGTAAGTCATTGGTTTGACTCGGCTCGGATTTGCAACCCGAACCTTCGACACAGGAATCCAGTGTTCTTAGCGATTCGGTCACCACATCCGGTTTCAAATACAGGTAGGAAGTCATCGGTGTATGTTGGTGCCATCCAAATTTTTCAACATTTTCATGATCATAAGACCAGACGGGATGACTGAATGAGTTGAGCGTCCGTCTCCTGTTTTGGGAGATCGGTTGGATCCGAACCCATGTGTTCGTGCGTTCGAACCCTTGTCGAGTAAAATCAATGACTTAAAAATTGATACTTGTCGCTTCCTAGCCAGGCGCTCGGCATTATTAGGATAGAACAAGCACTGGTTGGCTCGGTGTCAGGATAATGTAACTGAGTTGGATATCAGGTCATGGCACTGATGGCCTGGTCTACCAGAGGGGCAACACTATAAAGTTGCCATGAGTGCGCACCGTCACAAGAGGGTACCCATCCTGATATGACCTTAGATGTTGCTAGTGTGTAAACCAACAACAGACAAACAAAACATGATCATAATTATGATGAGCACATCGCCAGACAAAATAGAACATGTCAATTATCATTGTTTTTATCACAGATCATGCTTTATCACAGAACATGGCCGTCGTTTATGATATAATCAATATTTTGTTGAACAATACAATTTGTACATCACCAGCACATTTGTTCCTTCATTGCGTTTTCGGTTTGGAAAAATGTTTACAATTTTAGATCACCCATACCCTGTGGCGAAAGAGACAGTCTCCAAAAACAAAGTCCTTATCCTATTTTTCTTCAGCTGATTCATTGCGCATTTATACTTATAACAACTGATCACGCATCTTTAAATCAGGGACCAGCAAAGAAACGCCCCTTCACCCCTAAGAGCAAGCTTGCCATTCTACTTCTGACTCTTCGTGTAAATAAATAAGATGATTCTTTATGCAGCTCATGGGGACGCTGGGGGGGGGGAGGATTTCTCTTCCCGCCGCCAGGGGGAGGGCTGGTCGCCAGTGACCTTTGCGAGGGACCTCACCCTTGGTGGTCAGCGTTCTGCTCCCGTCCTCACCGGTTGGAGGCCTGATCGGAGATGGCGTGGGGGGGGGGGGGAGGGGTAGGGGCGAGTGGTGCAGGGTGTGTGTGTGGGGGGGGGGGGAATCATTGCAGGTCACCCAGGGCATGGTCGCGTTTTGTACCTGGGGTGTGTGTGACCACGTGACGGTGTGTGGTGACCAATGGGCGTGACCACCCCTCTTGCCGGTGGTTGGTTGTTGGGGGTCAGGTGGGTCAGAGGGCACTGTCCCCTTGGGGTGTACACAGTTCCTAAATTCCTAATTCTAGCCTTACCACTGCCCGTCCATAAATGAGTGTCACAGTTAATATTTATGAGGATTGGAGGGGGGAGGGGGGCTCTGGACCATAGTTCTCCATTCTCTCCTCTCTTCTGTTCTCCTCTCCTCTCCTTATCTCATCCTCTCCTCTCCCCAACCCTCTCCTCTCCTCTCCCCTCCCCTCCCCTCCCTCCCCTCCCATCCCCTCTCCTCCCCTCCTGACTCGTCCTGCCCTGTCTCATCCTGTCCTCTTCAACTTGCGTATACAATGCCTGTTTGCGATATAATGTGTGCCCCAACAGAGCAAATCACAACACACCTGTAAGAAGTAAGTGTCTGTTTTTAGCTTTCCGAATAAAGGCCAGCACTACCTTAGTCGTCAGGCCTCGTTTGGCTTATGTTTACGCTGGAGTTGGTTATTTTAGGGAAATGTCGCTGCCTCATCCAGTTAGAGTAGAGCAAACGCAGCCATTTACCGGTGTAGAAGTGGCATTCTGCTCATGTTCAGCGCGTGTCACCAGGATGAGATGGCTGAATGGGTAGAGCGTCGGCCTCCAATGGTGTAGACCGTGGGTTTGATACCCCGCTGAGTCAACTCATTCGGCCATCCCATCAAGCCATCCCTTCTTCCGAACACTAGACAGACATATGCATTATTCAGTGCGAAGAACATGGATAATCCCTTGATGAACTAGCCTCTGGTGATTGGCTCGGGTGTTTGTGGGTATCTGACTAAGGACCCCTAAGCACCGGAAGTGTGCGACGTATTATGCCTGGTACACACCTCCCATATACAATTCACGGGCTAAAACTGACTGCGTTTCACAACCCGACCTGTCCTGTTTTGCGACGTAAAACTGGCTGATTCATTTTTCGAATGTCTTGCGATTCAAGTTTTAAGCCCTAAAACTGAGTTTTAAGTCGAGAATCGCAAGGCTCTGGTGTGCTAGGGGGTCACACACCTAATGACTAAAACTCAAAATTAGTCGCGAAACGGCCAGTTTTAGGTCGTATACGGGAGGTGTGTACCAGGCATAAGTCATACCACGGGCAGTCAGGCGTGACAATGGTCCCTGGTCCCTGCCAATCACCCCCCACTCCTCCCTTCACCCCCCACCCTCCATCAAACCCTCACTGGGAGGGCCGTTCAGACGCCACTGGGGGACGCTCAAATGGCCGGTAGGGGGCGCCACCGGTAGCCATTAGTGTTGCGCGTCAAACACAGAGGTTGCCCATTGATCAAAGCTTCCTGGCCGAGTCGCTAGGGGGCATGGCGCTGCCAGCCCGCATGGCAGGGCGGGTTTAGTTATTGATGAGGAAATGTCGTCGTTACACACGCTATAGATACTAATTGCTGCATCCAGCGTCACTTCTTAAAGAGCACGCCAAGAGGAAGCCTATAATGAGCCTTCCTCCAGCCAGCTTATTAAACCGAGGCTGCTGGGGAAAGGAAGAACAGAAAGGGCGGGAAGATGGGGGGAGGGGGTGGAGGAGGATAGGGGGTTTGGGGGGGAGATGGGGAGGAGGATGGGTGGGGGGGCGGGAGGATGGGAGGATGGGACGATTGGGGATGGTGAGGGTGGGAGGATGGAAGGATGGGGGAGGTTGAGGGGGGGATGGGAGGATGGGTGGGAGAACTTGGGGGGGGGATGAGACGTTGGGGTGGGATGGGATGATGGGGGGGGTGGTAGGATGGGGGATGTTCGGGGGGGGTTGATAGGGTGAGGGTGGGGGTTTGGAATCAAACACGCGAAACGCTGATTCATTAACTTTGTCAAAGTCGTCTGCTTCCCGCGGCGAGGTGCAAAACGCGCATCCAGATTGACTAACAAATCGACGTTTCAGGAAAGAAGGCCACTCGGCGAACCCTTAGTCCGACGGCGCTCACTGTGAGCAGCAACGGCTCTGGACTGTTGGCAGTCTCGGTGTGGGGAAATTTCTTATTTGAAACTGATGACCAGTCCAGGCTCCAGCAGCCGATGATTGGGGAGTAGTAGGGGAGGCTGAGGAGCAGTTGGAAGCTTCGGGCCTTATTAAACTCGTATAGTGCTTATACAGCATATACTGTACATAGAATGGTCATGGTGGCTTTTTAATAACACGTGGAAGTGTCTGCCCTTATTATACTAGTATAATATTTATACAGCATATACTGTACATATAATGGTGACAGTGGTTTGTTAGTAACACATGGAAGTTTCCAGCCTGTTATATTCACATAATGCCTCTACATCATATATACTGTACATATAATGGTGATGGTGGTTTGTTAATAACACGTGGAAGCATCTGGCCTTATAATACTCGTATAATGCTTATAAAGCAAATACTGTACATATTGTGGTGACGGTGGTTTGTTAGGAACACGTACCCACGTTGAAGTCCGATATCATTAAGCCACTATTTATTGGTTTTACCGGCATTTGAAGACACTGCTCTAAAGCTGTCCTCAGCAGCTGTGTCGTCCTCAGGCCTGATTACTATAGGGGGAGAGGAGGGGGGTGTGTGGGTGTGTGGGTGTGGGTGTGGTTGGGGGGAGGGGTGTCGTGAATGGTCTGAGAGCTGAGCAGCCATTGGACGACTCGTATTCGATGTGGATTCTAAAGTCTGGAGCTTTGAGTTTGAGGGATCCTCAGCCGGAAGTTAGTCCGAATCTAATATCTCCATGTATACATGTACAAAATTCAAGTGTGCGAGTGACAGTATTTCGCGCCACTGGTAGGGTTCGAGGTGGTGGTCGCACCTGGCCCAACTGGGCTGGGATTTTGCCCCAGGGTTTGCCCCAGGGTGCTTTCAGGGTCTCCCTTTGTTTACATATATATTGGTGTATGTTTTCAGATCGGGAGTCTCTGTTTTTGATGGTTTGTGGTTGTTTGTTATCTACTGAGGGTGGTCCAGGTTTCTCCCTTGGGGCAGCCCCATTTGTGGGCCGTGACCTATCACATGCCCATCTGGGCTTCCGGCCCTAGGGTATCATCAGCGTGCTCCCTTTTTTACATAGATATATTTTGTATGTCTTCAGATCAGGGATTTGTCTTTCTTTTACTGATTGGGGGTTCCAAACCTTAACAGCCATTTCTAATGTGTTTCTTTCATGGACCTTTATGCGGCTCCTTGTTTGTTTTATTAGTGGTGCATTGTTTATTCATGTATCTCTGGTTGGTTGCTTTTGGTATTTCCTATCGTGACTGTACCCAAATGCGAGTGTTTCTTCTATTTTTTTAAAGCACTTTTGCTTTGGTTTGCATGTGCAGGTCATAGGTGGGGTGCATTCTGTCCACCCTCAGACATATTTTTAATGCTTTATTTTGTAGGATTTGCAGCTTGTTGAGCAGTTCTTGCTTTGCTCCCATGTACATTGTGTCTCCATAGTCAAAGTACGGGAGTACCATTCCTTTGAAGACCTTTATTGACATTTCTTGTGTCATGAATTTTCTTAATTTGGCCAATAACCAGAGTTTGTGATTCAAAGCTTCCTGGCCGAGCCGCTAGGGGGCACGGCGCTGCTGGCCCGCACAGCCGGGCAGGTTTAGTTATTGATGAGGAAATGTCATCGTTACACACGCTATAGATACTAATTGCTGCATCCAGCGTCACTTCTTAAAGAGCATGCCGAGAGGTGCCTTTATACTCGCATAATTCTTATGCATCATATATATATATATATATATACATGTTCTTATAAAACCTTCCAGTGTGCAAGTGACAATATCTGCGCCATTGGTGAGGTTGGGCTGGTGATGCCACCAGTCGTAGGGGTTGGTCACCCATAGATTAGTAGCTATGCTAGCGGTGGTTAATAACAATACAATAATAATAGATAATATAGGGAATATCCTTTCACACCTTTATACCCGCATAATCCTTATACATCATTTATACATGTATGAATAGTTACATCTAAATATGGTCTCTGAGGCCGGAACGATGCATATAATTTTCAGTGGTACAGTGAGTGGTGGTTACAGCGTGAAGTGGGTGATGGCGCCACCATCGGAGCTGAGGTTGGAAAGGCTGGAGCAGTAGATGACCAGGCCACACTCCGTGAGTGCTTGGGGAAAGGAGGGATATTCCGGGTTATTATACTCATATAATTCTTATATAGCATATATCTACTTTGTATGTTCCAGGTAGCCGTATGCACGCCCTCCAGGTCTGATGGCGTCCCGGCCTCGTCCCGGCCTCGTCCCGGCCTCGTCCCGGACCCGTCCCGGTCTGCTGCCGCTACTCGCCGGCCTCCTGAGCACGGCCCTCCTCACATTCACCTACCTCCTCCTGTCCCTGGACCGCCTCCAGACCGACCCGGGGCATCCCTCCTCCTGGCCGTCCTCCCGGGGGCTGCGGGGCCGGGCCGGCAGCGGCAGGAGCGGCAGCAGCCTCCCGGAGGAGCCGCTGGTTCCAGCGGCCAAGCAGCACCTGGAGGAGGTCAACGTCAACCTGAGGCAGGACGCTGCTCGGGTGGTTCCGCCGGACCCCACCAGGTTGCCCGGTGAACAAACTGAAGCGCCACTTGCTGATGCGGCGGGGAACAGGTGCAATTGCTCCACGGTTGCTTCTGTAAGGACACCGGGGAAGAGGGACCTAGCTCCTGCATCCGGTCTTCCAGAGGGTGTGGGTTATTATAACCAGCGGAGTGATTGGATGCAGGGGGGTGTCGTCCAGGTAGGAGCTGGAGGAGGAGTGGGAGGTGCGGGCGGTGGCGGTGGTGGAGGTGGAGTTGAAGATGGAGGTGGTGGTGGAGGTGGAGGTGGTGGTGGTGGTGGTGATAGAGATGAAGGTGGTGGAGGTGTTGGAGATGGTGGTGGAGGTGATGGTAGAGATGGTGGGGGTGGAGGTGGTGGAGGAGGAGGAGGTGGAGGTGGTGGTGACGCCGGTGCAGGTGGTGGTGCAGGTGGTGGTGAAGGCGGTGCAGGTGCTGCAGATGGTGCTGATGGTGGTGCAGGTGGTGGAGTTGGCAAAGCAAATGCAAATTCAGGTCGGCATGTCAACTTCTTTCTGCCCGGCCACAACCCCCCAGGTCCCCCTCCTCCACATCACCAATTCCTGACCCCGCCTGACGGGTTCAAGGTCGCCTCCAGCCTGGAGGAAGCTGAGGCGGGGGGCATGAGGTCGGGGGGTCAATTCCGGACGGATGACCTGAACCGGAAGGTCCTACGTGCGTCCCTCCAGCTGCGGGAGGTGCTGCAGCTGCTGGAGCGCATCAAGTACGAGCTGAACGGAAGTGCTCCTCGCCAACCGGAAGTGATTGTATCGGCACGTTTGCGCGCCGGGCTGCTCGTCGTGAAACAGCTCATAAGCTCGCTGGTGCCAGACATGTCTGAGGTTCCCATTGGGAGGAGCCGGGAAAGAACACAAAATGGCGCCGAACAGGAGAGGCAGCGCCATGATGGCGGTGGTGGTGGGATTAAATACGACGCAGGGATAGGGGAAGGTGGGAAGCAGGAGGGAGGGGGGGACAGGGAGGGGGTGGAGGGTGCGGGGTGGGGGGTAGGGGAGCAGGACGGCACGGAGGTGTTCTGTGAGGAGACCTTCAAAGGCACGTTGTTTGGGTACCCGTTCTACGAGAAGGGCTTCGTCGTCGACCCCTGCGCCGACCAGACTGGGTTGCGCCACCTGGTGACAGCCGTCTTCAACTTTGTCGATTACCCGCCACATCCGGTCCTCAATACGTCGCGCCTCGTACACCAGTTCCACACCACGCACCCGGAAGTCGGCATCCTGGTGGCGACGCGCCGTGGCGAGCGCCAGCACCACGCGGGGAGCGGCATCTACTTCCGGTTGGACGTGGACGCCGACGACGGCGCCGCCTCGCGTCCAGCCACCGTGTGGAATGCGCTGCTCACCCACGTGACCACGCCCTATGCGTTCATTGCGCGCGACCTGTTCCAGTTCGACGTGGATGGTGGCCTGGAGCGTCTGACGCGCGAGATCTCGCGCCAGCGGGTGGCCGCCATAGGGGGCGCCACCCGCACTGCGGACGGCCGCTGGTCGCTCGGCTGCTACCAGGTGGCACACCGCAACTATACGCTCGTCTACCGCCAGGGCTACCGGCACTCCCGGCATGAGTGCGTGCGCTGCAACTTCCTTCCGGGCCCGTTCATCGCCCGTACGAAACTCCTACGGGCCGCTCCGCTCGACGTGACCCTAGCAGCGCCGACGCTCTTCCACGACTACTTCCTTTCACTCTCAGAGCACGGCGCCACCGTCGCGTCCTGCCCGGACGCTATGTTCCACGTGCGGTACCCGGACACCGGGCTGCTGGAACACCGGGTCACGTGGCTTCCGCTGGTTGCTAAGCGACGCCTGAATCGGGTTCGGCTGGCGGGCGGCGGACTGCACGCCTTCACGTGCCGGGAGGCGCGAATCGACTGCTCCTTCACGACGGGACTGGCCGTCGCGCCGTGCTGCCTGGAGCAGCTCGCCGAGCAGCTCAACTTCATCATGCGCATGTGCGAGCAGCACGGCATTGTGTGCGAGCTGCAGGAGGGAACGCTGCTAGGGGCCGTCAAGCTCGGCAAGGTGCTGCCCTGGGAACGCGACGGTGACGTCACCTTCCTCAGCGCCAACTTCAGCTCACTAGGGGCGCTGCGGGGAGCGTTCAGCAGCCGCGGCTACACCCTGGAGGAGTCCGGCCCGACGCGCTGCTGCGTGGAGGATCGCGTGGCCGGTGGTGTGTTCACTGTGCGCGGGGCACTCACTACTTCCGGTTCCGGTGCTGGTGTCGGTGTCGGACGGCGGTCTCCGTGGACGGTGGAGATGTATGGGTACCACCGCACAGACTCCGAGTCACTCCTGTTGCGGGGACTGCGGCCCACCAAGGTGTTCTTCCACGGTGTCTGGGTGAACGTCCCCCGCAACCCCGGCCGCCACCTGCGGAATCGCTATGGTCACGACATCTACCGGCACGCGCAGCACTGGATTTCGCTGGGCAAGTACAATGGGTGGGACGAGTATGGCACTTCTGGCTTCTCTGCCTGCCCGCTTCCGGGGCACCACGACTGCCTCGATACTTACCCTGCGGACGGAAACCTCGATTTCGAGGAGCCACAAGTGTGAGGTGCTCTAATATAACTCAGGGTGATCAAGGTGTGTCTGATACTATTGGTAGTAGTTTTCTATCGAGGACATTGGGTCCTGACATTGTAGCAGCTGGGTGTCCTATCGTCAGAGCGACAGTCAAGTGATATCGGAAACTGTTCATGCTAGGCAGAATTGTCCCCACACTGCCATGGGGTTTGTCGTTCACAAAGGTCAGTCAAGGCAGGTACTACTGTACAGCGTTACCTGCCTTCAACCAACAACTCTGCCTTCAGACCAATGTTGTGCTGACATAGCAGTCACTAACAATGATCTTTGACGTCAGCTACTACTCGACTAGTAACTACAGTAGCAATTGCTATGAGATAATATCTTTTTTTTTCCATACACACATATGCATATGAGTAGCTCTCTGAAACTGGGCACCACATATTTGGTTTCCATGTTACTATGGTGATAATTAATTCTTTCTCATTTTGGTAGAAAGTCCAATGTTACCTCTGTATCTTAAGTCTGTTTGAAATACCACATGTACTTAATCTATCCCACAACATGTATCAAAAATAAGCTTGTATAATATTGTGCTAAAGTGAAAATGTAAAAATTGACACATTGACACCATACATTTACCCAAACTTGAAAAAAAACGATTTAAACTTTGTTCTTGTGAGACATGGTCTTGTTTGTGTAACTGTAATTATTGATATCTTGTTTGAATTTGCATGATAAAATGATGCTATGGATGTGTATTTTATTTCAATGTTAGGCAAGTGATATTACTTAGACAACTTAGACAATGATGCACATTTTTTCTACATAGAAGGTAATACTGAGTCAATTCAATAGAACCTATTAATGGAGAGAAGCCTATGGTGTCAAAGTTTTGGCATAGTTGCCAAAACTAATTTGACATCTTTGCATGTTAATGGTTAGCCACTTAAAATTAAAGTTACTTCAAACTAGAGTCATCGTGCTGTCAGTTGCGATGCGACAAAGACTGCTATCATTACTTGACTGTCACTCTCCATTTAGCTCTCTGCTGTGAGAGTGATGTTCAAGAGTCGGTCTTAATGACTCTCAGCTTCAGGTTTCTCTTGGTATCCTTGAAATGGAGATGAGGGCGCCCTCTCTTTCTGTAACCAGAAGACAGTTGAGAGTAGAGGATCTGCTTTGGTAGCCTGTCTGATGACATCCTCATGAGGTGTCCAGTCCACCGGAGATTCTTTTTGATCAGAAGATCTTCCATAGAGGGCAGCGCCATCTGTTCGAGTATTTCCTTATTTGTCACTTTGTCCTTCCAGGTTAGCCTCATGATCAAACGCAGATGTCGCATCATGAAGGCATACAGCTTTTACATTTCATGAAAGCTGCCTGCAAAAGTGTTGAAGTGATGCTGGCTTTTGCAAGTTACCAGCGGCACTCTCCCGGGGAGAAAATAGAGGTCTCATACCGGCAAGAACATGTCCAGACAGGCGCAAAACTATTTGTCCCTGCACTGGCTGGTCGGGAGATAGTGGGAGTTCCATACATCAACCACCCTTGATGCTGCCACAGTGACATGGTTTTCTGTTTAGGGTTTGCTCTCTTAGCCTTCGGTTCTGTCAAGAACCTGTACCACAAGGCAGTGGTTTACAACTCTGCAGGGCAGGGGCATTAAACTCCTTGAGGTAATGCAATACCTGCATAGTAAAGTAGATTATAACGATCAATCTAATATATGTATTTCAGAAAAATTAGAGAAACTCAAAACCATCAGGCTATGCAACTTTAAGATCAAAATAAAATTAATTAAATAGCTTTTTTTCAACTCTACATACATATGTACATGTAAACTTTTATATGAACATCAATTCTGCTATTATTTGGAATGTTTTCCCCTGTTATTTGAAAGGTTTTCACTTGCTTTCCATGTCACACTTTAGTGCCCATTTTAAGAGAATGACCCATATACATATATATATATACAATTATATTACCTAACTTACCAGAATGCTCAGTTTAATACACAATAAGGGAACATGGAGAGACTATACTGTGTGTGTTAAACAGACATATGAATATCGTTATATACCTGTATATATACAACACACAAATGCTCATGTAAATAATAGCACACTAGTAAAGCTATACAGAACAGTGATTAAATCATAATTCATATCGTTCAGATTATATTTGAATTGAAATCAAGAGAGTGCCATACCAGACGCGATGGCCAAAAGTGTCCAGCGTCTGCTTCCCTTTAGCAGGTTGTGGGATCGAACATTGGCCGAGTGAAACCAATGACTTTAAAAGTATGCGTGTCACTACCTAGCCTGGAGCTTGGCATTACTAGGATAGGGCAAGGACCAGTGGAATGAGGAAGACCAATTGTTTGCGATTGAAATTCTGCATGTTTAATCCATGAATGTAGCAACGACAAAATGTGTCAAGGTGAAGGATCAAATAAAAATGAAGTGATAACATTTTCTTGGCATAGCACCGTCACTCTATATCTATAAATATATATGTAATATATATGTAATATATATTTAATATATATTACATATATATAATATATATTACATATATATGTAATATAATATTATAGTGCATATAAAGCATTTATTCATATTACATATACATGTAATATATATTATAGTGCATGGGAAAACCACCACAGTCTCATGTGGGGGGTCGGCGGGACCAAGTGGTCCTTAGCCGCTGCCGTATTGGCCACTCGTGGCTAACACATGTTTTCCTGCTCAAGGGGGACCCTCCCTCTGAATGTATTGGATGTCAGTCCCCACTGACAGTCAAGCACATTTGACAAAACTGTGTTGATGTTATGGCACTGTGCCAACAATTTTACACTGCAAACAGCATGCATGACCTTTTAACTAAATTAAAACAAGAAGATATTTTAGCCTTTTTGAGGGCAGCTGGTCTGTACCACCTCATATAGTTCATTAAAACAAATTTTATTAATTAATTCTTTCATCTATTATATTTAATTATGTGTAGTATAAAGCATTTATACCAATATTATTCTGGATGGAACCTGTTAAATATTAATCGCGGCGGGGCGGACTCGAACCCGTGACCCCCGCCTTGTGCTGCCGGGCCTGGAGAACTGCCAGCTCTAGGGGGCTGAGGCAAGTCTAATCCTGCTAGGTGTCGGACGCATGCGCCAAGCCTCCGAGCGTCCAGTCGGACCGAGGCAAGTCTATGCTGGAATGTGTCAGGCGCATGCGCACGCCTCCAGCCGCCAACGGTTCTCCAGTATATCGGCCATTCGAACCCGAGTTCTATATGATTTTGAGCTTTTAAAAATTCATAAGTGTCAATTGACACATAACTGATACTATGCTTTTACATTATGTGTAAAGGCGATGGTTGAATAAAAAACAACAATTCTCACCGTGAATATAGCCTATGCTGCCGACACGGCGCAAAGAAACCACCAATCAATCAATCAATCAATCAAGCATATAATGCATATACATGTATTATAGATGAGTAATATATATGTGCAATATATATGTAATAAATATGTAATAATTATGAAAAATGAATATGATATATATGTAATTATATATATGTAATATATAGCTGGTTTATACAGGTTTATATCTTCAGTATGAGATTGATTATTAGTTATTATTGTACGCACTTATATCATTGCTTATTGTCCAATAAGGGACCACCCAGCAGCTTGTCCCATAAGCTGTGGGCCTACTGGCCTACGGTGGCGCCACCACCGTCGGTTCTTGGTACTTCCTCGCGCGCAACGACTAAATCACTCTGTATTATGCATATGTAATATATCTATGTAACATATATGTAATATAAAATATATACAATATATATATAATATGCACAACAAGAACAGCATATGTACTACATAAATCAGATAAATAGGGATCATATATTACACATATATTACATATAATATATATTATATATTGCATATAATATATATATATATATATATATTATATGTAATATAGGTAATACATGTATATATTATATATGTAATATATGTGTAATATATGTGCCATATACATGTAATATATATGTTGTTCTTGTTGTACATACTATTTATTCATTGAATAAAGTCTTGTCAGTGCTGGGGCAATGAATGGTCCTCCAAGCATGTGACAACACAGCTACTTAAATATATGTATACTCAGCCCGATATTGCCAACAGCAGCTAGGAGATATCATCTAAATGGTGAGTTTTAAAATGACAATATTTTCCAATTCAAGACTTACATTCCGTATAGTTCAGTTAATCTGGAAGTTAATCTGGAAGTTAATCTGTAAGTTAATCAGTAAGTTAATCTGTAAGTTAATCTGTAAGTTAATCTATAAGTTAAACTGTAAGTTAATCTGTAAGTTAATCTGTAAGTTAATCTGTAAGTTAATCTGTAAGTTAATCAGTAAGTTAATCTGTAAGTTAATCTGTAAGTTAATCTGTAAGTTAATCTGTAAGTAGTAATACATGGAATATCTACCGTACACAATCCCTCGTCTAAAGTTAACATCAGCGCCTGCCTCCCACTCAACCTTCCCGACCACCTGTCCAGGACCCATAGCGTCAGTAAGAGGCACGAGGAGTGCCATCAATGTGAGAGCCATGGCTGTGATGGATGGCGGGCCATGGCCATGGTTACAGATGGAACACTTGCACTGTTTTAAGGACTGCGGGAGATCCATCACTGCTGCAGTTGCCACGGTGGTCACGTGACGTCACGGGACGTCATCGTGCACTTACACGGGCTGTAGCGACTTATTTACACACCGCTGGTAAGTCGGGGTGTGTGTGTGGTGTGTGGTGTGTGGTGTGTGGTGTGTGGTGTGTGGTGTGTGGTGTGTGGTGTGTGGTGTGTGGTGTGTGGTGTGTGATGTGTGGTGTGTAGTGTGTGGTGTGTGGTGTGTGGTGTGTGGTGTGTACGGTGTGTGTGGTGTGTGTGGTGTGGTGCGTGTGTGTGGTGGGTGTGGGTGTGTGGTGTGTGTGGTGTGTGTGGTGTGTGAGTGTGTGTATATGTGGTGTGTGGTGTGTGTGGTGTGTGGTGGGTGTGGATGTGTGGTGGGTGTATGGTGTGTGTGGTGTGCATATTGGGTGTGACGTGTGTGGTGTGTGGTGTGTGGTGTGTGGTGTGTGTGGTGTGTATGTGTGTGGTGGGTGATGTGTGGTGTGTGAGTGGTTGGTGTGGTGTGTGTGGTGTGTGGTGGGTGTGGGTGGGTGATGGGTGTGTGGTGTGTGTGGTATGTGTATGTGTACTGTGTGTGGTGTGTGGTGTGTGGTGTGTGGTGTGCGGTGTGTGGTGTGCGGTGTGTGGTGTGTGGTGTGTGTGTGGGCGTGCTTGGTCTGTGTGGTGTGTATGTGGGTGTGGTGTGTATGGGTGTGGTGTGTATGTGTGGTGTGTGTATGTGTGTGCTTGTGTGTATGTGTGGTGGTGGGTGAGTGGTGGGTGTGGTGTGTGTGTGGTTGGGTGTGGTGTGTGTGTGTGGTGGGTGTGTGTGGTGTGTGTGGTGTGTATGTGTGTGGTGTGGTGTGTGTGTGGTGTGTGTGTGGTTGGTGTGTGTGGTTGGTGTGTGTGGTGTGTATGTGTGTGGTGTGTATGTGTGTGGTGTGTGTGGTGTGTGTGGGGGTGTATGGTGTGGGTGGTGTGTGTGGTGTGTGTGTGGGTGGGCTTGGTGTGTGTGGTGTGTGTATGTGTGTGGTTGGTGTGTGTGGTGTGTATGTGTGTGGTGTGTATGTGTGTATGTGTGTGGTGTGTGTGGTGTGTGTGGTGTGTGTGGTGTGTGTGGTGTGTGTGGTGTGTGTGGTGTGTGTGGTGTGTGTGGTGTGTGTGGTGTGTGTGGTGTGTGTGGTGTGTGTGGTGTATGGTGTGTGTGGGTGTGGTGTGTGTGGGTGTGTGGTGGGTGTATGGTGTGTGTGGTGTGTGGTGTGTATATGTGTGTGGTGTGTATATGTGTGTGGTGTGTATGTGTGGTGTGTGTGTGGGTGTGGTTGGTGTGTGGTTGATGTGTGGGGAGGGGGAGGGAACACAGCCTTCAATGGGTTGCAGACCCCATGTAGCTTTAACAAAAAGCTATTTCTTGTTTTATTTTTTACACGAGTTTAAATTTAGTGAATTAAATACTTTCTTAACAGGATTCAGGTACACAGTTTGTGTATTTCTTCCTTTGTATATTGTAAATGACTTCAGTTCGATCAACTATGCACAGCAGTGTAAAACCGTTAGTGTGGTTTATTTTGCAGGCAAATACAACTCCTTTCAAAACATTCAGCGGTACAGTCAATGGCGGTTACATGTGAAGCGGGTGGTGGTGCCACCATCAGACCTGATGTTGGGGAGGCTGGAGCAGTAGATGACCAGGCCAGACTCAATCAGTCCATGGACTGAGTGAGTGATGGGGGAAAGGAGGGATATCCCATGTTATTTTACTAATATAATTCTTATACAGCATATATAGATTCCATTGTGCGAGTGACAGTATTCACAACACTGGTAGGGGTAGATGCTGGTGGTGCCACCTGTCCCAACAGTGAAAAGGAGTCACCCATATAAAGTAGTACACTGCATATGTTGACCAATATAGGGAACCTTCCCTTACACACCTTTATATTCGCATAATTCTTATACATCACATAATACATATATCTATACAAGTATATGGACATATATGTAAAAGAATAAGTATTCTTTCTCTATAACCTAAATCAGATTTACTTTTTTATCCATATATATGTTGATATATACATATTGATATAGGCATATATATAGACATATATTTATATATAGACATGTACATGTATAGATATTTTTGACTGATAATGACATCAGTTTATGACAATTAAAAGCTGCCTTCCTGATGAAAGCTGCTATTTTTCTCACCACGCCAAACACGGGTCTAGATTTGATCCTACAAATAAACATACCGGTATCTAAATTGAATATTTAGATAATTGTGCACCATTCATAGCTTATTAAATATTTCATGTAGAAAAGAAGAGTGGATTTGATAGAAGATGTTACAACCAACCAAAGTTTATGATTTCCGTGTGCCCACCCAAATAATTTTGAGTATTTTTAATTCAAGTATCTCTAATGTTAGCCATTTATAATAATAACAAATACTTCAAGCTAAAGTAACTATCAACCTGATACATTTATCTTTAAGAAAAAAGGCAGAAACTTAAACCTGATTATGTAACTTGACTGTAAGATCTGCAATGTTACGCATACATACGAGATGGCCACTGGCCCTGGCGACAGAATTCAGTTAAAGAATTCATGTTTACCAAGACATGCGCAAACCCCTACGAGAATATGCAAATATCGTTCGCTGTTATCAATTTTATCCAATTCTAGAATAGCTCTAGTAGTCACCTTAATGTATAATATATAGTTAAAGGATGACTCTCCTGTCAAGGAGGTAGTGTTATCATGGAACAGGAACAACTCTGGAGCTGTAGCTTCTATTTATAGTTGCTGGAGTTATAGTTTCTATTAATAGTTGCTGGAGCTGTAGTTTCTATTATATTTTCTGGAGCTGCAGTTTCTATTTATAGTTGCTGGAGCTGTAGTTTCTATTTATAGTTGCTGCAGCTGTATTTTCTATTTATAGCTGCTGGAGCTGTAGTTTCTATTTATAGTTGCTGGAGCTGTAGTTTCTATTTATTGTTGCTGCAGATGTAGTTTCTATTTATAGTTGCTGGAGCCATAGTTTCTATTTATAGCTGCTGGAGCTGTAGTTTCTATTTATAGTTGCTGGAGCTGTAGTTTCTATTTATAGCTGCTGGAGCTGTAGTTTCTATTTATAGTTGCTGGAGCTGTAGTTTCTATTTATAGTTGCTGGAGCTGTAGTTTCTATTTATAGTTGCTGGAGCTGTAGTTTCTATTATAGTTTCTGGAGCTGTAGTTTCTATTATAGTTTCTGGAGCTGTAGTTTCTATTTATAGCTGCTGGAGCTGTAGTTTCTATTTATTGTTGCTGCAGCTGTAGTTTCTATTTATAGCTGCTGGAGCTGTAGTTTCTATTTATAGTTGCTGGAGCTGTAGTTTCTATTTATTGTTGCTGCAGCTGTAGTTTCTATTTATAGTTGCTGGAGCTGTAGTTTCTATTATAGTTGCTGGAGCTGTAGTTTCTATTTATAGTTGCTGGAACTGTAGTTTCTATTTATAGTTGCTGGAGCTGTAGTTTCTATTATATTTTCTGGAGCTGTAATTTCTATTATAGTTTCTGGAGCTGTAGTTTCTATTTATAGCTTCTGGAGCTGTAGTTTCTATTTATAGCTGCTGGAGCTGTAGTTTCTATTTATAGTTGCTGGAGCTGTAGTTTCAATTTATAGTTGTTGGAGCTGTAAGTTTCTATTTATAGTTGCTGCAGCTGTAGTTTCCATTTATAGTTTCCAAGGATGAGGTATACAGCGGTGACTGTAGTGGAGGTGCACAGCAGAACAATGATAAACATCACACTCAAATGCTTCTGCAATAATTCGCTCAAAGACGTAATAATTGAACAGTGGATGTTGTCTCAGATCAAAGTGAGAACAACTGGTAGTAAGAACTAATAGTGGAATCAGCGGATGGAAGCATTTGGAGTGTCACTTCTTATGTCAGTATGCAAGGTACTAACTCTTGGATAGTATAAATGCCAGGCATGATGCACCCAGGAGGTAAACTTCAAACTTTAAAACCAAGAACTAATGATCACTAACAGAACAAGGTGAAGGCAGTCGGGGAAAGTAACTATAGGTAACTAAACAACTAACGGATTGTAGAGCTAACAAACTCACAGAGGGTAGGGAGATGTGGGAGAATGCTTACAAACAGAGAAAGAATGCATGCAGTAGATAGCTACACATCAACTGAAAGTGATAACAAAAAGAAGGGGAGTCACAAGACTATTACTGTCTAGTGGCGAAAACAAGTCATTAGACTTAACCATTACAGACCTCATAAAGACACTATCATATTGTTGTCAACGGTTTCACTATCAAAGCATGACACGATATTGCTAAAAAAGAAATAAGCCAAACACTAACATATTTCATTATACATTATTTATGAACAATACTTATTAAAACACGACTATTGCCCGTATCAAAGAAACCACTAGATAAATAAATAAACAATTACAATAGACCACAGTAGTTCTTAATAATGTTATTATGCAATGAAACCATTAACCCCACGTTATGCCTATGGCTCAAAGACAGTTTATGTTCAGTGAAAGAGTGAAGGGCTTATTCCAAAATCATTAAGCATTGACTCCCCCAAATAAAGGGGGGTTGGGGGTCGGCGGGGGGGGGGGGGCGAGGGAGGCTACGGGGGCCTCACAAATGCGCCATCAGGCGACAGGCCGCTTTATCAACTATCCCACGATATGAGCTCGGCTTGTCAAACAATCTGCAGAAAGTGTTCAGTCACGTGGCCATTTTTCCTGACAATAATTCTAGGGAGCACTTCCGCGTTGATCACTGGCCGACGTGCTAGGCAGGTGGTTGCTAGGGGGTTGGGGGGATTTATCAAACCGGTTCGCTGAGCAATCGCTTCCACAAGAGGAATGTGACTTGTCGCACTGATTACGGAACAGGTTGTTACAGAAAATAGCCTCCAAGAAAAATAGCCGCCAAGAAAAATAGCCTCCATGAAAAACAGCCTCCACGAAAAATAGCCTACATGAAAAAGGAACGTACATGAACAATTGCCTCCACGAAAAATAGCCTCCAAGAAAAATAGCCTCCATGAAAATTAGGCTCCATGAAAAATTGCCTCCCCGAAAGATAGCCTCCACAAAAAATAGACTCCACGAAAAATAGCCTCCACAAAAAATAGACTCCACGAAAAATAGCCTCCAAGAAAAATAAAGTCCAAGAAAAATAGGATCCATGAAAAATATCCTCCAACAAAGAGTACCCAAGAAAAATAGCCTCCAAGAAAAATAACCTGCGCGAAAAATAGGCTCCACGAAAAATAGCCTCCACGGAAAATAGCCTCCACGAAGAATAGCCTCCATGGAAAATGTGTGCACGTGTGTGTGTTGGGTGGGCCGGCGAGGAATCAGGGAATGTACAGTAAAACCTTTCTAAATCGACCGACCATGGGACCAACATTAAATGGTCCATTTAGGGAGATGGTCGGTTTAGGGAGGTTTTTTTAAATCGTTACAATAGTATTGTATGGTCGCTCGTTCGTGACCCAAATAAAGCAATCGATATAGGGGAGTGGTCGATCAGTGGAGGTGGTCGGTTAGAGAGGTTTTATTGTAGTGAGTTGCTCACTTGCTTTTTTTAAACGCTGCGACATAATAGACACATTTTCCACCACCAACCCACCCACTGGTGGTAGTGGTAAGAACTAATGTTCCACGTAGCAACTCACCGTGTGATATACTCTACATACATGGTCTTATAGAGGATTTCCACCACCATCCCGTCCTCTGGTGGTAGTGGTAAGAACTAATGTTCCGCATACAGCATATTAAGCATCATATTAGGCAGAAAGAGTCTTATAAGGTTTGTCCATCACCAACCAGGCAGGTCTTATAGAGGATTTCCACGACTAGCCCGACTGGCAGTGACAAGAACTAATGTTCTGAGTTACAGCTCACTGTGCAACATGCTGTGCGGAAAGGGTCTTATAGAGGATGTCCACCATGAACTAATGTAGTGGGTGTGTAGTGAGAAGCCTACCATATGGAAAGGGTCTTATAGAGGATTTCCACAACCAACCTTCCCACTGATGACACTGGCATTCATTGTGCATGTTCTGCAGTAAAGGTCTATTATAGCTACATTTAATGCATTCATAGCATAGATATGGTGGGCCGGTTTGGCAAACATGTATCATCATTTTCAAACTCATAATTTCACATTCACCTCCTAACCTAAGGTCGTGGGTTCGAACCCCACCGACTCAAACCAATGACATACACAATTGATAACTGTCGTTACGTAGCCTGGCGCTGAGCATTACTAGAATAGGGCAAGGTGTAAACTATTCCGATAATTATACATTGGTAGGTGATGTGAACTGGTCTATAAGGGATTACAAATGTTATATAAAGGGTAAATGATGTAATGTGACCAGATGCATGTGGTATTGTGTGGTGCTGGTGATCCATTACTTAGATTAAATAGACATTGTGTATGCTATAGATAGTGTGAGAGGGGCACTACTGTTAGTGTGATAGGGCCTTAGCAGCTCTGCTCACAACCCCCCCCCCCCCCCAACTGTTAGCTACGGATCACTGCACACCCATACACAACAGGGCAGTGAGGCCAATACAATCAAGGCATGGTAACCATGCTTACTGTTAATTGGTGGATATGTGAATGCTTACTGTTGATTGGAGGATCTGGTCATGTGACAGGCCATCTTGGATTTAAAAACCACTATATAATAATAAACCCGAGGGTGCAAGCTCTCTCTAACTTTCACTCTATACTCTGCCTTTCTCCTACTTGCCTGTAGTGATTTCCTATTAGCCTGCCTACACAACTACAGCTGCCAGCCAACGACTTTACAAAGGGTTTGTTTGCTCACTATCAGAATAAAGTGACTGAGTGAGATATGATGCGGAGTGGCCGCACGATAAAACCGCCATCGGTGGTCATTAAACGTGATATGTTGCTAGGATCTAAGACCCCACAAACCTAACCAAGGCAATTTGACACAAAAGCTGACCTGTCCAATCCGCGTTGACTGCGATTGGTTTGGTCAGGTGAGCAGGATTGAAAAGAACAAGAAAAAGAAAACGGAAAGTATATCCTACCCCCCACACAAAAGAAAAGTATATTCTTCCCCTCCCCCCCCCCGCCCCCCCCCCAAGAAGAATAAAATCAAGAAAAAACAAGAAAAAAAGAAAGACTGGGGGAACCCTGGGTGTGAAACAAGGGGGGGGGGACGAGAACAAAATAGAGAGAAAAGAAGAAAAAGAATCAAAGAAATAAAAGAAAAATGGGGAAAAAATTGGAGGGTGGGGTGAAACAAGGGGAACAAAAAAACAGACAAAAACAAGAACAAAAGAGAGAAAAGGAAGAAAGAAGAAATCAAGATAAAAATCAAGAAAAAAAGGGAGAAAAAAGAAGGAAAAAAAAAATATCAGTGACTGCGGACTTGAGTGGTGACGATTGCGGGCCGGTGGTCTAATGTGTGGCCGCCCGACCCAGGCCGGAGAGCGCGACCGGAAGTTGGCGTGAGCAGCCAATGGGGCGGCAGGATAGAGTGAGCGACGAGAGGGGAAGGGGGGGGGGGTGTTGTTGGGAAGGTGTGCGTGTGTCTGTGTGTGTAGACCCAGGGTTAGCTGTAAAAGGTGCCACCTTGCGGCACCGGTGTCGCAGTTTGAGCGCCCTGCCAGTTTCAGCTGACTGCATACACTCAAACTCAAGGCATTGTCAATGGTCGTGAGCAATCTTCATACAGAAAATACAGAAGAAGTGAAATATCTCTAAATCCACACCACCTATTAACAAATCGCTTAGTACACATATAGAAAACATCTTTGCCAAAAACATTATATTAAATTCATAAGGTTAGTGATGATGCTGTTAGATCTTGATGCATGAGCATGAAACTGACAGTCAGCTGAAACTGGCAGGGTGCTCAAACTGCGACACCGGCGAACGGGCGGTGACTGGGAAGTGTGAAGCCGGCCGGCAACCAGAGCAATGAGGCAGGCAACGGGCAGCGGGAGTGGGGGTGGGGTGGGTGGGGGGATGGATGGGTGGGGGTCGATATGGGTGGGCAGGGCGGGCCGTTTCCATGCCGACGTTGCCCTTGTCAGGACGCATTTACCAGATTGCCCGCATCAGCCAATCCCCATCCCCTCCTCCACATCGCCCCCCCCCCCCCCCCCCCCACACACACACACCTTATCTCGCCAAGCCTGATATCTCCACCCCTCCGCCCTCCCCCTCCCCCTCCACACACACACACTCATCTCCATCTGTCCTTACTTGATGCAATGCCTCGCTTCGCCCAGTCCTACCATAATTGTCCCGGACTGCAAGTTCTGTGTGAGTATGTGTTTGAAGGGCTGAGGTGGGATTGGAGGGGAGGGTGGGGTGGTGGGGGTAATTGGTTGCTTGTTGGAGTTGTACCTCCTGGCAGCATCTGAGGTAATATCAGACTTGTGACAGTGCGCAGTCGTGGCTACTATATAGGGCTGCCCCACTGGGAGACCAGGCTGCCAGTACCATGACCGACTGATATCCCACTCAGTCACATTATCCTGACACTGAGTCAACCTGTCGTTGCCATATCCTAATAATGCTGCGTGCCAAGCTAGGTAGCGACAAGTATCAATTGTGTGAGTCATTGGTTTGACACGAACTGGAATCGAACTCCCGCCTTCCACAGGGGAGCCTGTGCTCTACCGATTCGACCACCGCCGCGAGTGGGGGAGGAGAATGGGGAGGGGGAGAAGGAGGGTTGGGTGGGGCCGAGAGTGTGTGTGTGTCAGGGGTAGGGCTGGAAGTGTGTGTGTGTGTTAGTGGGTGGGGCTGGGAGTGTGTGTGAGTGTGTTAGTGGGTGGGGCTGGGAGTGTGTGTGTGAGTATGTTAGTGGGTGAGGCTGGGAGTGTGTGTGTGAGTGTGTTAGTGGGTCGGGCTGGGAGTGTGTGTGTGCATATGTTAGTGGGTGGGGCTGGAAGTGTGTGTGAGTGTGTTAGTGGGTAGGGCTGGGAGTGAGTGTGTGAGTGTGTTAATGGGTGGCTGGAGTGTGTTGTGAGTTTGTTAGTGGGTGGGGCTAGGAGGTGTGTGGTTGAGTGTGTTAGTGGGTGGGGCTGGGAGTGTGTGTGAGTGTGTTAGTGGGTGGGGCTGGGAGTGTGTGTGAGTGTTTAGTGGGTGGGGCTGGGAGGTGTGTGTGAGTGTGTTAATGGGTTGGGGCTGGAGTGTATGTGAGTTTGTTAGTGGGTGGGGCTAGGAGTGTGTGTGTGAGTGTGTTAGTGGGTGGGGCTGGAGTGTGTGTGAGTGTGTTAGTGGGTGGCTGGGAGTGTTGTGTGAGTGTGTTAGTGGGTGGGGCTGGGAGTGTGTGTGTGAGTATGTTAGTGGGTGGGCTGGAGTGTGGGTGTTAGGTGGGTGGGCTGGAGGTGTGGATGTGTTAGTGGGTGGGGCGGGATGTGTGTGTGAGTGTGTTAGTGGGTGGGGCTGGGAGTGTGTGTGTGTGTGTTTAGTGGGTGGGGCTGGGAGTGTGTGGTGTGGGTGGGGCTGGGGTGTGAGTGTGTTAGTGGGTGGGGCTGGGAGTGTGTGTGAGTGTGTTAGTGGGTGGGGCTGGGAGTGGGTGTGTGAGTGTGTTAGTGGGTGGGGCTGGGAGTGTGTGTGTGAGTTTGTTAGTGGGTGGGGCTGGGAGTGTGTGTGAGTGTGTTAGTGGGTGGGGCTGGGAGTGTGTGTGAGTGTGTTAATGGGTGGGGCTGGGAGTGTGTGTCAGTTTCTTAGTGGGTGGGGCTAGGAGTGTGTGTGTGAGTGTGTTAGTGGGTAGGGTTGGAAGTGTGTGTATGTGTTAGTGGGTGGGGCTGGGAGTGTGTGTGAGTGTGTTAGTGGGTGGGGCTGGGAGTGTGTGTGTAGTGTGTTTAGTGGGTGGGGTCTGGGAGTGTGTATTGTTAGTGTGGGCTGGGGAGTGTTGTGAGTGTGTTAGTGGGTGGGGCTGGGAGTGTGTGGTGTGAGTTATTGGTTTAGTGGGTGGGGCTGGGAGTGTGTGTGTGGGTGGTTAGTGAGTGGGGCTGGTGAGTGTGTGTGAGTGTTAGTTGGTGGGGCTGGGGTGTGTTGAGTGTGTTAGTGGGTGGGGCTGGGAGTGTGGTGTGAGTATGTTAGTGGTGGGGCTGGGAGTGTGTTGGTAGTGTGTTAGTGGTAGGGCTGGTGGTGGTGTGAGTGTGTTAGTGGGTGGGGCTGGAGTGGGTGTGTGAGTGTGTTATGTGGTGGGGTTGGGAGTGTGTGTGTGAGTGTGTTAGTGGGTGGGGCTGGGATGTGGAGTGTTTTGTTGGGGGGGGAGTTTGTAGTTTAGGGCTGGGTGTGTGTGTGAGTATGTTAGTGGGTGGGTGTGGGAGTGTGTGTGTGAGTATGTTAGTGGGTGGGGCTGGGAGTGTGTGTGAGTGTGTTAGTGGGTGGGGCTGGGAGTGTGTGTGTGAGTATGTTAGTGGGTGGGGCTGGGAGTGTGTGTGTGAGTGTGTTAGTGGGTGGGGCTGGGAGTGTGTGTGTGAGTATGTTAGTGGGTGGGGCTGGGAGTGTGTGTGTTAGTGGGTGGGGCTGGGAGTGTCTAAGTGAGTGTGTTAGTGGATGGGCCTGGGAGTGTGTGTGAGTGTGTTAGTGGGTGAGGCTGGGAGTGTGTGTGTGAGTATATTGGTGGGTGGGGCTGGGAGTGTCTAAGTGAGTGTGTTATTGGATGGGGCTGGGAGTGTGTGTGAGTGTGTTAATGGGTGGGGCTGGGAGTGTGTGTGTGAGTGTGTTAG